>CM065712.1:21895902-21918402 GCA_017654935.2 Phymorhynchus buccinoides | reverse complement strand
TGACATAACTGAAGCAACATGGATGTAGATCTCTATGGCTTAGAGACAAGGGGCTTCAGTCGGCAGGGAATTAGTGGATCCCAACCGGCTAGAAGGCTGCCCTTGTACAATAGCACTAGTTAATAAATAAACTGAATTTCAGTTAACAAACTGAGATCAGTAAAACATAAAAGGTGTACAGGGATCAACTGGTATTAGTCAGTACCCGGCTAGATCAAAGTCTATGATCAAGCCAACATCACTCTCCATCCAACACCTGGAAAGGAATGTTATCATAAAGTGCAAGATTGCAACCCACAGGCTTCCTACTAAAAATATACAAAAGGGTTAGTAGGCATAAAATCCGGTTCTGGTACCAAAAGAGTTAAAGTCAAAAACACACACACAAATAATCAGTGCACATAAATAGAACAGAATGTTTACCACTTCTTTTCAATAACATATCTACTCCTTATTCATCATTGAACATACTAGATCTAGATCAAAAATATGATCTAACAAAAAACAAATCTCAATCACCAGCCGTCAATAATACTCACTAGTTGGGCTATTAGGACTGGCTGGGAGAGAGGTTGAGTCTGCAATGTTGCTCCGCCAGGTTTTGGAGGTATTATGAGAGAGTATGTGTAGGCTAACTTTCCTCACTACTCAAATTTTCCCCTCCCATTTTCAAACAATGAGACCCTGTGATTGGTTTATAGCAGTCGACAAGTCACAAGATGATGTCATAGTATTATGCATGGTAGTACAGAACCATCACGAGCCTGTTACATCACTGGCACGTGTAACATTCCAGTCATTCCAATCCTTCTTGTGATCGGAAAGGAAATACCGGGAACAAAGGGAGACCGCCAATGTGCGTGTCATCCGAGGAAAAACCCGTGATCAAACAGATATCGCTTCGGAATCGGCACGTTGTTTGATGTTGAATTGTACTTAAAGTGGCGGCCCGAGAAAAGAAGGGGGGGGGGGGGGTAGTTGAGAAACAAAGGGAGAAAGTGGGGCGTGCGTTTCACACGTTACGTCACAGGGGGTCCAGTGGGCGAAGCTCCCGGAAAAGTTTGCAATTTAGTGATTATTAAGGCAAAAATCGAGCAATTTTCTTACTTTTCACCATTGTATTTCATTTTATAAGGTACATGCTTGGGGCAGAGAGGGGTGGGTGGGTGGGGGTCCGGAAATCAGACCCCCCCCCCCCCCCCCCCACCCCAGATACAGCCCTGAGATTGAGGAAGAGGATGCCGTTTGCATGTAGAAATAGGGATGGAACTGGCTTATAGTGATCTCCAGACCACGTCACTGTCTGGGGATTATATGGATTTGGGTCCCAGATTGTGTTTGAACAGCTTAAACAGAGAGAGAGAGAGAGAGAGAGAGAGAGAGAGAGAGAGAGAGAGAGAGAGAGAGAGAGGAGAATAATGGTTTACTGAGCCGGGCCATCTGCCCTTGTCAAAGGGAACAGCGGGGTAGAGGTAAGAGAAATAGAGAGAGAGAGAGAGAGAGAGAGAGAAGGAGAATAATGGTTTACTGAGCCGGGCCATCTGCCCTTGTCAAAGGGAACAGCGGTGTAGGGGTAAGAGAAATAGAGAGAGAGAGAGAGAGAGAGAGAGAGAGAGAGAGAGAGAGAGAGAGAGAGAGAAGAAAAACAGAGGACAAAGAGTGACAGAGACACTGAAAGGAGGGGTGGGGGGGGGGGGGGGTAAGGACACATGAAGAAGTGGAAATCAATCAATACTGTTCTGTTGCAGGGTTGAGGGGTGTTTTTTTTTTTGGGGGGGGGGCAATTGAGCCCTTAACCCTCTAACACCCAAACCAAACCAAACCCAGCCCTGGGGCGTGTGATCACCACGAGTGCGTCTTTAAGACAGACAGCCAACACGGGTAGTAGTAGTATGTAAAGTAGGTTAAGCAACCAATGGTTTGGGGTAGTTTAGTCTAATTTGCATACTACTACTACTACTACTACTACTACTACTACTACTACTACTACTACTACTACTACTACGCCATTGACTGTCTAAGTCAGAACCACTCGTGATGATTACACGCCCTGGGATTTGGTGATGGTGGGTTTAACGTCCTATAATTAGGTTACACGACCAATCGTTTTTATGTCATATACTGTAGCGGTACCATAGCCGATGAGGTTTTACCGAGGCGTGGTTACCGCTACCGCCTCTGGGCATTGTCCCCAGTAATGTTCCCACCATCTTTGTATTTACAAATGTCCCATATGTGTCTATGACCGAGAGGACGCAAAACACCATTTTTCCTTCCTTCGTTTTGTGGGAGTTTAGTCCAATTTGCATACTACTGCCCGTGTTGACTGTCTAAGACGCGCTCGTGATTACACGCCCTGGGATTTGGTGATGGTGGGGTTAACGTCCTATTAGGCGTTGCCTCTTAGAGACCCACCACGTTACGTGTCAAAATAATGATTTTCACGTGTTTTCCCTCTTATAGCTAGTAAGAAATCTTAAGGAACCTCCCAAGCATAAGAGGCGTGACGTGGGGGGTCTTTAAGGACAATGTTCGTGAAGACTTGGTTGATCTCCTGGAGAGAGAGAGTGAGAGAGAGATAGGGGGGGAGAGGAGGGAGAGAGAGAGAGAGGGGGAGGGAGGAAGAGAGAGAGATGGAGAGAGAGAGAGACACTTGACACTTGAAAACTTTATTACGCAAGGGTTGATTTTAGGCCAGGCCTATTCTTACAATCTGTCCTTGAGACAGAAACAAGACTAATACAAAACGATAAGGCAAACAGATAATTATAATATGAACATGCATGATGATACAAAACATCAAAGTCAACAAAATGAGAGAAAAATGATATAAACAAATAACTAACAAGTAGGGGGGGGGCGCGAGGAGAGAGAGAGAGAGAGAGAGAGAGAGAGAGAGAGAGAGAGAGAGAGAGAGAGAGAGAGAGAGAGAGACGATGAGACAAGAGGAGACGTAGCATCCATCGTAGTTGATTCCAGGAAACCGTTGCGGACCCTTGAACGTTGGGGTTCGCGCCGTCTGTTTACAGGATCGTTCGGACGGAGGCCGAGAGTCGTGATGTTGTTTCTGTCCTTGATGCTGGAGGTGGAGTCAGCATCGGCGTCGCGTGCAGGAGACGGGGTGGAGCATTGTGAGACAGCCCAAGGTTGTTGTCGCTGGTCTCCTGTGATCCGCTTTCTTGTCGTTGGTGTTGGTGTAAGCAACCCTCCCCTCAAAGGTCTTCTTCATGACCACCGGGCGACCTGCTCCATATACCTGGGTGCTGGTGTGGTCAACCCACGGGCAGGAGTCACACGGTCAAGTCGAACAGTCTCTGCTAGCAGGCGGGAGATTCCCTCCCAGTGGATGGAGCTGCGCTCCCCATCCTGTCTGGGCACCGGCGGTCTTGTTGACTCAGAGGCCAACACTGCACAGAGAGAGAGAGAGAGAGAGAGAGAGAGAGAGAGAGACAGACAGACAGACAGACAGACAGACAGACAGACAAGACAGACAGACAGACAGACAGACAGACAGACAGACAGACAGACAGAGAGAGAGAGAGAGAGAGAGAGAGAGAGAGAGAGAGAGACACAAACAGACAGAATGAAAAAGAGAGACAGATGTCCTGTCCGCGTGCAGGTCCACCAATACCCATGGTGAGGGAGGTAGTAGACTGCGTCGCCCTTTCTCCTACTGTCTGCCACCCAGCAGGACTTCGTGTGTACTGTCTCACACCCAGTACCCTGAATGTGATGGATGCCCTGGGTTTTAGTGCAAGAGGAGTTTTTTATGGGCAAGAAAGCACCCTCTCTCTCTCTCTCTCTCTTTCTCTCTCTCTCTCTCTCTCTCTCTCTCTCTCTCTCTCTCTCTCTCTCTCTCTCTCTCTCTCTCTCTCCTTCCCTTAGTTATAGTCTCCTTTTCTGTCTTACTCAGGTCTCTGTCTCTCAGTGTCTGTTTTATATGTCTGTCTCTGTGTCTTTGTTTTCCGGGTTTTTTTCCTTCTCTACAGTTAGTGTGATGAATGTCAGGCTATGTAGTGTCGCTGCCTAGATTCGTACGATGATCGGCCGTTGCACTTCTTCCTACTGCGCTCAAATCACTGTGTCCGAAAACCCAGGCTATTATATCAAAAACTACTATTCAACTTTGATCTTTTAGTTTTGTCTGTTATTGATGCGTTTGATGTAGTTACGCGCTGCTTTGGATGCAGTTTTTATGTACGTGTATCTAGCCGACACATTCCGATTTCGGCAGTAGGTCTCGCGATGCTGCGAGGGACTTGCAGCGCTCTGGCGTTTAACTTAGGACACCTTGTTATTGTTCATCCCGGCTCATGGAATGACATTTTTGTATGTTACATATTATTGTTCTGCAGAGTTTGTTTCCTTGTAAGCTGAGACTGATCTCCGTTTTTCACCGCATTTGTTTAATATTTATTCATATAATTTAATATACTTTTTAAATTTTAATATAGTTATTCCCTTTTTATGTTCTTCTTACTGTTTTTGTTTTCTTTTCCTCGATTGTTTATGCATTACATTAATATATAAAACATATTTGAAAATCAAGATAGCGCTTCATTCCTCTGCTTAGCCGTCCGTCACTATTATTGTCTGCGCACTTTTTTTTCTCTTTAAGATAGGGCTTTATATAAACAAATTTATTGCCCTATCTAATGATTATTATCGGGTTTCATTTGTGACTTTCAGAAATAAAAATGCTATTTAAACCAATGGCATGACACATAGAGACGGGGGCACATAGAGATGGGGGCACCTCAAATCAGTTGATTCCGCCCAAACATAAACAGTAACAAGGTCATACGCCAAGGTCAAGGTCAGGACGGCGAAATTGTTTTCCTCTCAGGGTGACACACCACCACACAAAATTTGAAGCGATTCGGTCAAGCGGTTCGGGAGATATCCTTGGGACAGACAGATAAAAAGAAAAGAAAAAAAAGAAATTACATACACGAACGAAAACATACTCCTTTGCGATCGTAGATCGGCAAAGGACAATAAACATACTCAGTCAGTCGACCATGCAAAAACCTACTCACTGTTATTATTACGTCCCTTGTTTAGGCCCCCAAACAGCTGGATAGTTATCTCCCCGTGTAGGATGCCAAGTTTCCGGATGTCCGTCCCTGAGCCTGAGCATTTGAAGTGGGTTCCATGATGGTGATCGGGACGAGAGAGAGAGAGAGAGAGAGAGGAGAGAGAGGAGAGAGAGAGCGAGAGAAGATGCGTTTGTGTGTGTAATAATTAGGCCTACTGCTGTTATTAAGTGAGGTTGGAAGAAGGTACTTATTAACTTTGTTTGATCGAGTTGGAAATGTTAAGTGTGTGGATCAGAACGAACGGTTTCTTTGTTGTGTGCGTGTGCGCGCGTGCGTGTGTGTGCGTGCGTGCGTGTGTGTGTCTGTGGTGAGATGCTCAAATTTAAAAGCACATTCTCTCTCTCTCTCTCTCTCTCTCTTTGACGTCCTCTCTCGAGGTCTCTCTCAACAGTCTCTCTCTCTCTCTCTCTCTGTCTCTCTGTCGCTCAATGTCTCTCTCCCTCCCTCCTTCTCTCTCCCCACCCCCTCTGTCTCTTTCTGTCTGTCTATGTCTATACGTGTACCTCTCTGTCTGTCTCTCTCTCTCTCTCTCTCTATGGTTCTCTCTCTCTCTCTCTCTCTCTCTCTCTCTCTCTCTCTCTCACTCTCTCTCTCTCTCTCTCTCTCTCCTCTCTCTCTCTCTCTGTCTCTGTACGTAATCTATCTATGCGTGTACCTCTCTGTCTGTGTCTGCCTCTCTCTCTCTCTCTCTCTCTCCTCTCTCTCTCTCTCTCTCTCTCTCTCTCTCTCTCTCTCTCTCTGTCTATACGTGTTAACCCCCTCTCTCTCCTCTCTCTACGTCTCTCCTCTCTCGCTCTCTCTCTCTCTCTCTCATCTCTCTCATCCTCTCTCTCTCCTCTCTCTCTCTCTCCCCTCTCTCTCTCTCTCTCTCTCTCTCTATTTGAACACCCACACACGCTCTCTCACACACACAAACACACAAGCTCCCATTCGTCGTTTAAACCAAAGAGTATGGCACGAAATGGCACTTAATTCGAAGAACATCACCCGAAAATAACCAAATGGGAAAAAGCGATATAGGAATTAGGCGAAATGGGAACATGTGGATCGAGAAATGACCGGCACAAACCCATAGTTACGACTCTTCTATAGTCACAATATCACATAAAAATGAAATGAGCGTGTTGGCGATCAAACACGTGTCTGTTCAGTCCAAGCGGCCGGAGGACGTTAATCGGATTTCCATTCATGGCGATCCAAACAGAAGCATAAAATCGTCCTTGTCATTCAGTGGGGCTGTTGAATTTCTCTCTTTGACACGGCGACTGTCTGTCTGTCTGTCTGTCTGTCTGTTTTATTTGTCTGTCGGCCAGTTTGTGCTTCCGTGTGTCTCAGATTGATTGAACTACACGGGTGCAACTTTTCCTGGTATAACAAGGATTTTTCTGTTTTTGAATTTTTACCAGAAAAGGAAGTTCCCTTTTTTTTAAACTTTGCCAAACACGATCTTTGTGTGTCTACTGTATATTTTCCAAATAAAATAAGCATTTGCATAAATTGTGGAAAAAAAAGCAAACTAAAATACCTTCATAAATCGATTTTTCTTTCAGCTGCAGGGGGACATTACCCCTAAAACCCCGGCCTTTCAGGGAGGGGGGGGGGGGGGGGGGGGGTGTCATTTTTGTGTAGTTGCACGCATGCGTACGTGTATGATACAGGCAAGGTTAGAGATTGCCCAAAGCTGCGGCTTCATTAAGCCCCCCCCCCCCCCCCCCCCCCCCCCCCCCACCCCACCTTATGTTTACGACTGTCAATCTCAAAGTCTGGTCCTCTCAGTTTCATGACAATAACCCTGGGCTGATCCTATCCCTACCCCTTTTTCCGCGGGAATGGCAGAATGGTGCTTCTCTGTGGAACAACTTTCAAAGCGAAAATTTGGTCGGGGGGGGGTGGGGGTGTGGGGTGGGTGGGGGGTGTTGTCTTTGAACATCTTTATACTTGTTTAGTACTGTTGTTGCTTTTATGTTATTATTTTTCAATGAATTATTAGTTTTGCGTATGCAGCCCTTACTGTGCAACTCAAGTGTGTGTGTGTGTGTGTGTGTCGTCTGTGTGTGTGCGTGCGTGCGTGCGTCTCTCTCTCTCTCTCTCTCTCCTCAACTCTCCCCTCTCTCTCTCTCTCTCTCTGTTCTCTGTCTCTCTCTCTCTGTATATAGCTCTTAGCTTGTTGTACTTGTCTCTCTCTCTCTCTCTCTCTCTCTCTCTCTCTCTCTCTCTCTGTCTCTCTCTCTGTATAAGCTCTTAGCTTGTTGTACTCTCTCTCTCTCTCTCTCTCTCTCTCTCTCTCTCTCTCTCTCTCTCTCTCTCTCTCTCTCTCTCTCTCTCTCTCTCTCTCTCTCTCTCTCTCTCTCTCTCTCTCCTCTCTCTCTCTCTCCTCTCTCTCTCTCCGTCGCTCGCTCGCTCGCTCGCTCTCTGTATAAGCTCTTAGCTTGTTGTACTCGAAGTTTATAAATGTATTGCTGCTTTGTTATGATTTTCTATTCGTGAATAATTTTTTGTTTAAACCAACATCTTTATAACTGGTGATTTCCCCACCGCCGCTGTGTAGAATGGTGTAAAAGATGAAGGAACACGAAGCAGAAAGCACTGACGCCGTGGAAACCCTAATCCTACATACATTTTCATCTTCTTCTTCTTCGATCGCTCAGACAGGTTCCTGTCAGTTATGAGCGCAGATGCGTCATGCTGCCGTTATGCGTCTAAGTAAGAAATAGTTAGGCCCAGCAAGTCCGACTTCGGCTGGAGGGAATCTTTTTGAAAGTGTTTCTTGAAAAAAGGCAGGAGAATGAACCAGTCAAGGCAGAAAGATACCGTAGTTGATGACAGCAAGCAGAGGGAAAAAGCGGAGACAAAGAGAGTGAACAGATTAGAAGAAGTTACAAGCACAGAACCAAAGATATTCTAAAAGGGTCAGATGGACTACTTAAGAGCTCGGCGAACCGGGCTGATAGAGTTATCGTTAGTGGGGACAGTACACGTTTCACAGTGGAGGCTATCCAAAAACTCAGACTGGAACTTGAACGGAGAATTCAACTGGCCTATCGACGTGTAAAATATATGTCCTGTCTAAAAGGGACATAACCAGTGTTTCTGTCCTCACTACTCATATAGGGAAAAGAGACCGGATGCTTATCTTCCCCTGCACAGTCTTTGACATAACTTCCGGAACAAAAGACCCCCCAGTATCCCCACGGGAGGATGGAGGAAGTTCAGTTTAACGTCGCGTATCGGCTTTCGACATGTACGACGGGCTGAACAAACAAACCAGGGTATAAACAAAAATTTATGTTCCTGAATCACTGTCTTAGCCAAAAGGCCGAGAAGCGATCAAATTGGGGGGGGGGGTTGGGGGGGGGGGACGGAGGCGGGGGGGGGGCGTTTTCTTCTAAAACCCGTTGGTGAATGTTTGTGTACATGTAGCAAACGTCAAGTTGCTGGCAAGGTTGCACTTTAGACAACCCCGTCATCTTTACGACCCTCGGTGTCGATGTCTGCTTCTTTCAGGTTTCATGACACTATTCCTAGGCTGATCCTAACCCTATCCTTTTCCCTGTCGTGTGCATGTAGCAGAGTCAAGTTGCTGGCAAGGTTGCACTTTAGACAACCCCGTCATCTTTACGACCCTCGGTGTCAATGTCTGCTTCTTTCAGGTTTCATGACCACTATTCCCTAGGCTGATCCTAGCCCTATCCCTTTCCCGAGAACGGCAGAATGCTGATTCTAATATTTTCAACTACACGAAAGTTTAAGTGTGTGTGAGTGTCGTGATGTGTGTGTGTGTTGTGTGTCTGTGTGTGTCATCTGTGTCTGTGTGTGTCTGTGGTGTGTCCTATCTGTGTGTGTGTGTGTGTCTCTAGGTGTGTGTGGGGGGGGGACTGTGTTGGTGAACAATAGTGTGTGTGGGTGCCCGGGGGGGGGGGGGGCGTTTATGTAAAGTACAATATAGCCTTTTTGGTATGTAACTAGGTCAAGCTCTTCACGCCGGACTAACAGATTGAAAACGAAATTACTTTTTTTTTTTAAATCTTTAAAAAAAAGAACTCGCTAAAGCAAAATCGCTAAACCTCTACACATAAATAACCTTGTTGGCGCCGGGAGGTATGACAGTTATAAAATAGCAACCCTGGGCAGAAACATTCAGTAAATTCCATTCATACTTGCTCCCCAATTTTTGGCGCTGACGACGAACTACGACGATGATGATTGTTATGATGGTGGTGACTGTGATGGTGTGGTAATGAAGAAGAAGAAGAAGAAGAAATGGATGATGATGATAGCGACGGTGATGATGACACTGATGACAACGATGATGATTGTTATGATGGTGGTGACTGTGATGGTGTGGTAATGAAGAAGAAGAAGAAATGGATGATGATGATAGCGACGGTGATGATGACACTGATGACGACGATGACGATGATTATTATGACGGTGGTGGTTGTGGTGGTGTGGTAATAAAGAAGAATATGATGATGATGATGATGATGACACTGATGATGACGACACTGATGATCACGACAACGATCATGATAATGTTGATGACGACGAGCGACGGTGATGATAATGACGACAACAATGATGATAATAATGACGACGACGACGACGACGATGACTACTCGAATTGGACCGATTTTAGGGGGCTAACAACTAAACAGGAACGTTTAATTATACGCTGATAATGATAACATGACGAGTCTGATTTTTTGCGCTGGGGTCAGTAAGTGATAGGAAGGAGACTGAGGGGAAGGGTAGTAGGAGAGACACAGAAGCTAACAAACAACAAGTGCAACGCCCTCCAGCGGCTGCAAAGTCCCCCTCGCAGCAATCACCGATCTACTCCGAAATCGGAATGTGTCGGCTGTACACATACATAAAAACGCATTAAAACAGCACGTAACTACACAGAAAACGCATCAAAACAGCACGTAACTGAATAGGATTTTTTTTTTTTTTTTGAATATATAGCCTTTGGGGTCGGACCCGTGATTTGAGCGCGCGCGATCATCGCGCACACGTAGCACACGAGAAACATTCATGACAACTGTGTTACAAACCATTCATCAAGAAATGTTGTGTGGGGAAAAAACTGCATTAAAATACATGCAAAACTTCGCGAGATATTAGCGATTATGTGTTTCGGGGTTTGAACCCCGTAACTGGCGCGACCTTGACCTTAATGTGTAAAACTAAATACATCAGTGGATAGCTTGAATCTTGGCTTGCAAACTAGTACATGTATACCAAATTTGATGATGATAGACTGAATAGGTTTTTGAGAAAAACGGACGAATAGACGACGGACGGACGGAGGAGGCACGCCGGACGGACGGACGGACACCGGACGGACGGACCAGGACGGACACAAAAACAACAATCACCACCAAGCAAGCACTATAGGGGGTGAAAGCGAGAAATCCATGTACATAAAACCGTCACCATCTGCCACGACCGAAACTCAGTGGTTGACATTTCTGGAAGCCCGTGCTCAGCCTCCTAAAAAATCGAAGGTGTGGGAGAGTGTGTGTGTGGTGTGTGTGTGTGTGTGTGGTGTGTGTGTGATATGTGTCATTATATCGGACAGAAACTGAAGAAACGAAACGGGACCATTTTTATATTAGACAGAACTGTTACTGTTTTAAAAACGCAAACGCTCAAGCAAATAAAATAAGCTTACTTCAGAGACTTTTTTTTCTTCTCCTACAAGGTAGGGTTTTTGTTTGGTTGGTTCTCCTGATTGTTTTTTTTCCTTCCTTCTTGGCGAAAAGAGAGAGAGAGGGGGCGGAGATAGGGGGGGGGTGAGGGGGGGGTAGGGGGGGGGGAGGGGGGGGGGGGGGGGGGGGGGGGCAGTGTACGCAACTGTATCGAGACTCTCTGTTGCGACTTTCATCACACAAGTATAAAAGAGTGGGAAAATCACGGATAGTGACAACTAGGTGCCTTGTAGGTCTTTCCTTTTTTTTTTGTAGTACTGGTAAGACGAGAGAGAGAGAGAGAGAGAGAGAGAGAGAGAGAGAGAGAGAGAGAGAGAGAGAGAGAGAGAAGACGGAGGAGAGAGGAGAGAGAGAGAGAGCATTTTGGTGGTGAGAAGAGTTAGTGGGGGCAGATGGCACGAGATGATGAGCTGCATTGACTACCATCCCTCTCTAAACACCGAACCGCCCGCCAGTGCCAGCCACCCTGCTGGAAGTGATCAGCTAGGGCTGTTGTCTGTCTGCCTGTGTGTCTGTCTGTGTGTCGGCCTGTCTGTCTGCCTGATTGTCTGTCTGTCACACACGCCGCTGGAACTGATCAGCTAGGGCTGTCTGTCTGTGTGTCGGTGTGCCTGTCTGTCTGCCTGTGTTGTCTGCCGGACACTGTCTGTCTGTCACCCCGCTGGAACTGATCAGCTAGGGCTGTCTGCCTGTGTGTCGGCCTGTCTGTCTGCCTGATTGTCTGTCTGTCACCCCGCTGGAACTGATCAGCTAGGGCTGTCTGTCTGCCTGCCTGTGTGTGTCTGTGTGTCGGCCTGTCTGTCTGCTTGTCTGGGACTGATCAGCTCAGCTGTAGAGCCACCCAAAGCTGTCTGTCTGTCCGTCTCTCTGTCTGTCTGTCTGTCTGTGTCTGTCTCTCTCTCTCTCTCTCTCTCTGTCTGTCTTCGTCCTGTCTGTCTGAGACTGATAAGATCAGCTGTAGAGCCACCCAAAGCTGTCTGTCTGTCCGTCTCCCTATCTCTCCTCTCTCGCTCTTTGCGCTCTCTGTCTTGTCTGTCTGAGACTGATCAGCTCAGCTGTAGATCTACCCATAACAGCTGTCTGTCTGTCTGTGGTCTCTCTCTTCTCTCTTTGCCATCGCTACTAAGTCTGTCTGTCTGAGAAGCTGATCACCGATCAGCTGTAGATCTACCCAAAGCATTGTCTGTACTTCTGTCTGGGCTCTCTCTCTCTCTCTCTATCTCTTTGCCTCTCTCTGTCTGTCTGTTTGTGACTGATCAGCTCAGCTGTGGTAAGCCACCCAAACGCTGTCTGTCTCTGTGTCTGTCCGTCTCTCTCTGTCTGTCTCTTTACAATCACTGGAACTGCCGCCTGTCCCCGTACACTCAACCACCCCCACTGGAACTGATTAGCTACGGACGGAGCTACCCCACTTGTGACACTACGTCATCCTCTCGCTCTCTCTCTCTCTCTCTCTCGGCATCTCTCTCTCTCTCTCAAAACCAGTCTCTCTCTCTCTCTCTCCCTCTCTCGGACTCTCGAACTCTCTCTCTGTCTCTCCTCTCTCTCTCTCTCTCTCCGTCTTCTCTCCTCTCTTCTCATCTCTACTAACTCTCTCTCTCTCTCTCTCTCTTCTCTCATCTCTCTCTCTCTCTCTCTAGCTCTGAATCATCGCTCTCTCTACTCTCTCTCTCTCTCTGTACTCTCTCTCTCGCTCTCTCTCTCTCTCTCTCTCTCTCTCTCTCTCTTCTCTCATCTCTCTCTCTCTCTCTCTCTCTCTCTCTCTCTCTCTCTCTCTCTCTCTCTCTCTCTCTCTCCTCTTCTCTCATCCTCCCATATCAGCTCTCTCCCAACATTCTCTCACATCTCTCCTCTCTCTCTCTCTCTGTCTCTCTCTCTCTCTCTCTCCTCTTCTCTCTCTCTCTCTCATCCTCTCTCTCTCTCTCTCTCTCTTCTCTCTCTCTCTCTCTCTCTCTCTCTCTCTCTCTCTCTCATCCCTCTCTCTCTCCTCTTCAACACATCTATCTCTCTCTCTCCTCTCCCTCCCTCCCTCAACACATTCACAAAAAATATGACTATTTCTTGTAAGTCGTATTATGAGTGTTCTAACATTGTGTTACCATGGGGAAACAGATTTACGCCTACACCACAAGACGTGGTAGGTAATAAACACCCTCACCCCTGCAGTTTTTGTTTGTTTTTCGTTTTTGTTTCCGGTTTTTTTCTCTATTGGAAGTGGTAGCTGAAACGGATTTACTTTCCACAATGTCAGGTTTAATTCAGAGACGAAGAATGAGACAAGGAATTAGGTCTAACAAGCTACACGAGTTTTTCATAAACATGGCGTTTATGCTGTTTGTTTTCTTGTGATAAGTACATAATATTTGTCATAAATGAAAACGTCTTTA
This sequence comes from Phymorhynchus buccinoides, assembly GCA_017654935.2. NCBI lineage: Eukaryota > Metazoa > Mollusca > Gastropoda > Neogastropoda > Raphitomidae > Phymorhynchus > Phymorhynchus buccinoides. The sequence continues at coordinate 21,905,205 of CM065712.1, read as the reverse complement.
GGGTAAGACGGGGTAAAAAGCCCATGGGCGGGTAAGAAGCCCATGCCAATTATCTCATGAAAGAAAGCAAATTCAGTCACATTTTGCCCATGAGACGAGTGTTAATGTTTAGCATTCGTCTCATGGGCAAATTTGACTGAAATTTGCTTCATTTCATGAAATAATTGGCATGGGCTTCTTACCCGCCCATTGGCGTTTTACCCCGTCTTCCCCTACGTAATAAGTTATGTTTGTTTGTAAAAATTAAAAAAAACCCACCTCAATTCAGTTAATGATTCAGCAAACGACAAGACAGCTTAGTTGCTGGGTTGTTGTTGTTTTTTTATGGTTGTTTTACATGTGTTGTGAAGTGAAATTGTTCTGGTAATCAATGTTAATTCTTGGGCCGTTATTTAAGTATATTATAGCAGTCAGTCTTTTGTGGTCGCGGCTAACGGTTCCCTCTAGTCTATTCTCAGCTGTCTCACGTTCGGATCAGACGAGGCATGCAGACAAACAAAACAGGCCAACCAGTCTGCTTACCACAAGCGGACAGCTCTAGGGGGAAATAGAAATGGGGAGGGTGAGAGCCATTTTTGTTACCTCCTTCCTCGCAAAGCTGGCAAGCAAGTAGCCTAGCTAACGGCTTCAACTTCGTCGTTCGCACAAAAACGGCGACAGACGACATTACTTTCGGCCACGCGCGCGCGCGCGCGTGCGCGCAAGATCGGAGGGGAGGGGCTTAGCCGCAGCGCCGGAAAGGAGGGCGGAGCGCATGCGCTTTGAATATGCTAATGGCGGGCGGCGTAGCTTGCGGGGAAGCCGGGGAGGCAGACGATCGAGTCGATCGTGGAGAGTCAGCCATTGAGGTGAGAGCAGGAACAAAGCGACGGGGCGGGGAAGCGGTGTTGCGAGCCTACCTAGCAAGGTGAGAGACAGGTTGCAAACCACGCCAGGTCGCCCAGCCTCGCCAGCTCGTTGCACGGTGAGCAAGGTGGTAGGCTAGGGCCAGGCCCAAAAGGTGTGAGCGCAGCCGACTCTTTGTCAGTCGGGTGGATGAAACGCGAAGCGGATAGGCCTAGGTCTAGACAGGTTTTTTTTAGTAGGGGGGAAAGAAGAAGAAGGAAGCTCGGTTTGTTTCACGAGTTTCGTTAAAACTCGCAAATCCGGGTGGGGTTTCTGTGTTTGTGTTGCAAACTCGGTGAAAGAAAGGTAGCGAGCCGAGGAGAGGCGGACTTTTGATTTGTAGGGCAAATGGCGAAGGTCGGTTGGAGGGAGGGAAGTCGTGCATGAGTTGTTGTGTGGTGACGAGTTGGCAGCTAGACGTGTCTTGCTGTTTGCTTTGTTGTTGTGACTAGCATTTCGATCAGCCCGTGTTTATTATTGGTTTGGGGGTGGGTGGCTTTGACTGTTTGCCGTGACTGCATGATCCCTTCCAACATGTTTGGGGACCTCGGCCTTTTCCCGTTTGGTGAGTTTGGGGTTGACGTTTGTTTTGGTTTTGATTCTGTGGGTTCTGGCAATTTGTGATTGTATTCATGAATATTGATTTTGTTTTTTTGTGGCTTGCTGTGTGATAATACATTTGGTTTTTAGAGTGCTAGGCCTTGCTTCTGATGTCTGTGATGATGCTGGGTCAATATTTGAAGCAGAAGTGTCTACCGCTAGTCCTCGTTTCACTTTCACTAACTGCCATGTTTAGGGTTAAACCGTTTTAACGTGATTGTCTGCAGTGGGCTTTATTTCGTTTGTGAAAACCCACATACTTAATGTAGCACTAAAATTGGATTGCAAAATGACAGCATGAAGAGTGTATTTTGTTTGATCGAATATGTGATGAAATCAATTTATGAATATTGGCTGAAATGGTAAACTAAGAATCATAACAGTATGATTGTAAAATCTTAATTTAATACGCTATTATCAGAATCTCTGTGTGTCTGTCCCCCCCCTCTCTCTCTCTCTCTTTTTCTTTGTCTCTCTCTCTCCTTTTCTTTGTTTCTCCCTCTCTCTCTCTCTCTCTCTCTCTCTCTCTCTCCCTCTCTCTCTCTCTCTCTCTCTCTCTCTCTCTCTCTCTCTCTCTCTCTCTCTCTCTCTCTCTCTCTCTCTCTCTCTCTCTCTCTCTCTCTCTCTCTCTCGCCTTGGTACTGTTTTAATCGTATTCTATAAGTTCGTTTTTGCTTGTTTACCTGAGAGACAAGGGCAATTGGATTAAAACACTGTAAAGTGCTGGCTTGTTTGTAAAAAGTGGTAAATTTGGTTATCACCAAGATTGGGATCTGTCCATGAAGAATTTGTCTCTGTCCGAATCGTAGTTCTTTGTTCCTCACACATCCTCTTCTGTACCTTCTTTCATTCTCTCTCTCTCTCTCTCTCTCTCTCTCTCTCTCTCTCTCTCTCCTCTCTCTCTCCCATCTCTCTTAGCTCATCTCTCTCTCTCTCCTCTCTCTCTCTCCTCTCTCTCTCTCTCTCTCTCTTGCCCTCTCTTGATGTCTCTCTCGGTCTTAGTGTCTTTGTTTCTCTGTCTGTCTCTCTTTTTTTTCCCCAGTGGGAGTCTGTCTCTGTGTCTCTGCCCCTTTGCCCCTCTCCTCTTTCTCTCTTCCTATCTCTCACTCTGCCTTCCCCCTTCATAACCCCAACCCCACTCTTGGCATACTCTCCCTCTTGACCCCCAACTCTCCTCTCTCTCTCTCTCTCTCTTCCTCAAACTCTCTCTCTATCTCTCTCTCTCCTTCTCTCTCTTTCTCTCTCTCTCTCTCCCTCTCTCTCTCCCTCTCTCTTTCTCTCTGAGTCAGTGAATGGACAGGTATCCTAGATGCAGAATGGGCACCTTCTTTGAACTGATAACAGAGGATCAGTCACAGTCAGGCCCATTGCTAAGGCACATTGGTTTCTCTGGCACTGTAGCCTAGTATCTACTGCTGGTAAATTAACAGGTGAGTGGGGGGGTGGGGGGGGGGGGGGGGGGGGGTGGGGGGGGGGGGGGGGGGGGGGGGGGGAAGTGGAGGGGGGGGGGGGGGGGGGGGGGGGGGGGGGGGGGGGTCATCAGATCTCTCACTGGGAACTGCAGGTTGTTTCTGTCAGGTGGAAGAATCTCTCTCCTCTCTCTCTCTCTCGTCTCTCTCTCTCTCTCCCCTTTCTCTCTCTCCCTCTCTCTCTCTTCCTCTCCCCTCCCTCTCTCTCCTCCTCTGCATGCACATCTCTCTCTCTCTCTCTCTCTCTCTCTCTCTCTCTCTCTCTCTCTCTCTCTCTTCTCTCTCTCTCTTCCCCTCGTGTCATCTCTCATCTCTCTCTCTCTCTCTCTCAGGTAAATGAAAGCGCCACAAGGGAAAGCCTACAGGTTGTTACAAGGTGGCTGCAATGTGGTCCGGGCTGAGCACACCACTGACATAACAGGTGTCAGTAGGTGGATGGTAGATAAGAATCCATTCTCAATTTCAGCAAGGCTATAGAGCGATGTGTGAACATTGCATCTCTGTTGAAAGGCTGATAAGGTGGGTGGGTGCTTTTTACAGGTAGCACTTTTAATAACTCTAACAGTTAACAATTGAAAAGTAAAAGAGGTTAAAGGTCAATTGAAACTTTCATTTTTTAACCCCACATAACCTTTGTCTTCCTTCTTCCCCTCCCCCCCCCCCTCTCTTTCTCGTTCTCTCTCTCTTCTCTCTCTCATCTGTCTCCTCTCTCTGTCTCTCTCTCCTCTCGATCCTCTTCTCTCTCTCTCTCTCGTCTCGTCTCTCTCTCTCTCTCTCTCTCTCTCTCTCTCTCTCTCTCTGTGTCCTGTGTGCATTTTTTTAATTGATCTGATTTTAATTTATTCATAAGTACTTGACTAAAATTGCACAATTTGTATTCACTATGCTGTGTTTCATGTTTAAACAGACCTTGGTCGTGTTTATTCGCATGACCTTGGCTATTTGGATTGTCTTTGTTTTCCATGTCAACAAAATGTTTACTGGTAATTATCAGTCAAATACTGATTGCAAAACCAAAATACTCAACAATAATTGACCTGTCAGTCCCAGGGACTGATAAGTTTTCACTAGGACTGATACATTGCTTAGCCGAGGCTTTAGAATTGTGGTTTTCACTGGTGATTTTGTTTCCCAGGGACTGGTTTTGACACCGGTTGTTGGGGGGGGCATTGTCGTTGATGGGACTGGTTTTCAGAATTCCTAGCGCGATCACTGGTTTCAGGATTGGTGTGTCGCTTGTTGATTGTGTTTGTTGATCAGCCTCTCAAACACGATCAATCACCTGATTGATCACTCGAGCTAATAGTTTTCTGTCGAAGACAATGTTTCACTTGTGACCTTTCCCCTGTGGGGATACCGGGGGGTCTTGTATAAATAGTTCCCCCACCTTCTGGACGTTCTGGGCTTGTAACTTCCTCTAATCTGTCACTCCTCTTTGACTCTGGCCTTTTCCCTTTGCTCACTGTCATGTCTATCCTTCTTGCCTTTAACCGGTCCAATTCTCCTGACTTTTTTTTTTTAATTCAAAAAATACTTTCAAAATGATTTCCTCCAACCGAAGTCGGACATACTGGGCCTAACTATTTTTTTTTTTTAGTTAGGCGCATAACGGCAGCATGGACGCATCTGGCGCTCATATGATGACAGGAAAATGAGGCGATCGGAAGAAGAAGAAGACTTGTGACTTCCATCACCACCCACCCCCTCCCCTACAACCCCCACCTGTTTCCCACACTCACTCATTTTGTTGTGCGGACAAACATGTGGGAGTCATTTGTCGCAATAGATGCCAAACATGTGACATGATGCCACCGGGTTGGGGTGGGGCTCTTTGTTTAAGTCGAACCTGGGTGGTTGCAACACCTGTTGAAGAGAATGCAAGTAGGCCATACTAATGAGACGCAATTTTTTTTTATTATTGCAAATCGGTTCTTGATTATTATTTTTTTATAACTCCCCTCCTCCAACCCCTCCACTTCAATCGACCACTGTAGTAAACACAAGCACTCTACAATACGGATAATTATACTGATGTTGCAAATCCAATCTCTCTCTCTCTCTCCTCTTCCTCTCTCCTCTACTCTCTCTCTCTCCCCTCTCTCCCACTCTCTCAGTCTCACCCTCTCTCTCTTCTCTCTTTTCCTCAGTTTCCGCTCTCTCTCTCTCTCTGTCTCTCTTTCTCATCTCTCTCTCTCTCTCTGTCTCTCGCCTCTCTCTCTCTCTCTCTTCTCTCTCTTTGTAGCTAGTGTGTGTAATATTTCCTACACCTAGCCGCGGCCTGTTAGTATCTATAGGCCTAATGTATGTATTATCATGTATTATCAAGGGCTCCCTAGTAGCGAAATACTAAATAGCAGGGCTCCCAGGGACCCCCATTTGGGGGTCTATGAAGCACTAACATTCTACAGGACCCTCTAAAAGAATGTGCAGGGGGTCCCAGGGATGCACTAGGCATTTCTTTTTAGCATTTGCTATGCCACTGGGACCCTCTATCCCGCCTCTAGGACCCTCTATGATGTAAATGAAGGAGTCCCTGGGACCCCTTGTTTTACGGGACGATTGGGAGCCCTGAATAGGCACGTGCGAATCTCACAATCCCACAGTTTTTCATTGGAATCGGATGGCAATTGAGCTTGTTATTCGTATCAACCGTTTTGTGAAAGGTCGCGTGACAGGCCTCTCGGCCTTTGTTTCTAGCTAGGACTGTTTGTGTGCCATTTTCCACTGTCTGACTACAAGATGGGGACAGGGTGGTAGAAGGGTCCCCGGGGGTGGAGGGGGTTGGGGGGTGTGACGGGAGACGGTGCCAATTCTGCGTACTACTACTACGACTCAGACCACGCAAGCGCAACCAAACAGATGGAAGCGCACACAAACAGAGAGTGGGGGGGTTGGGGGGGGTGGGGACAGGGGGGGGGGGGGGGGGAGTAGAGAGAGAGTAGAGATACAAGGGGGAGTGGGGGGGTGAATGAGGGAGTAGGGATTGACATTTGGTCCCTGTCAACAACAACGGAGATGGATGATCGGGGGGGTGGTGTGTGATGCTCACTTGCTGGCACGCACACACAACACGGCTCTCTCTCTCTCTCTCTCTCTCGTCTCAGTCTCAAACTGCTCTCTCGGTCATCTCTCTTCCTCCTCTCTGCTCTCATACATCTCCACGACAACAACAGCGCACACCACAGACACTGGGGAAGAGAGGAATTCATAACTCTCTCTCTCTCTCGTGCTCTCTGAGGGTCAGTCATACTCACATCTACTCCTCTCTCCTCTCTCTCGGTCTCCGAGAGAGTCGATAGGATGAGCTCTCTCCTCTCGTCTCTCTCTAATCTCTCAGCTCAACAAGTTTTTTTCATTTATAATTGGCATGCACATGCGAGAGGCTGACTCAGTCGACATTTTTGACGGTTACATCCCTTTAGTGCAACTGTCCCCGGTTCTTGTGTCTATGTGTCCCCATCTCTATGTGACCGTCGATATTTTTTTGCCCTTCTCTGTTGTGTCCCGTCTCTATATGTCCCCATCTGATGTGTGTCCCCCAGTCTCTGTGTCCCTATCTCTATGCCAACCCATCTCTGATTAATATATGCCCTATACTCAATGTGTTCCTGTTCTCTTGCAATTCCCCACGCTGTGTTTGGTCCGAAGAGCCGTCTCTGTGTGTCCCGATCTCTATGTGGTCCCCTTCTCTAGTGTCGCCCTCGTCCCTATATGTCGCCCCTTATCTATGTGTCCCCCGTCTCTAAGTGTCCTATCTCTATGCCACCCATCTCTATATATATGCCCTTCTCAATGTGTTCCTGTTCTTGCAATTCCCCACTTCTATGTGTCCCCGTCTCTGTGTGTCCCCTGTCCTCTGATGTGTCCCCGATTTCTACGGTAGTTTTTTGCCCTGTCTCTATGTGTGTCCCCGTCCCTATATGTCCCATATCTATGTGTGTCCCCGTCTCTGTGTCCCTATCTCTATGCCACCCATCTCTATATATATGCCCTTCTCAATGTGTTCCTGTTCTTGCAATTCCCCACCCATGTGTCCCCGTCTCTGTGTCCCGATCTCTATGGGGACACATAGAGACGGGAACACAGTGATGGGGACATATAGAGACAGAAATACATAGACTTGGGGACACACTGAGATGGGGACACATAGTGATGGGAACATATAATATAGCAGACAGAACATGGAAAATACTCGGGGTCACATTGAGATGGGGAATCACAGTAATGGGGACATATAGTATGGGGAACAGTGTGGAAAAGAGGACAAGGTAGGCTACATACTCGGGGACAAAACGAAGATGGGGTACCATAATAGGGACACCTAGGGGACACATAGAGATGGGGGGACAGCCAGAAACGGGGGACACAGATAATGGGGACATGTAGGGACACATAGGGAAGGGCATATAGAGGTGGAGACACATAGAGATGGGGACACATAGAGACAAGAACGGGATGGAGCAAGAACGGGACGGCACAAACGCTCTTTGATGCTCATTGCGCCCTCAACTTCTTGAACTTGTACATATTTAACCCTTTTCACCGCCAGCCATATTTTCAGATTATGCCAAAAATGTGATTCCATTCAATGTACCTGGGTAGAGAACAAAATCCATCTGCAGTATTGGGATTCTTCTGTGACATATATAAAATAAAAGATAAGGTCTATCCTTACTTCCCAAAGCTAAGACAAATAGGGTCTTTGGATAATATACCCCAATTTGATGCCTTTTAGTGGCATAGGTGTTAAATTACTGTGGTGCTAAAATGCTACTTTGGCGGTGAAAGGGTTAAACTCTTAGTCTTACTAATGACGTCGCCACTTTTCCGGTGTTTTAATTTTTAATTTTGAGGAGATTGTATAAATTGACTTGTAACTTTGAAGGGTGAAAACGGAGTTTAATGAGCAACTTAGGACGCTGATTTGACCGCCAGGGGGTAATCAAACCAGTAGGGGCTTATCGTGTGATATTCTTAGTTGGGCGTAGTGTGTGTGAGAGAGAGAGAGAGGGGGGGGTGAACTCATCTCCCTCTCTCTCTGCGGAGACTCATCTCCCTCTCTTGCCCCAAGTTGATCATTAATTGGAAATACATTTTGTGAAGAAACGACCCTGGTTTCCGAGAAAGTAAGCCGTCCACCAGTGTATCATACCAGGGTGGACGGTGCTGTCGATGTCTGGTATCGGTGCAGCTATGCTTCCCACGGACACGGAGCCTTTGGCTCTATTCCTGTAGATTAAATTATTCTTTTCCTTTTTTTTCTTCTTCTCTCAACTGGGTCTTCCTGGACTGCCTTCCATACCAGCTGATCTGATTTGTCCGTGCCAGCTGGGAGTGATTCCCTTATCAAGGGTATCTGTTGCTGTCATTGAAAAATTGTAAGTCAAACGACAACGCATAAATAATCCCTTGTGGCAGGCATATTGCGAGTTACTTACTGTACCTCGGCTCCCAGAAGCCATGCCCGCTTTATCAGCTTTTCTCGTACCTTTCACTGGTCATTTAGTGGTATGGTTTATTGAGATCATCCTTTTCCGTTGTTTAAATCAACACTGTGACTGCGGCACGATACCAACACGCTCTAGAAAGAGATTTGGAAGAATATAGGCCAAGCCTACTCTTACAATCCAGCTCTATTGTATTGCGCGCACACACGCAGCGAGCGGCACGCGCGCGCGCACACGCGCATATTACACACACACACGCACGCGCACGCACGCACACACACGCACGCACACACACGCGCGCACGAACACACACAGAAAGAAAGAAAGGGGATAGGCCTACAAGATAAGTCATTCAACTTTCAAGGGGAATGGACTGTTTACAGCTGGACTTGATAAGACTGACCATCCGCCCCTATCTACCTATAATCAGGTGTGTTTATACTGTTTGTCGGAGCTCTCACTCAGCAGGTGATGACTGCGTGAAGTCCCAGGGTCTCTGTGGTCATCCACGGACTGACCAGGTTGTGTCCAGGTGGGAACGATTGAAACATGGCCACTACAAAGTGTGTGTGTGTGTGTGTGTGCGTGCGTGCGTGCGTGCGCGCGCGCGTGCGTGCGTGTGTGTGCGTGCGTGCGTGCGTGCGTGCGTGCGTGCGGGCAATGGGAGGAGATGAGAGGTTTGGGAGGGATCCAGCGTGATTTAATGAAGTGTGCAGAGGTTTTTCACCTGTTGATAGGGAACTTATAATTACACTTCTCAGTTTATACACCGTTCTCTCTAACGTAATATATTTTATTAGTTCCCGAGCGAAGCTTCGTGAAGTATTGCTTTTGTTTCATCCGTTCGTCCGTGCGTGCGTCCGTGTATTTTTTTTTTTTTTTTTTTTTTTTTTCTTTGGAAA
>CM065712.1:21885902-21890902 GCA_017654935.2 Phymorhynchus buccinoides | reverse complement strand
CTACACATCTGTATTACTAAAAAAAAATCGGGACTTTACTGGTTTAGCACTGCCTCCGGGCATTGCCTCCAGTATTGTTCCCACCATCTTTGTATTTACAAATGCCCCACATGGCCGAAAGGCCGAAGAAGGCGTAAAACATCCTGATTAGTTGGAAACCCCCCATGTCGTAAGCGTCATAATCATCACATTGTTGATGGAGGATGCTATGCAAGAAGAAGAACCCTATTTCCCCCCTGTTTTACGTCCCCTCGGCCTGGGATATGGGGCATTTATTTTGTTAGGTATAATTAAAAATAAAATAAAAACGAACACAGACAATACGACACCAAAACGGGGACAACATAAAAACAATAAGGGCGGGCATTCTCTATCATGCAAGCTATCATTTAACATTTTCAATTCAAATGATGTGAGTATTTGGATTACAATTTGTTTGATGATTTTTAAAACTATTGCTGTATAAATGTAAAAATGTGTTTGTTAAAGATGTTTGTCCCACCTACAACCCCCCAAACGTTAACATTAAAATTCCAGGGCTACCTTTTTTAAAATCAAAATTTTATGTTCTTAATAAATTGCAAAGCACTTCCATTTATATACCATTGGAAGCATAAGAGGGGGGGGGGGGGGGCCCACAACACCAAAGGTAGTGAACCAAAGACACACTGACCCGCCACGATTAAGTCCCTTGATTCTTTTCTGGGTAGCTGTGACCCACATACAAATTCCCCCACCTTCAAATTGAGGCTGCTCTTTAAAATGATGTTTCGTTTCGAATTGTGGGGTGTTTGTATGGGAGTCAAACCTGGTCAAAACAAGATTCCTTACCCGCTACAACTAAGAGGGGAAACTCGTGAAACCCGTGATTGTGACACGTGATCTGGTGGGTCTTAAAAACAACAACGAAATTTAAAAAAAAAAAAGGCCCCTGACTTTCCTTGCCTCGCCTTACCTTACTACCAGCAAAGCATTTCAACTACAACAAAGACCCCTCTCTTCTCTGGGCTCGTGGGAAAACACTTGGCACCGTGGATGTTAATGGCGAAAGTCTGCTAGAATCACCTTGATGAGGCGATAGGCATCTACCCCCCCCCCCCCCCTTCCTCCTCTTCCTCCTCCTCTGATGCCACACTCCGACGACTCGGGCAACAACAACTTCACAAGTAGGTAAACCCCGATCCGACCTGCCGCTATATGTAATAAAGATTTGTGTAGCTTTCTTCCTCTTCTTTCTCCGTGGTCTAATCTGATTATGTGGTGGGTGGTGCCGTGGTGGGGTGTAGAGGGGTTGCTGAAACACAAAAAGGTGAAATAAACGGGTTGGAAATGCGAGTCGTAAAGCTTTTACTACACGTGTTTACCCCGAGATAACGCTCTGGACTTGATTAGGGCAGTGATTATAAATACATGTAGGCTTGTATCATATTTCCTAGTGTCTTTTTCGTTTCCTCTCAAAGCTTATGTGTCTAGATAAAGAGGTTTTGCTTTCTTTTACTCTCTCTCTCTCTCTCTCTCTCTCTCTCTCTCTCTCTCTCTCTCTCTCTCTCTCTCTCTCTCTCTCCTCTCTCTCTCTCTCTCTCTCTCTCTCTCTCCTCTCTCTCTCTCTCTCTCTCTCTCTCTCTCTCTCTCTCTCTCTCTCTCTCTAAACAAGAAAGGGACTTACTTAAACTGGCTCTGATTTTCTGCTTTCTATAGACAGAACGGCCCTCTCATCACCCTCGACATGACAACGATAACAGGCGCATACCGGAAGAAGAAGAAACTTGAAATTTGAAGAGAACTTAATTTCGCAAGGATTGAGATTTTAGGCCAAGCCTATTCTTACAATATTGTTTCTTGGGACGTAAACAAGACTAAGACAACAAAATCAGGCAGCATGATTGAATGAAAAGATGTGTTTTACGTCTTCCCAGTCCAACTGGACACATCTGAGACATTACTTATTTATAAAGTTACGAACATCAGGCAACATATTATATGGGCATAGATAACGAACGATTCAAGGCATCAGTAAACCGAGTTGGAGCAGAACGAAATAACCAAACACCTAACAACTAGAAAGAGGAAGAAGAGGATGATGAATACCTTGGTGTTCTGTTGAGAGGGGAGGCATAGACCAGTGCTGTTCTATTCTTTTGATGCACGGTCATGTTTTGGCCGCCATCTGGACGTGGTTATCTCCCTCTGGTCACAACTAGATCTCTCTCTCTCTCTCTCTCTCTCTCTCTCTCTCTCTCTCTCTCTCTCTCTCTCTCTCTCTCTCTCTCTCTCTCTCTCTCTCCCTCCCCCTCCCCCCGTCCACACACACCCCTTCCTGTATGGGCAGGTAAGATAAGTGGTCTGATAGGTACATACTTGAGTAGGGGGAGGACGTTTCATTTATGGAAGGAGACTTCGATTGTTTGCAAACCCTCCATCAGCGGAACCTCTCTGGTCTCTGTGATTACAGGCAGCGTACTCACCTGAAGATGTTTTATTGGGCGAGGTGTTTGTAGGGGTGAGATGGTGGTGGTGCTGGGGTGAGTGGGTGGGTGGGTGGGGGTGTCTTGTTGGTGCCTCGATTCTTTTTTGATGCTTGGTCTTGTTTAAGGCGTCATCTGGACGTGGTTATCTCTCTGTATCTGACCATTTTTCTCTCTCTCTCTCTCTCTCTCCTCTCTCTCTCTCTCTCTCCTCTCTCTCTCTCTCTCTCTCTCTCTCTCTCTCTCTCTCTCTCTCTCTCTCTCTCTGGTTTCTCATGCTTGAAGGGATTCTGGGTGGTTTTTTCTTTCACGTTTTGCTTGAAGTTGTAGTCAAATCTTTCTAATTGTTTTGTTTATCCAAGGACAGAATAGGCATTGCCTAAAATCTTCATCCTTGTTAAATAAATACAAATCTCAGTCTTTCTCTTCAGCTTTGTGTCTCTCTCCCGTTCTCTCTCTCTCTCTCTTCTCTCTCTCTCTCTCTCTCTCTCTCTCTCCCCCCCCTCCTCTCTCTCTCTCTCTCTCTCTCTCTCTCTCCTCTCTCTCTCTCTCTCTCTCTCTCTCTCTCTCTCTCCTCTCTCTCCTCTCTCTCTCTCTCCGTCTCTCATCTCTCTCTCTCTCTCTCTCTCTCCTCTCTCTCTCTCAGATCTCTCTCTCTCTCCTCTCTCTCTCTCTCTCTCTCTCATCTCTCTCATCTCTCTCTCTCTCTCTGTCTCTCCTCTCTCTCCTCTCTCTCTCTCTCTCTCTCTCTCTCATCTCTCTCTCGTCTTCTCTCTCTCTCTCTCTCTCTCTCTCTCTCTCTCTCTCTCGTCTCTCTCTCTCTCTCTCTCTCTCTCTCTCTCTCTCTCTCTCTCTCTCTCTCTCTCTCTCTCTCTCTCCGCTCGTCTCTCTCTCTCTCTCTCTCTCTCTCTCTCTCTCTCTCTCTCTCTCTCTCTCTCTCTCCAAGCTCTCCTCTCTCTCTCTCTCTCTCTCTCTCTCTCTCTCTCTCTCTCTCTCTCTCTCTCTCTCTCTCTCTCTCTCTCTCTCTCTCTCTCTCTCTCTGTCCTCCCCGCTCTCTCTCTGTCCTGTGTCTCTACCCTTGTCTGGGCAGGTAAGATAAGTGGTCTGATGGGAAAGTACTTGAGAAGGGAAGGACTTTTTCATTTATGAAGACCTGTGGTTTTGATTTGTCTTGCCCTCCGTCAACAGAGCGTCGTCGTCTCACTCTCCACATGGCGATGATAAGCGCATGCCATACCATGGAACACCTTTGTGATCTGTTTGGGGAGAGAGAGAGAGAGAGAGAGAGAGAGAGAGAGAGAGAGAGAGAGAGAGAGAGAGAGTGAGTGAATGAAGGGAGTGGGGATGTCTAATTCTCGTGATGCCTGGTCATGTTTGGGTCTGCATCTGGACCGAGTTATCTCTAATCTTTCCCCCTATCTCTCTGTAGGATCCTATTGAAATTCTGACTTTCAAGGACTCACACACCATCCCCCTCTCTCTCTCTCATACTCGCACACGCACACGCGCACGCTCGCACACGCACACACGCACGCACACGCACACGCACACACACGACACACACACACACACACACACACACACCTCTGTCCTACGCTGACTGTCCTGCGCTGTGTTAAGCTATCAAGTGCGAGGGAGCCAGCTAATCTGTGTAGTGGATTATCGTTTTCTTTGATGCGCACGGCATTGGGAGGTAGGTTACCTTTACCTTTGCCTACTCCTGTTGTCTCAAAACTTTCTCAACATGACCCAAGTTCCAGAGGTAGGTATGTGATGACTCAGCAGGTAAGGATAAATAGGAGGGGAAACGGGAGCTCTTCAGTCTTCAAACTACGTGCGCTTCGGGTGATCGCGATTGGGGGGGGGGGGGGGGGGGGTTGGGGGGGGGTGGGGGGGGGGGGGGGGGGGGGGGGGGGTGGGGGGGGGGGGGGGGGGGGGGGGGGGGGGGGGGGGGGGGTTGGGGGGGGGGGGGGGGGGGGGGGGGAGGGGGGGGGGGGGTCAGGAGGGCAGGGGGGGGGACGGGGCGGTGGTAACAGGTCTCGGAGGGGACCTGCCGTTTTTGATGGCGCGGTGATAAGTGGGTCGCTAGATTCCAAACAGATGGGGAAAGGAATTGAGGGAGAGGGAGGGAGGGAGGTGGGGGAGTAAAACAGAAGTGTGGGAACCAGAACGCACGGTGGTAGCGTTCTGGGATCATATCGATGTTCCCCCGTCTCTTCATAACCCTGTATAAGGCCGGGTTCACATTAGACGCGTAAGTTCCGTACGGAAAACCCTAAATAAGTGGAAGAAAGAAGGATCAAAGTTTATGCATATTGGGGAAATTCGGACACGTGCGCAAATCTTTTCCCTTTGTTTCACTTATTTATGGATTGTGCACGGGTTTCCGCATGAAATATCTGCTTATGTGTGTACACGGCCACACAGGGACAGGGACACATAGAGACGGGGGCACAGACACGGAGAAACATAGAGACAGGGACACATAGAGACGGGGGGCGCACAGACACGGAGAAACATAGAGACGGGGGGCAC
>CM065712.1:21873402-21875902 GCA_017654935.2 Phymorhynchus buccinoides | reverse complement strand
GGTGTAAAAAAAAGTATGTATACTTATCTCATTACCCTGTATAAATAAGATTTCGTTCGTTCTCTCTCTCTCTCTCTCTCTCTCTCTCTCTCTCTCTCTCTCTCTCTCTCTCTCTCTCTCTCTCTCTCTCTCTCTCTCTCTCGCTCGCTCGCTCGCTCGCTCGCTCTCTGTTATCCTTTCTCTTATCCGACCGTGTTGTGTGTGTGTGTTTTACGTGCGTACGTGTGCGCGTTGTATGCGTGCGTGCGTGTGATCAAGAGTGTGTATGGAAGGTTGTTAGGAAAGGGAAGACCAACATGTAGACCTAGTAAGCTTTTCAGACTCGTGTTATTTTTTGGGGTTATGTTAATAATATGATGATTTTAGTTGTCTATGTTATTTGTTATGAAGTTGATTATGATAACATTGTTGCCCAAATGAAAGGCTAGGGGTAGGTAGGGGTTTAGTTGGAACAAAGACACGATGCCTAGCCTACCACGTCAGGTAAAAGACCGCATGGGAAGGAGCTTGTGTATTGGGTTTCATTCAGCGCGGGAACTCACTACAAGGGAAGAGAAATGACTTTGCAACCTGGGCTCAAGAAGAAGAAAAAGCGGAAAGTTCAAGTGTCTTGGCAGGAGAATTAAATGCAATATACCACCAGCGGCTACAAGCCATCTTCCAGACTTACTCCGGTTTGGGAGAAAGATGTTGTCTTTTTTGAAGTTACGCTCGCTTCTTTGATCTCAACTCCGCGGCTTTCGGTGATTCTCCCGATACTGTGCCAGCACAACCCACCTGCCGACTCCTGAACCCGCTTCTGAATCCTCAAAACACAGGCCTAATACCAGACACTTACTTAGCTCCCTGTTGTGCCACTTGAAGAAGCAGTAAATGAAAAAGAAAAAAACAACCTAGGTTGCTGCACAGCCAACTATCTCCCCTCATCCGCCATGCGCCCAACAAGTTTAGAAAGGACCTCCTTCTGCAATTTTGATGCCCCTTTTTTTTGGCCCCACCCCTTTTACAGTATAATAAGTGATCAACAAAATAAATTCTGATACATTTCTGGCACATAAAAAATCTTCTTCTTCGATCGCTCAGACAATGTCCTGTCAATTATGAGCGCAGATGCGTTATGCGCCTAACTAAGAAATAGGCCCAGCTTCGGCGGGAGGAAATCGTTTTGAATTGAGGCGTTTCTTGAGAGGGGAAATGGACCGGGCAAGGCAGAAGGATTGTAGATGACAAGTATAGAACTTCCAGAAGATGGGGGAACTATTTATGCAAAAGACCCCCGGTATCCCCACGGGGGGGGGGGGGGGGGGGGGGGGGGGTTAAAAAAAACGCTGTTTCTGCATTATTATCACAAAGTCATCTTATTACGATGGAAGTTGAGCTGTTTTTCCAAGTCTGTCTCCACTCAAAATTGCAGGTCATAGTGAGGGACAAACGAGCGTCCCAGGGAAATATGTATATAAGTAGGTATTTATTTATAGCTGTGTGAGCGAGTTTCCACACTTTCCTGACATAATACATGCATAGAGTGGATTGGAAGCAGGCGCCTGTTGTTTCTGCAAATGACAGAGGAAATGTCACCAGGGCGGAAGGCTGGGAGAAAGTGTGTGTGTGTGTCAAGCGATAGGGTTGGAATTAGGAAATGCTCGGTATAGCAATGGGGGTGGTGCAGGAATGGCGAGTGACTACTGTGGGCCAACCTCAACTTGCCCCCTGCTGCCATAATGAGCTGCAGAGTCAATGTGTGTGTGTGTGCGTGCGCGCGCGTGTGTCAAGTCAAGTCAAAATCTATTTCCAGATGGAACATTGAATAAGAAAATAATATACTTGTGTGTGTGTGTGTGTCCCTCAAAGAGAGAGAGAGAGAGGGGGAGGGGGGGTGCTTGGTTTCTGCACGGGCCCGCAAACTCCACAGCCATCCAGCCAGCAAGGACAGCAGCAGAGCTGTTTGTTGTGTGATGGAGACACCCCAGCTCTCTATGTCCGTCCCTGTCTCAATCCGACCCCTACTAGGCCTACCACACTCCCTTCAACTGATGAACTCTCTCTCTCTCTCTCTCTCTCTCTCTCTCTCTCTCTCTCTCTCTCTCTCTCTCTCTCTCTCTCTCTCTCTCTCTCTGTGCCCGGCAGCTCTGCATAATTTCAGAATGTCTCCTCTTTCTCCTCTCTCTCTCTCTCTCTCTCTCTCTCTCTCTCTCTCTCCCTCCCATCTCTCTCTCCCTCTCCCTCCCCCTCTCTCTCTCCCTCTCTCCCTCCCCCCTCTCTCTCTCTCTCTCTCCCTCCCCTCTCTCTCCCTCTCTCTCCCTCCCCCTCTCTCTCTCTCTCTCTCTCTCTCCCTCCCCCCTCTCTCTCCCCCTCTCCCCCCCCTCTCTCTCTCTCCCTCTCCCTCCCCCTCTCTCTCCCTCTCTCCCTCCCCCCCCCCTCTCTCTCTCTCTCTCTCTCTCTCTCTCCTCCCTCCAGCAGAGCAATGACAGTCACCCTTCTTCGATCTACACTTTTCGCT
>CM065712.1:21853402-21868402 GCA_017654935.2 Phymorhynchus buccinoides | reverse complement strand
CTGCGCTCACCTGTGACCTCAAATACAGTCATCAAACCTGCCCTCACCACACTGGATGAAGATTCTATGAATCGAAACTGTTTGTATCTCCCCCCCCCCCCCCCCCCCCCCCCCCCCCCCCCCAGTACCATTTTCTACCCTTATATTTGTAAGCCGTATTATTTATTGTCCAAGTTGTTTTTTTCCCATTGGCATCAAGTTTGTGTGGTTTTTGTTGTTGTTAGTAAACCCCCGAGTGAAGTTTCAGGAACTAATGTTTTTGTTTGGCCCGTGAGGTGTGTAACTGTGTGTGCGTCCGTCTGTCCGTCTGTCCCGGCATCAAACCCAGATAAGCTCATGTGGGGAACTTTGCACCTGCTACGGTTTAGCCTTGTTTTGGTTTCTTTTGCTCTCTCTCTCTCTCTCTCTAAATAAAATGTTGTTTCATTCTCTCTCTCTCTCTCTCTCTCTCTCTCTCTCTCTCTCTCTCTCTCTCAGGGCTGGGTGTAAAAAAGTATGTATGCTTATCTCATTACCCTGTATAAATAAAATGTTTCACTCTCTCTCTCTCTCTCTCTCTCTCTCACTCTCTCTCTCTCTCTCTCTCTCTCAGGGCTGGGTGTAAAAAAGTATGTATGCTTATCTCATTACCCTGTATAAATAACAGTTTTCTCTCTCTCTCTCTCTCTCTCTCTCTCTCTCTCTCTCTCAGGGCTGGGTGTAAAAAAGTATGTATGCTTATCTCATTACCCTGTATAAATAAGTTTTCTCTCTCTCTCTCTCTCAGGGCTGGGTGTAAAAAGTATGTATGCTTATTACCCTGTATAAAGAACAGTTTGCTCTCTCTCTCTCTCTCTCTCTCTCTCTCTCTCTCTCTCTCTCTCTCTCTCTCTCTCTCTCTCTCTCTCTCTCTCTCTCTCTCTCTCTCTCAACCCGATTCTTTTTAATAAGTCAAAGGTAACCCACATTTGTTTTTTACATCATTTTTGTTTTTCTTCCTGTTTTTGTCAGAATCTACAGATGCGGGGAATAGAGAGGATGTGCCCACACCCAACCCATGCAATGGGAAAGAGAATGGGAAAGAAGGAGTGGAGGAGAAGGAGGAAGAGAAGAAGAAGGAGGAGGAGGAAAACAAAGTGCTGGTTGCCAAGGAAACCATAGTCCTCTTCCCAGAATCCGTCAGCGACCATGAGACGAGAATGACGAGACAGAGATAAAGAGAGAGAGAGACGAGAATAGAGAGAGAGAGAGAGAGACAGAAAGAGAGAGAGACAGATAAAGAGAGAGAGAGAGACAGAGATGAAGGTGAGAGACAGAGAAAGATAGCAAGAGAGACACTCCCCGTGGGGATACCGGGGGGTCTTTCATAAAAATAGTTCCCCCACCTTCTGGAAGTTCTGTGCTTGTAACTTCCTCTAATCTGCCACTCTCTCTGACTCTGCCTTTTCCTTTTGCTTTCTATCATCTACTATCTTCCAAATAACTTTTCTCCCTTGAGCTCCTCCGAAATCGGAATGTGTCGGCTGTACGCTAGCGGGGAGACCACTGAAAACCAGACACATATGTACCTTACCCATTATGGCCGTATGGCCTGGGAACGCAGAAGAAGAAGAAGAAAGAGAGACCAAGACAGACCAGCCCAGTCTTGGTCCTAATAAAAAGCTGGATTTTTAAACCTTGCATCTTTTCGTAATTAATAAGCAATGTCTATCAAATTGCGTTATAAAGAGGACCCTGCAGTCTTATGGCGAGAGAGAGATTACCGCACCTATGCTAGGCAGTGTCCCACGTTCAAATATCAGTGTTCTCTTATCAGCTGGTGAATGGTCATTTAAAGACCATTTCATGAAGAAAGATGGTTGATGAGAAATGCATAGTTTCCCACGTTCTAATCACAATGTTCTCTTATCAGCAAGTGAATGGTCATTTAAAGACCATTTCATGAAGAAAGATGGTTGATGAGAAATGCATAGTTTCCCACGTTCTAATCACAGTGTTCTCTTATCAGCTGGTGAATGGTCATTTAAAGACCATTTCATGAAGAAAGATGGTTGATGAGAAATGCATAGTTTCCCACGTTCTAATCACAATGTTCTCTTATCAGCAAGTGAATGGTCATTTAAAGACCATTTCATGAAGAAAGATGGTTGATGAGAAATGCATAGTTTCCCACGCTCTAATCACAATGTTCTCTTATCAGCAAGTGAATGGTCATTTAAAGACCATTTCATGAAGAAAGATGGTTGATGAGAAATGCATAGTTTCCCACGCTCTAATCACAATGTTCTCTTATCAGCTACAAGTGAATGGTCATTTAAAGACCATTTCATGAAGAAAGATGGTTGATGAGAAATGCATAGTTTCCCACGTTCTAATCACAATGTTCTTATCACTCTGATTACCATATGAATTATATTTGACTAGTTTTAGTGCCCCATGTTCTGATCTCAATGAATGATCTCAGCAAATGTTGTCTTAAATGATGAGATTATTACCTGCAAGGCTTATAGTATCCCATGTTTTTTATTTTAATGTTCTCATCAGAAAATGCCCAGACCTGCTTAAGATCGATCACATGATCTTGATTAGAGAGATAACCTGCAAGGACTAGTGTCCCAAACTCTAATTGTATCGGTATCAACAAATTATCACCTTCATTAAAAAAGAAAAGACCATGTGGCCAGGATTAAAGAGATAACCTGTACAATGGTGAGTGCCCTGTGTTCTAATCTCAGTTAAATGCTCTTGTGAGAAAATGCCTGATTGAAATGACCATGTGGCCTTTTGGTTAAAGGGATTATACCTGCATGGAGTACTTGTGTACATTTTAGGCAAGTCCCATGACCATGACATGTGGTCTTTTAAAGGGATTATACCAGTACCTGCATGGAGTTAGAGTCCTATGACTTGTCACAATTCTGTCACTGAGTGGTCAGTGTCAGGCCTACTGTATAAAGGGAGGGAACCTGTGGCTCAGTGGTCAGTAGAGGTATACCTGCAGTTGTGAGAGGGGTTGTTTGCTTGGTCCAAGCCTGTCAGTCAGTGTCACATGGATGTTATGGCTGGTTCAGATGTTGTGTGGGGTTGGAATCCTGTGTGGAGGGGGCTCACCAGTGTAGGAATACCATTTAATTATTCACTTCAGAAAATGTTCAACAGGCAAGAAGGTGAGGAACTGGGTTTTTTTCCATGTTATTTCTCCATGTTTTTCTCTTTTAAAATGTGTATGGACTTTGAGAAAAAAAAAGTGTCTATTAAATTTTATAAATTGATTGTAGCTTAGTAAGAGCCTTTGGACAAAAATAGTATCTGATTTTTTTTTTAAAATGATAATGAATCTGAAAAATTGTGTACTTTTTAGTAAAAAAAACATTTATATCTGAAAATATCAGATTTTTTAAAGTTGATATTGAGAATTTTAAAAAGTAAATTGTGAACTTTTGAATACCCTTTAAATTTGAAAATTATTTTATCTGATGAAAGATTAATATGAATCTTTAAAAGCAAATTGTGAACTTTTGAATGCATTTTAGAATCTGAAAAGGGATATTAATATGAAAGCTAAGAAAACAAAATGTTATAAACCTTTAAAAAGTAACCTTATTTGTTTTTGTTTTTTTCTGAAACTAACTTCAACCATTAACAGTTTCATTTTCATCGAAGCCAATCAAAGTGTGTCTCATAGAAATAAAAACACATGTGGTCAATTAGAAAATGGCCATGTGGTCGTCTCATAGAAATAAAAACACATGTGGTCAATTAGAAAATGGCCATGTGGTCGTCTCATAGAAATAAAAACACATGTGGTCAATTAGAAAATGGCCATGTGGTCGTCTCACAGAAATAAAAACACATGTGGTCAATTAGAAAATTGACCATGTGGTCTCACAGAAATAGAAAAACAACTCATGTGGTCACTTCAGACATTGCAATGCTGACCAGTACCTTTGTCATGCAGGTGTAAACATGAGCATACTACAGGGTTCATAGGGGCCTTACCAGTCCTTATAAGTCTTGACTAATTGAAATCTCCAAGTAAGGCCTTACAAGTGCTTACATTCACTTCAAGGTCCTTACAAGTCCTGACAGCTGCCAAAAACTGCCTTGAGCAGCAAGACCATACTCAAAATAGATCGCAGAAGCAGCACTTTTACACTTGAGAAACATCGCTCAGCATCTACTCCACCTTACCCCCCTCCCCCACCTTCCCGTTTCAACTGACCGCTTATCAGACGAATGATGCACCGCGAGTTGTCAAGAGAAATTGGACTGAAATCTCGTTCTTTATCCTGGTGTCGTTTTGCGAGAAAACGTGTATATCTGTGTCAGCCATAGCTTTTGTATATGTTTAGACATTGTTCGTAATGCTGGGAAAGTGTTCCTTTCAAGATCGTTGGCTAAAAGATGGACATTATCCTTAGGCCTACAGGTCCTTACAAGGTCCTTACTTGGAGATAGCTGCAAGCCCTGGGAACCCTGTATCTGCTTAGACATTGTTCGTAATGCTGGGAAAGTGTTCCTTTCAAGATCGTTGGCTAAAAGATGGAGATTATCCTTAGGCCTACAGGTCCTTACAAGGTCCTTACTTGGAGATAGCTGCAAGCCCTGGGAACCCTGTATCTGCTTAGACATTGTTCACAATGCTGGGAAAGTGTTCCTTTCAAGATCGTTGGCTAAAAGATGGACATTATCCTTAGGCCTACAGGTCCTTACAAGGTCCTTACTTGGAGATAGCTGCAAGCCCTGGGAACCCTGTATCTGCTTAGACATTGTTCACAATGCTGGGAAAGTGTTCCTTTCAAGATCGTTGGCTAAAAGATGGACATTATCCTTAGGCCTACAGGTCCTTACAAGGTCCTTACTTGGGGATAGCTGCAAGCCCTGGGAACCCTGTATCTGCTTAGACATTGTTCGTAATGCTGGGAAAGTGTTCCTTTCAAGATCGTTGGCTAAAAGATGGACATTATCCTTAGGCCTACAGGTCCTTACAAGGTCCTTACTTGGAGATAGCTGCAAGCCCTGGGAACCCTGTACTATATATTGTCATGTTATAAACCTTAATCCTTTCACTGCCAACGTCACATTTTTACACCACAATGATTTAACCCTTTCACTGCCAGCCATCTTTGAGCCAAAAAATTCCATTAAAGCTACTTGGCTACAGATAATATTTCATCTGCAATATTGTGGGATTTCTCTGTGACACATTTAGAATGGGGTCAAATCTTACTGCCCAAATTTAGGAACACAATATCATTGAATAACAGACCCTGATTTCAAGAGCTTTTATGACATGATTGTTAAATCATTGTGGTGCAAAAATGCGACATTGGCGGTGAAAGGGTTAACACCCATGTCACTAAAAGGCATCAAATCGGGGTCCGTTATCCAAAGACCCTATTCTCTTAATTTTGGGAGGTAAGGATAGACCTTGCTTTAAATATCTCACAGAGGAATCCCCAATATTACAGACATATTTTTTCTCTACCCAGGTAAGTTTAATGGAAACTTTTGGCTGAAAAATGGCTGGCGGTGAAAGGGTTAAAGCCGGAACTCCATATGCACTTTACTGTTGTCTGTTGTTTTCCAGGAGAGGTTCCCCCAGGGGTGGTGGATGAGGAGGACTACGTCCTGAAGTGTGTGCACTGTGGGGAGTCGTTCAGCAGGGCGTCCCTGCTGAGGGAGCACCTGAGGTCGTCCCACCCTGACCTGCCCGTCACCTACCAGTGCCCCAAGTGCGAGGACACCTTCTCCCTCAAGTCGCACATGGACAAGCACCTGGCGCTGCACTCGCCCACCTCGCAGGTGGGTTGGTTCGACTTCGCTCGCAAAAAATTGTTTTCTCCTCAGTCAGGGCTGACTGAGCCAGACCTGTTTACTCTACTCTTTTCGAGTAGTATTCTACTCAATTTGGACCTCTACTACTCTTCAAAATTGAAAAAGAAAAAGAAATGCTTGTATTACTCATTTTCAGTGAACATTATTTGATGGTTTATTGAAGAGGACTACTCGTTTCACACTAAAACTACTCATTTCAGTTATCCAGACTACTCAAGACTTGTGTAGGGGGTAAACAGGCCTGGGGCTCCCAAAACAAGGGGTCCCAGGGACTCCTTCACTTACAGAATAGAGGGTCTTAGAGGTGGGGTAGAGGGTCCCAGTGGCATTGCGAATGCTAAAAGGAATATTTCTAGTGCATCCCTGGGACCCCCTGCACATTCTTTTAGAGGGTCCTTTAGAGTTTTAGTACTTCATAGACCCCCAAATGGGGGTCCCTGGTAGTAAGTAAGCCAGCAGTGATTAAAATCAAGGTCTGTATTCCCTAAAGAGTTGTGATTAGCTCATTCAAGTCGTTCCGGCCATATATGTCCGGAATTAATGGATGGCTGTGAATTTGATGCATTTGCTTCAAGGGAAGTAAATCTGTGCACATCATACCTTGGTCACTTCTAAACTCGTTTCGCTCCCTTAGACAACACTTTTGCCTCTGACTTTGCTTTTGTAGTGGTTTGTTGTGGGGAAACCATTTGGTGTAGAGTTTTTTATATAAAGTCTTAAGTCTGATCTACCACTTCCCTATGTCTAAACCTGAAGTAAAAACCCGTAATCTTCTTTCATTTCTCCTTTTTAGTCCGTCACCAAGACGGACTATTGCGATGGGCTGGTTTGTATTTTTGTTTGTTTGTTTGTTTTTTGTTTTGTTTTCTTTATGTATGTTTTGTTTGTGTGTATGGCTGGAGTGATTTGTGAGTTTTTTTAACGTTTTAAGCCCCTTATAGCCTGATTCCGCCCATGACATCCATTACTTTCTCCTACCAAGCCGTCTAAAACCGCCCCCGTACACCCACTTCGTTATGTATTTTGGAGTTAAAATTGCAATATCAAAAAATCAAAAATATCACATAACAAAAAAAACATTGCAAGTTAAACATTCTTCATTTATACACAAACCCTGAACATTTGATGTCAATCCATCAAGTAGTTATTTTTTAATATATTTTTAAGCAAAGTACCCCATTTCGGGCCCAGTTTACCAACATTAATTTGGTGGTTACAGAGAGTAGAGTCGTCATTTTAATCGGGGTTACAAGTGTTAATAAGTCAAAATCTTTGCGATGCGAAGGAGTTAAAAGAATCATTCAGGGTTTAGATTGTAGGATGAAAACTGGTTCTCAACTACTCCCCCCCCCCCCCCCCCCCCCTCATTTTTGACTGTCTCATTGGCAGGTGTGTGTGCAGGTTTAATTTTGGACTTGTGTCATTGGCAGGTGTGTGCAAGTCATTTTGGACTTGTGTCATTTGGCAGGTGTGTGTGCAATTTTGCAAGTTTAATTTTGGACTTGTGTCATTGGCAGGTGTGTGTGCAAGTTTAATTTTGGACTTGTGTCATTGGCAGGTGTGTGTGCAAGTTTAATTTTGGACTTGTGTCATTGGCAGGTGTGTGTGCAAGTTTAATTTTGGACTTGTGTCATTGGCAGGTGTGTGTGCAGGTTTAATTTTGGACTTGTGTCATTGGCAGGTGTGTGTGCAAGTTTAAATTTTTGGACTTGTGTCCTCCCCAGGTGTGCAAGGTGTGCCACAAGACGTTTGCCAACGTGTACCGGCTGCAGCGGCACATGATATCGCACGACGAGAGCACGGACCTGCGCAAGTTCAAGTGCCCCACCTGCTCCAAGGCCTTCAAGTTCAAGCACCACCTCAAGGAGCACATCCGCATCCACAGCGGGGAGAAGCCCTTCCAGTGCGCCAACTGCGGCAAGCGCTTCTCCCACTCGGGCTCCTACTCCTCGCACATGAACTCCAAGAAGTGCTTCGTGCTGAGCAGCGTGAAGGGGCGTGGTCGGATGGAGCGGGCTCAGAACCCGAATCCCGACGGAGGAGGGGGGGTGGCGGTGAACGGGATGCTGTTCCGCCCCGTGGGGTACGCCAACAGCGGCGCGCCTGCGTTGCAGTCCTCCCCTCCTGGGGGGCCGCCGTACCATGGCCAGTTCTTGAATTACGACCCGCGAGGTCCCCCCGTGGTGCCCGCGCTGTACTCCTCCCCCCCTATGACCACAGCGAGCTTAGCCGCCGCCGCCTACACCATGCTCGCCGCCGGGAAGGCGTTCCCCCTCCCCCTCCCCGCCCACCGCCACCCCCCGCCTCCTCCCTCCGCCCTCATCCCCCACAACAACCCCCCCGCCGCCCCTCTGGGGCCGACGCACGTGCCCCTCAACTGTCCCAAGCCCCCGGAGCTGTCGTCGTCCCCAACGGGTTCTGGCCGGACGCAGATCTCCCCCGACGTCAACTCCAACACGCAGCTGTTCAACCTGGCATCCGGGGACATCGGCAAGCTGCCCAAGGAGAAGGATGTGGTCAAGCAGGAGAAGAGAGAAGGAGGGGAAGTGAAGGAGGAGAAGGCTGTGTGCGGTCACTGCAGTCAGAATTTCGACACTCCCATGGAGCTCCTCCAACACGAGCGCTACGCGTGTTCCTCCTCCTCCGTGAACAGGGAAGGCAAGGAGGAGAGAGCGAGCAGAGAGAGCGCCCCCGCCGTGGTGTGTTGTCGGCACTGCCACAAGAACTACGACAACCCCATAGAGCTGCACCAGCACGAGCGCTACCTCTGCAAGCTGAACAAGGACATTCTCCCGCTCATGCCCCCCTCAACCCCTACAACCACCACAGAGGGCGCCACCCCCATGGCAGCGACAACGACGACCAACACGTGCGCGTCACCTGCCAGCGCGGCGTCTTCCTCCGACCTGAGTCGCCACACCACGCCCAGCAGCAGCAGCCTGTGCGACACGGCCACCACCGACGACGACGACGAAGAGGAAGGGGGTGGGTCCCCGGAAGGGAAGAGGTTCCACCGCATGCGCTCGCTCATCAGCGACCAGCAGCAGAGCGCGCTCAAGGCCAAGTACAAGGAGAACCCGCGGCCCGACAAAGCCCAGCTGGTCCGCATCGCCACGGAGATCGGCTTCTCCAAGCGCGTGGTGCAGGTCTGGTTCCAGAACATGCGGGCCAGAGACCGGCGGCGGGGCCGAGAGGTGCCCTACTTTCCTAACATGGCGCGCTTCAAGGAGAGCAATGCTGAGGCTAATGCCGCTTCAACGACATTATCTGCAGCGACGACCACCACCACCGGCCCTTGCATCCCAGCCTACATCCCCATCGTTCCCCAGATCTACACCTCGGCTGCGCTCAGCAAATTCGGCAGCACTCTCGTGGCCCGCGCTTTGCCGAGTTATGCTGCTGCTGCTGCTACTACTACTGCTTCGGCCCCTCCCGTGCCCGTCCCCACCCCCACCCCAACTGTCTCGACAGTCGACGCCCCGTTGGACCTGAGCGTTCGTCGCCAGCCGCCCAAAGCGCACAGCAACTCGTCATCGCCCGCGCCACCATCGTTTTCATCATCATCGTCGTCGTTGTCGTCGTCGTCGTTGTCCCCGGGCGCCTGCCAGGACCAGGCTCTGAACCTCAGCCTGAAGCCAGCCTCCGCCAAGGAAGAGGAGAGCTCCACACCCGCGCAGGACGCCAGCGCCGGGAGTGCCCGCTTCCAGCACTCGTCCATCTTCAAGTACCTGCAGCAGGAGGGCTTGTTCAAGAACCCGCTCAAGGTGCCCGCCTTCCACAACAGCGTCAAGCCCCCCACCACGACCACAGCGGCGGCTCTGCAGATGGCGGCCGACAGAATCGACATCGCCAACACCATCCGTAGCCAGGTGCTGTACCAGAGGATCCGAGCCTCCTGTTCCCCAAAGCCCCTCCCCACCGCTCTGACCGTTCCCAGCGCTAACGGAATTCTCGAAAAGCGTAGAGAGGCAGAGGAGGAGGCAGAGCAGGATTTGTCGGGGAAAGTCGACAAGAGCGAGGCCCCTGGAACGGAAGAAGAACCGCAGCAAGACGATTTAGACATAAGCGGGGAGGACCGACTGGTCATCGACGAACAGCGCGGCGACAACGACGATGATGCTAAGGAAGACGAGGACATGGACAACGAAGACGATGATGATGATGATGAGAGCACCGATGACGACGACGAAGAAGAAGAAGAAGAATCAAACGACGACGATAACAACGCCCGATCTGCCCCTGACCTCCCCAACAACTTGGAGACGCTGGCTGAAGTGGCCTCGCAGCACCTGGAAGGAGGAGCAGCAGCAGCAGCAGGGGGAGCAGTAGAAGGAGCAGTAGCGGCAGTGAAGAGCAAGCGTCTGAGGCGCAAGTCGCGACAGGTACCTGTAAGGTTTTTTTTCACCCCCCTGCACTTTTTGCGTGTTGTAGTCTGTCTCCCAGTCTGTCTTTCCCGACATTCGGCGGGTGACCCAGCACCACGAAAGGGACATTAAGTGGTAAACTGACCATTCTGAAAAAATTATACGTTTGAAAACTTCCAACAATTCTCTTTCTAATTGTACGAGAACCATTCTTGTATCTTTTTCCGTTCCAGAGTTATGAGCATTTAAAGTTAGTAGGGTGAGCACCGGGCATTTTGAGAACACACTGTCTAAAGTGTAGCCTAGCTGAAGAAAATGCACTGACCTACTGATTTTCAAACACTTATAAGACCATTTAGAGACCATATTAAAGATTGTCCTTTATGAATTTGAAAGATGAGATGCTGGAGAACACAAAAATACCCATAACTCAAAATAGATTTGTTTTTAAATGAGATTTTTGACTTTGCAAGCCTGTTGTGAGAAACTAGCCCAGCGACTTAATGTCCCTTCCATGGTGCTGGGTGACATTTGTGTTCCTTTTGTAGCGATAATAGTACCTTGACACTTTCCGCACACACCCTCTCGCTACTACATCACTGCAGTGAAAGCATGAACATTCCCTCAGGACACCCAACTTTGGCCCTTTTCCATAAAATCTCTTTAACTCACTCGGGATGAATGAGCTGCATCCGGCTCATGGCTTGCACAACCGTTTAGGACGAATGAGCCGGATCAGGCTCATAAGCGTTTTCAAGAGGTTTTGATTTCTGGCTTGTAACCAGCTTTCAAGCGCAACGTCATAGCTTACTTTCAGTTTGCTTTGACCTTACCTCACTTGAAATCAACCAATAATTACAGACTTTACATCCATGTTTAGCTGTAGGGGGGGTTCAAATATTGGTATGTGAAATTTTCCTTCTTTCTATGTGTTACCTGTTTTCGTTAATAGGAGACAAACGACGAAAGTTTGGAATCTGATATTTTACGATCATTTAGTGCATGAAAATATCGATGCCTAACTCTTCATAACTTGGTTTGGGTGATTGTTTTCCGAACCTAGTCAAATGCCCAGTCCCCACAGAACAAAAGGGAAATAATTCAGCCAATCCCGAGTGAGTTAAGAAAAAAATGATAATCGCAGTGACTTTCTTTTTGTATTGGATAGGGGTGTAGATTTATCTTTTTAATGATATAAAATTTGAAAAACCAACTCGTTATTTTGTGGGAACTGGCAGGGCTCCCAGGGACCCCCATTTGGGGGTCTATGAAGCACTAAGATTCTAAAGGACCCTCTAAAAGAGTGCAGGGGGTCCCAGGGATGCACTAGAAAAATTATTTTTAGCATCCCGCCTCTAGGACCCTCTATATTGTAAGTGAACGAGTCCCTGGGACCCCTTGTTTTGCGGGACGATTGGGAGCCCTGACTGCAGGGGGGGTTGTTAACTGAATGCATTTAATTTACCGTATTTTTCGGACTCTAAGGCGATACTTTTCCCCCAGACTCGGACCCCTGCGCCTTATAATATGACTAATAAAATAATAACAAAATTTTGGGGGGTGCGCCTTATCAGGGGTGGGATTTTGTCCGTTTTTTGCCGGAAATCTGGTATTAAAAAAAAAATTCCGACATTGAAAAACAAAATTTCCAGCCAAAAAAAAATCGGGAAGAAACGCACTCTTGCTTCGGTTCCGTTCGGTCGCGGTATTAAGACAATCCTAACTTCCGCCATGTCAATCATGGCCGGCCGTATAGTTCAGCGCGGCGATTACTTTAGTGACAAAGGATTGAAAAACAAGTGGACTGAGCGCAAAATCAACGGAGAAACACTTGGGCTCCACATTCAAAAAATAGAAGAACCTGGAATTGCCGTTTGTCTTCTGTGCTGTCAAAATCACGTACGACAGCAGTGGCGCCGCCAAGGCACTTGAAGCGCATATCCGATCCGCAAAATTTTTTGGAAATTTTGTTCAGGGGGTGGGCCGTGGGTTGTTAAAAATCTAGTTTTCCTTTTTTTTTTTCTTTGGTCAAATCCCACCCCTGCTTATAGTCCAAAAAGTACGGTAAACTCCAGATGTCTTATTTCTTTAATCTTTGTTGTTGAGTTGTCACTAACACAGTATTTGTTCATGATTGAGCGTGTTGTCGCCCACTTTACCTAATCTCCGTGTTCACATATATGTGACGGTGCATGGGAAAAACCTACATAAGTCGCTCAGAATATTTTTAGCAAAAGCCAAAAATAGTCAACAACCCCCAAAAATATCAATTTTCTATTTAGGGCATATTTATGTCTATTGTTATGTGTTCTACCAGTATCCACAACATGAAAGACAAAATTGAATGATTTCTTTGTTTGTTTGATCGTTTTCTAAATCAAGTCAATAGAAACAAAGAGGCAAAGTTGTATCTTCCATGCCCGATTTCTGCAAATCATCTATTTCGAATGCCAAACTTCAAATAATTATAAAATAAAAACTAGACAAGATAGCTCAATTCGGTTGTCTGTGTATTAACAAGGAATCTGCTCCACCACGAAAAATTAAAACCTCAATTTATGCCAAAATTCCATGTCAGTTTTTCCCATGCACTGTCACATACTTCTCCATGCTGTAGTTCACAGTCAACCTTAGTCTTAGAGCTAGACGTAGGCCTTCTTGATCGTGGACACTGAAGTTCACAGTCAACCCTAGTCTTAGAGCTAGACGAAGCATACTTCTCCATGCTGTAGTTCACAGTCAACCTTAGTCTTAGAGCTAGACGTAGGCCTTCTTGATCGTGGACACTGTCGCATACTTCTCCAGTCCATGCTGTAGTTCACAGTCCACCCTAGTCTTAGAGCTAGACGTAGGACTTCTTGATCGTGGACACTGTCGCATACTTCTCCATGCTGTAGTTCACAGTCCACCCTAGTCTTAGAGCTAGACGTAGGACTTCTTGATCGTGGACACTGTCGCATACTTCTCCATGCTGTAGTTCACAGTCAACCCTAGTCTTAGAGCTAGACGTAGGACTTCTTGATCGTGGACACTGTCGCATACTTCTCCATGCTGTAGTTCACAGTCCACCCTAGTCTTAGAGCTAGACGTAGGACTTCTTGATCGTGGACACTGTCGCATACTTCTCCATGCTGTAGTTCACAGTCCACCCTAGTCTTAGAGCTAGACGTAGGACTTCTTGATCGTGGACACTGTCGCATACTTCTCCATGCTGTAGTTCACAGTCCACCCTAGTCTTAGAGCTAGACGTAGGACTTCTTGATCGTGGACACTGTCGCATACTTCTCCATGCTGTAGTTCACAGTCAACCTTAGTCTTAGAGCTAGACGTAGGACTTCTTGATCGTGGACACTGAAGCATACTTCTCCATGCTGTAGTTCACAGTCAACCTTAGTCTTAGAGCTAGACGTAGGACTTCTTGATCGTGGACACTGAAGCATGCTTCTCCATGCTGTAGTTCAGTCAACCCTAGTCTTAGAGCTAGACGTAGGACTTCTTGATCGTGGACACTGTCGCATACTTCTCCATGCTGTAGTTCACAGTCAACCTTAGTCTTAGAGCTAGACGTAGGACTTCTTGATCGTGGACACTGTCACATACTTCTCCATGCTGTAGTTCACAGTCAACCTTAGTCTTAGAGCTAGACGTAGGACTTCTTGATCGTGGACACTGTCACATACTTCTCCATGCTGTAGTTCACAGTCAACCCTAGTCTTAGAGCTAGACGTAGGACTTCTTGATCGTGGACACTGAAGCATCTGCCCAGCACTGAACGGTCATCCTTTCTGGAGACAAAAATGTGCAGGCCGAGCCAGAATTTCTTTGCATGCTGAGGAAAAAACAGACCTGTTTACTCTCCTCTTTTCGAGTAGTATTCTACTCAATTTGGACCTCTACTACTCTTCAAAATTGAAAACAATGCTCTAACTCCTCATTTTCAGTGAACATTGATGGTTTAATGAATAAAACTACACATTTTGCACAAAAATTCCTCATTTCAGCTATCCAGACTACTCAAGACTTGTGTAGGGGGTAAACAGGTCTGACAAACTGTAGAATAGACGCCCGATTCATGTAGTGTATGTCGCTGTGCGGAAAGCAAAGAGTCGTAAGTCGAAAGACGTCGCTTCACTCGAGAGATGGAAAACTCAATGTCTCGGTCATTTCAGGTCGGACTACGTCATTTTGTTGTTAATTTAGCGTCACTATCGGGTGTTTTATCTTCGCAAATTGTTGGTTTACAGCTTTGTCAGATGACGTAGCTTGTCTTGATCAACTGGTAAGTCCAGCATTGTTGACCAATTTTGACTTGCGTCTTTATGAATGTAATAAAAAATAAATAACTGCAGCATTTCACAAAGTCTCAGGAAAATTTAAAATGAACTTGGTGGGTTTGTAAATTTAAAAAAAAACCCACTTTTTTGTTAATCCAACAAAAACAAAAAAACGATGTTTCTGGGCATAACCCTTCGTCAGGTGACACAAAAAGAAATGAAACTAAAATGTAAGCAAAGCTTGAAAATCAGTTCATTTTCAATTCGACGTCTCTATGGTTTGCGCACGGCGATATACCACCCTGTAACACTATCATTGCTTCTGTGTGGGTTGGGTTTTGTCCTCACCACCTTTCCCCTTCATTCATTCATCACGTTGCGCCCTGTTTCTTTCCTCCCGTTCACCTCCCCTCCCCCCCCCCCCCCCCTGGTAGCAGTGGCAAGCTGTGCCTTTGGTGTGCCACCAGATGGCGTCGGCGGACTTCATCACGGACCTGGACGAGGCCGTCAGCACGGGAGGGGAGGAGGAGGAGGAAGGAGGCGGG
>CM065712.1:21810902-21848402 GCA_017654935.2 Phymorhynchus buccinoides | reverse complement strand
TTTTTCTTCTTTTTTTTTACATCAATGCCGTCTTTTTTTTTTTTGGGGGGGGGGGGGGGGAGGTCTGATTTTGTGTGTGTGGTGAACTTGTGCCAAAAAGAAAATGTCGGATAAATATTATCGTCAAATCAACATGACAAATGTGAACTTGAAACATTTGGGAAAATTAGATTTTAAAGGATTTTACGGTGATTTTCACTGCATTTTTTTTCCCCCTAAACTATTTTTCCCACAGAGGAAACATTTTAACTTAACGATCATTTTTTTTTTTAACACATTGATTTGCTTTTACTTGGGGGAGGGGGGGAAACAGTTGTTAATAACCTACAATGAGTCGGTTTTTAGTGGATCTGTTATATCAAATACCAAACGTGATGGTTATTTGTGTCGAAGCGTTGGGAAGACAGGTTATTTTAATAACAGGTTATTTTAATAAGCACAGACAGGTTTTTAGTATTGACGGATTTTAATTTTGAAAACCACGGCAATATTGTTTCCCTGTTGTTGAAGGGGAATGTGGCGCATTTGAACGAGAGAGAGATTGCAATGAAACCATGCATGTGAAACGTTTCACACTCACGTATTAATTTGCGCATGCACATACCCCCATGCACATTCACACACAATAATAACGATAAATAAATAAATCTTCTATAGTGCTATTCTGCTGACACAGCAGGACTCACCAAGCTTTACACATATTAAAACTGAAAGAGTGCATGCATGACATAAGCCTGCATGGATACAGACCGTTATTCCAAGTTTTCGTTTTAATTGGTAATGGTACATGCGCACTCATGCATGTATGACATAAGTGCGCATATAAAAGTTAGTTTTTTATCATCACCTTTTTTTTTTAATCACTAAAATACCTTCTGGTATTTTTAAAATAACATTGTCAGCAATAAGTTTTCCTGGGTGCCGAGCTAACGCCTGTGATTTTTCTTTTTATCGGGGTTGGGATAATTATGTCTGTCTATCTCTCTGTTCATCTCTCTCTGTCTCTTCCCTCCCTCCCTCTCTCTTTCACTATCTTCTTCTCCCCCTCCTTTCTCCCTCTCTCTCTCTCTCTCTCTCTCTCTCTCTCTCCTTATCAATTCTGACTCCTGAATGGTTTTCGATTTTCACTGGTCTCCCCACTGCATACAGCCAACACGTTCCGATTTCGGAGGAGCTCAAAGGAGAAAATATTTGGAAGAAAAATTGAATGGGCCAATAAGTCAGAAAGATAGTAGATGACAGAAAGCAAAGGGAAAAGACAGTCAAAGAGAGTGACAGATTAGAGGAAGTTACAAGCACAGAACTTCCAGAAGGTGGAGGAACTATTTGTACAAAAGACCCACCCACCCCGGAATCCCCTCGGGGAGATCAACATTAATAAATCTCACCCTTTCATACGCACATACGTATAAACATACCAGGGCTCCCAATCGTCCAACAAAACAAGGGGTCCCGGGGACTCCTTCCCTTACAGTATAGAGGGTCCTAGAGGCAGGATAGAGGGTCCCAGTGGCATTGCGAATGCTGAAAAAGAATGTTTCTAGTGCATCCCTGGGAACTCCTGCACGTTCTTTTAGAAGGTCCTTTAGAATTTTAGTACTTCATAGACCCCCCAAATGGGGGGGTCCCTGGGAGCCCTGCATACACACAATTTTCATCAACCATAACAAATCTTGCCTTTTCACGCACACACACACACGTCTCACCCCCTTTCCCTCCCCCCATCTGCCTTTCCTCACTTCTTTCGACATTTCAAACCTCGTGAGGGAAGGTTACGCAATAAACGTTCAAACCACTCTGTGACACGAGTGTCGATCAATTCAGTTTGCTCGTTCAGTTTTTCCTTTTGGTTTTTAAATCCAGTTTGTTACTTTCGACCGTTGCCCCTAAAACCATCCACACGATATTGCATGTTATGTACACTGTTAAATAAGCATTACAATATTATATTCATGACATGTAAATAAGCTGAATTAGACCAAATCCAATGGACCATTGTTTTGGAGAAAAATGAAAATACTGTTTCCCCAATTTAAAAAAAAATCTTTTCTGAATCAGGGACCAAAATATTATACTCTAAGTGCGTGTGTGTGAAAGTTTCTTGGCAAAAAATAATGAATATTATTGTTTACTTTTTTTTCCAACATGAATGAAAACCAACTTGTGCTGATGTGTAAGAATTTGGCAACAGACTTTTTTGTTTTTCTCTCTCGTGAATTTTTTTGGTTTTTTTGTTTCATGACTTAGTCCTTTTTGCGAGTACGCGCCTGGACCTGAATTTGCCAGTTTAAGAGACGGGAATGAATGCTCATGCGAACTTTACTGGTTTATGTGTAGCAGATTTTGTTTTTCTTTCTCGTGAATTTGCTCATTTCATGACAAAAATCCTTATTGCCGCTGAAATCTGTCATGTATACATGACTTTGACTTTTTTTTTGAGAGAGGAGCAAGTTGAATACTCATGCAAACTTTTTTTCAATATTTACTCATTCCTGTTATATAATAATATATGTATTATGTATCTATACGTACATACTCACTGGTTACTCACATTCACAATGTTTGCTCTTTTTTCTTCCACTGCTGTTTTTGAATGTTATCAAAATACGTTTACGTGTTGTTGTTCTTCGATATTACAGATTGGACCAAACCGTATTTGGGTTTTTTCCTCTCTCTTTAAAAAAAGACGAGTTATCAGTATTTGGGGCGCCACAACCAAAACAAAACGGAGGGAGAAAAATCTTTTTTTGGGTTATAATACGCCGTTGATTAACGAAACATTCCAGTATTCACAGAACCAGGTTGTTGGTTTTTGTTCTCTCTCCATGATTATTGTTGTTGAAAAGAAAATGAAAATCCCCTTGTTGATTTATTTTTCATTGGAAAAATATATATCTGTGAAATTCAAAAACCTTGTATTTCGATTTTGGTAGTTTTGAGAAAAATGAAAATAACTTTTAAAAATTAACCGCGTTGACCACAATTGATTAACTATGATGAATATGTTGTTCGAGACATTGCGAGTTTAGTCCATTTCGTTAAAATTACTTAAAAAATGTTTTGTTTAGAACGAAGATAAGAGGTTTTTGTCCTTAACTAGATCTGAACTTGGGACTTACGAGTTTTTCTTCTATTTTCACAACCTCATTTACCCCAGATAGAAAGTCGTTAGAGATACAAGCTTTTGGTGGAAGGTGGCGAGAAAAATTAGAGAGCTGACCATGTATCTAACTAAAAAAAATCGAGATACGAGGTTTCTGAATTTCACTGACGATGTTGGTGAATGTTTCAGCATTTTCTTTCTCTTCACTTTTTTTTCATGATTGATAAAAGGTTTGTTATTAAATAGTAAGAATTTGAATTTTGAATCTCGTATTTCTGTCCTGTGCTTCCCTGCCCCCTCCCCCCCACTCCCTCCCTAAAATAAAACTAGAACAAGTAATTTTCGTCAGTAGAGTGATTTTTTTAAAAATGTATTTTCCAAATGTTTTGGCGAATATGAATCTCATATGTCATCATGCGCTCCCCTCCGCCCCCCCCCCCCCCCCCCCACCCCAAAATGTCAGTACAGCTTAGTTGGTTTTTTTTAATGTTGTCGTTCCCTGGCTTAAAGACTCCAGGGATCATCCCAACAGCCGAAGCACTTGAACACTATGGTACAAATGCACCAGAGAACATTACGTGTGTGACCGCATTTCCCGTGTTTGTTTCGCTTATTTATGGATTGCGCATGGATTTTCGCACGGAATATCCGCTTGTGTGCGTGTACACGGCCTTAGAAGAAAGAAGAGTGATAGTACCGTGTGGTTTTTCACCCGACGCATATTAATGAGCAAAGACGGTCCCCGTTTAATCAGTATTCGCTGCTGTCGGCATTACTCACCCGGCGCATATTAATTAGCAAAGACGGTCCCTGTTTAATCAGTATTGATTGCTGTCGGTATTAGTCACCTGACGCATATTAATTAGCAAAGACGGTCCCTGTTTAATCAGTATTGACTGCTGTCGGTATTAGTCACCTGACGCATATTAATGAGCAAAAACGGCCCCTGTTTAATCAGTATTGATTGCTGTCGGTATTGGTCACCCAACGCATATTAACTAGCAAAGACGGCCCCCGTTTAATCAGTATTCGCTGCTGTTGGTATTAGTCACCTGACGCATATTAATTAGCAAAGACGGCCCCTGTTTAATCAGTATTCGCTGCTGTCGGCATTACGTTCCAGAATGGTCTTCCACCCTTGATGTGGGCTTGTGCGAAATGTTTAGTGTGTGGGTGGGTTTTTTTTTTACGTGACTGCAGTTTCGGCTAAAAGGCCGGCTACCCTGCATGCGATTCGATTCACTACGATCCGATTTTGACATTTGTGAGGCACGGTTGACGCAAAATTCCACTGTCTCAGTAAATCTGATGAAATCCTACTAGTGTTGTTGTTGTTTTCGTTCCCCAGCTTTGAACGCTCTGGGGGCACACCCAGTGCCATGTGAACATTTCGCATGGTGGCCTTGGGTGGGGAGATTACATGTATGGCTGCTTTTAAAGGGCCCTGCCACATGGACAGCCATGCTCCGACTTCAGGGGACAAATCCTACTAGTTATGTTCACTATGTTTGTATTGTAGTTTCCTGTACGTGATTGTCGATAAAATATCTTTTTCTTTTGTATCAGACATTTCATTTGAATCGTGTATTGCGGTCTTCACGAGTATAGTGAACGAAAATAGTAAGAGTTATTTTTGTTTAGAATGGAGCATTTCACGTAAATCGTGACTCGCAGACATGGCGACGATCGTATCGTATTGGGGTCAGATCGGATGCAGTGTGGCGCCGGCTTCCGTTGTACTTTAGACACCTCCTCGTGTTCACCACTCTCAATCTCAAAGTCTGCGTCTTTCAGTTCCACGACAATGCAAACCCTTAGGCTGATCCTAACCCTATCACCCTTTCCTGAGAACGGCAGAATGTTGCTTCTCGGTTGTTCATTGGCTTAAAGACTCCAGGGATCATCCCAACAGAGAAAGCACTTGAACACTATGGTACAAATGCGCCAGCTAGGGATGAGAACATTACGGTGTGTGACCTGTTTTTGATTACCCCGCCATGTGGTTGCAGCCACACTCCGACTTGGGAGGATTTTGGACGGGTGATGTTATGCTAGGAGCTTGCCAAGGCTAAGGACATTCAATCCCCGCATACTCTGCAGAACATAACATTTTGATGTAGCCTTGGTGTTCTAGCTTATGTCAATTGGTTTGACGCAACCTTTAACCAAGGCAATTGCTTCTCGGTCCAAATTGTCCAGGGAGAAATTTGATAGCAGGGGGTGTCTAAACTGCAAGTTTGCCGCATTTTTTGATGTTTTCCAATGGCCACAGATTTCATTGTACGCTTCGGTTTAATGTAGTATTATATTCTTGAATGAATGAAAATTAAATGATTTAATATCTCGGCAGTCTTTGACAACAAAAATGTTATAATATTGTTGGTTATTCTCTAGTTCTTCTTTTCTTCTTCTTCTGCATTCCCAGGCCATATGGCCATAATGGATAAGGTATGTATTGTGTCCGGTTTTCAGTTTTCACTGGTCTCCCCACTGCGTACAGCCGACACATTCTGATTTCGGAGGAGCTCAAAGGAGAACAATTATTTAGATCTTTATTTTTTTAAAGGCAGGAGAATGGGCCAATAATTCAGAAAGATAATAGATGATAGAAAGCAAAGGGAAAAGGCAAGAGTCAAAGAGTGACAGATTAGAGGAAGTTACAAGCACAGAACTTCAAGAAGGTGGGGGAACTATTTTTACGAAAGACCCCCCTCCCCCCAGTATCCCCACAGGGAGGAGGGACTTGTGTCGGGGTCGTCCAGCTCCCCATATGGAGGCACGAGGCAAATACCCACTGCCCCATATCTCTAGTTAAAAACAGAAAAAGAACCCTTATATTAGCTTGTGGCGGTGCCATAGTCGATGAGGTTTATCCGAGGCGTGGTTACTGCTGCACATATCTGTAAAAAAAAAAAGATCGGGACTGTACTGGATAAGCACTGCCTCCGGGTATTGCCTCCAGTATTGTTCCCACCATCTTTATATTTATAAATGCCCCACAAGGCCGAAGAGGGCGTAAAACCCTATTTTCATTACAAAAAGAACCACAGTGTTTGAAAACTTGTGCATAATAATAATAATAATAATAGTACATTTATATTTTGCATGATGAAAATTAAAGCTAAAGGTCAACAAAACATTTGTTAAGGCTTGCTTGGCATGCTTTTAAAGAACCACTAGTTTGTTTTATAAAGACCTACCAGTTTAATTAAACTAAAATGTGGTTAAACCGCTGTGCATGGGCTTTAGAAGGCAAAGTTTAACCCTCTAAGATTTAATGTTGTCAACTTATCCTTTTTTTTTTTTTTTAATATGTAAATAATCCGTTTCTTGGTTATCATTTGCAAGTTCACTTGAATTAATCATGTGTGTAAATATTGTACAGAACAGTGTTTGTTGTCTTTCTCAGCCTGTGTAAACGTTCCTTTGTGCCAAAATGCTTGCGACGCCTAGCCTAGTGGCCGGGAAGGGACGGATAGAGAAATCCATTTCTTTAAATTCGTATATTATGCAGATTTAAATTAGTGATGAAGCTAGCTCCATTGTATGCAATGCTAACCTAAAGCTACCAAATGTTCCTCTGCCATTTTCCATGGTTGAAAACAACAAAAACAAACAAAAGAAGAAACAGAATTTGATCTTTAACAAAAAAAGTTCTGCTTGGCAAATGAGCATAGAAGCAAAATAGGTGACCTAGCACCACAAAAGGGACATTAAGTGACCAGTAACACAACACGGACTTCCAAGGCTGGAGCAGGGCTGCTCTCGCATTGATGGGGCGGGCGTGGCTGGTGCATCTCTGGGTCCCATTAGCACCTCCGGGTGTTTCTATTTCATTACATTTGAAAACTACAGACAGTTCTCTTTCTAACGACACAAGGACCATTCTTGTATTTTGTTCCGTTCAAGAGTTATGAGCATTTAAACGTTAGTAGGGTGAGTGTCAGCCATTTTGAGAAAACGCAGTCTAAAGTCTAGCCTAGCTGAAGAAAATGCATTGACCTATTGGTTTTAAAACACTTGTAAGACCATTTAGAGACAGCGTTAAAGATTATCCTTAATAAATATAAAAGATGTTTTTGAAAATTGTCAGGTTTAACCCTTGCAAAGATCTAGCGTGTGATCAATCCATTTTCAAATTTCTATTTCCATCTTGACGATAATAATTCCTAATATTTCTTCATTTCTAAAATAATATTTCTACAAGATGTACATGATTCTAGTGAAAGATCGAACTCTACAAGGACTAGCGTGTGATTGTTCCATTTCAAATTTCTAATTCCATCTGACAATATTGTCTAACATTAATGTTCTTCTTTTCTATAAAAAATCTAATTCCAACGGTAATAAATATTCTCTACAAGATCTTCAAGAAAGTAAAAGATCTAATTGTACAAAGATATAGCGTATGATTGGTCCATTTTCAAACTTCTTAATCCATCTGACAAAAACAAAACAAATTTTGTTCTTCTTTCCACTTTGCATTGAATCTCCATGGTAAAGGTCAAGGGTCACAGCATTGGTTTCCGCGCGTGCCAACATTGTGTACAGTCTGTATAAACGTTGATTTTTTTTTGTGTGACACTTTTATTGCATTCAAACGGTTCATTTTCCATTGCATGATGTCTTGGCCCGTTAATGATCGTGTACATACGTTAATTGTTCGTCAACCCCTGGTGTGCTTAGCGTTCAGTTCAGCAGCCCCAGTGGAGTTGGATTTTGATCGGTCGTTAAGGATCACACCGAAACGTCGTCAAACAGTATTGCCCGACTGTGCCAAATTCACCGCGCTTCCGTAGAAAACGCACCCTTCTTCCACCCCACCCCTAAAACCTGTAAATACTCACAAGCATGTTTCTATGTTCATTTCCGTTTTGAAAAAAAAAAAATGTTCAGAATTTTTTTTTACCCGGTACCTGAAAAAAATACTCAAATTGTGCCAAAGTTTCATTGTTTTGTTTTTGCGATGTAATATGATGACATTCTTCACTTGCTTTCGTCCGTGGCGTTTTCGGTTTTCTCTGTGTGTTTGTGTTGTAATGGTTGTTGTGGTAGCTAACGCACTTGTTTTTTCGTTTCTGAAAAAAGTTGCTGGACGTTGAAACGAATAACGTCGACAAAGCATTTATAGCAGCTAGCTACGCCAAAGATGGATCTCGTTGTTGTGAACGGGCAGTTTATTTGTCTTGCCCAGCCCGGAAGAAAAGAGAGACGCTCCCATGAAAACAGAATGATAATTGATACTCCAGTTTGCTTTTTGATCAACTCGGTCAGTTCATTGCTGCATCCCAGTACTGAGTAGCTGGTAGCACAATATTTGCTGAAACCTACTGCAGTTTTATTGTACGTACTAGTTCAATTCATACATTGGGGCTTGCGTTTAGATCTTGTTAGCATCGTTGTTTAGATCTTGCAGGGCTCCCAATCGCCCTGCAAAACAAGGGGTCCCAGGGACTCCTTCACTTACAGTATAGAGGGCTCTAGTGGCATTACGAATGCTAAAAAGAGTTTCTAGTGCATCCCTGGGACATGCTTTTAGAGACGTTGTTGTTTTAGATCTTGTTGGCGTTGTTGTTTAGGTCTTATCGGCGGCGTTGTTTAATAAGAATAAGAATAATTAATAATGCTTATATAGCGCATAATCTTGCTAAGATCTTGTTTAGGTCTTGTCGGCGGCGTTGTTTAATAAGAATAAGAATAATTAATAATGCTTATATAGCGCATAATCTTGCTAAGATCTTGTTTAGGTCTTGTCGGCGGCGTTGTTTAATAAGAATAAGAATAATTAATAATGCTTATATAGCGCATAATCTTGCTAAGATCTTGTTTAGGTCTTGTCGGCGGCGTTGTTTAATAAGAATAAGAATAATTAATAATGCTTGTATAGCGCATAATCTTGCTAAGATCTTGTTTAGGTCTTGTAGGCGGCGTTGTTTAATAAGAATAAGAATAATTAATAATGCTTGTATAGCGCATAATCTTGCTAAGATCTTGTTTAGGTCTTGTCGGCGGCGTTGTTTAATAAGAATAAGAATAATTAATAATGCTTGTATAGCGCATAATCTTGCTAAGATCTTGTTTAGGTCTTGTCGGCGGCGTTGTTTAATAAGAATAAGAATAATTAATAATGCTTGTATAGCGCATAATCTTGCTAAGATCTTGTTTAGGTCTTGTCGGCGGCGTTGTTTAATAAGAATAAGAATAATTAATAATGCTTGTATAGCGCATAATCTTGCTAAGATCTTGTTTAGGTCTTGTAGGCGGCGTTGTTTAATAAGAATAAGAATAATTAATAATGCTTATATAGCGCATAATCTTGCTAAGATCTTGTTTAGGTCTTGTAGGCGGCGTTGTTTAGATCTTATCGGCGGCGTTGTTTAATAAGAATAAGAATAATTAATAATGCTTATATAGCGCATAATCTTGCTAAGATCTTGTTTAGGTCTTGTCGGCGGCGTTGTTTAGGTCTTGTCGGCGGCGTTGTTTAGGTCTTGTCGGCGGCGTTGTTTAGGTCTTGTTGGCGGCGTTGTTTAGGTCTTGTCGGCGGCGTTGTTTAGGTCTTGTCGGCGGCGTTGTTTAGGTCTTGTCGGCGGCGTTGTTTAGGTCTTGTCGGCGGCGTTGTTTAGATCTTGTCGGGTTGTAGCTGTACTCTTACACAAGGTGTATGCTATGATCTAGTCATTGAGTCACTGTTAAAAAGATTCCGTTGATAACTCTTGATTATCGTACTAGTTCAATTCATACACTTGGGCGTGCGTTTAGATCTTGTCGGTAGCGTCGGGTTGTAACTATGCTCCTACACAAGCTGTATGCTATGATCTAGTCATTGAGTCACTGTTAAAAAGATTCCGTTGATAACTCTTGATTATCGTACTAGTTCAATTCATACACTTGGGCGTGCGTTTAGATCTTGTCGGTAGCGTCGGGTTGTAACTATGCTCCTACACAAGCTGTATGCTATGATCTAGTCATTGAGTCACTGTTAAAAAGATTCCGTTGATAACTTCTTTTTCATATCACTTTCTGATCAAGCCTTCAGTTTTGTGAAAAGAGCGGGTTGTGCTTTAGTAGGCATCACATGATCAAACAAAAGCTTGTGGGAAACCCTTACACTGCTCCGTCACGGATATTTCCGTCAACTTCCGGTAACCTATTAACTGCCCCGTCACGGAAATATCCGTCATAGGGTTATTCTAAGAGTTTCCCTTTTTCTATCCATACGCTTTACGCAGTATGTTCGAATGCATGTGAGAGTGTTCTCAAAGGACAGTATATTCAATCCCCGTTCAGAAAAGCATAGGTTATTATGCACTTTTATTCAGAAAGTTTTGTGATAGACTCGGCAACCTAAAACGGCTTGGCAAATAGTTGCCCCGGAACCGGAACCGGGCTCGGCAGTGAAGGGGTTAAAGTCCAGACGCTGCTTCGGTTGGTAGAGTCCATTACTACTCATGCAGTTAGTGACAGGCTCAGTCTGTTTGTGCTGCTTCAGTTGGTAGAGTCCATTACTACTCATGCAGTTAGTGACAGGCTCAGTCTGTTTGTGCTGCTTCAGTTGGTAGAGTCCATTACTACTCATGCAGTTAGTGATAGGCTCAGTCTGTTTGTGCTGCGTCATTTCTTTATTTTTTTTAAAAGTGAAGAGTGGGTGTTGATCTGAATAATGTTGAAGGTTTATTAGGGCTGAATGGAAAACAGGCTTGGATGCATGTGGCTTGCAACTGTATTATATTGTCAGCTTCTGAGGCCAAACTGGAGAGAAAGCGGGAGTGGAGTGAAGATTGTAACTGAACTGACACATTCCGTATACGTGTCCTGTGCTGTTTCACCTGTAGATGTTGTTTGTGTTGTTCCTTTAGTGCCCAGATTTGATTTGAT
Source organism: Phymorhynchus buccinoides (assembly GCA_017654935.2). Classification (NCBI taxonomy): domain Eukaryota; kingdom Metazoa; phylum Mollusca; class Gastropoda; order Neogastropoda; family Raphitomidae; genus Phymorhynchus; species Phymorhynchus buccinoides. The sequence goes on along the minus strand of CM065712.1, from coordinate 21,837,421 downwards.
TTTTCGATGACCTTTGGCCCTGTTCATGGCGTCTGTCTGAGGAAGGGAGGGTGAAGGGGGTGGGGGTAGGATGAGGATGAGGCGAAGTTAGTAAACAGTAAATCGTAAGTTTGACTTACAGCATAGTCATTAAAACTAGACTCACAAAAAAAAACGACAGAAATTTCTCCAAAAGAAAAAGATGAAATTTTGTTTAATGCGTTTTTGAATGAGAGAACAAACCGAATCTCTGGTTTGTGCTCGTCTTCCTGTTTCGATTGTTTCGTTCTTTTGAAAAATGCATGTATAAGATTTGCAAAATCATGCACAGTACCGGAGGGAAGAGACTGAAAAATGTCATTAACGCAACAACAACAGTAAAGATATGTTTAAAGCATTGTACTAGTATTTCATGCAAAGAAAAAAAAAGTACACTATTTTGTACACCGTTTATGTGATAAGATGTTGTAACGTGCAGTAGAGAAGTAAGAACAAGACCTGGCAAGGCAGTATCTTGGGGGGAGATAAGCGCGGGGTCTGACACCGTTTCTTCTACACACAGAGCCAGTGGGCAGGACTGGAGAACTGTTGTGATACACGTTTTGTGGTGTGGCGTGCGTGTGTGTGTGTGTGTGTGCATGTCTGTCTGTGTGCGTGCATGTGTGTGTGTGTGTGCATGTGTGTCTGTGTGTGTGTGTGCTCATGTCAGTTTGCGCATGTATGTGAAGTGAGTGTGTGTGTGTGTTCTGTTGTCAAGCGATCACATTCCATGTTTGCGTGTGCGTGTTGTGCATGCGTGTTAAAGTCTGTGTGTTGTCATGTGATCACATTCCGCGTCTCGACGAAAGATGGCCGTCGTTGTATAACCGGCTACTTTGACTAATCTTTACCGAAACAGTATTATCCCCCTTTGATGGGGAAACGGTCGTTGATACTTAAGAAAAAAAGAAAAGAATGCTTGTAGTGTGTGTGTGTGTATGTATACAGTGTATGTATGCTCATTTCTAAATAATGCCTGTACAGATATGTCACATGTACACAGACGAGAAAGTAAACGTAGAAAAGAAGCGTGTGAATCTGCGGCTGTATCGGTGACCAAAAGTTGTTGGTTTTTTCTTCCGTTTACGTAAAATCGGCTAAAATGTGTTTGAAAGAGTGAACGCGCAACTGCATGCTTGAAGAAGCATAAACGTAAAACAAAAAGCGCATCTTCTTTTTCTTCCATTTGACATAAACCGGCTTACCGCGAGGGTGTGAAAGAGAAAATGTGCATTTAAACATGCATGATGATTGGTTTTTTTTAAAAAGCTATTGTTTTTTTTTTTTTCTTTTTCTTCCACGTTTTCTTAAATAAGCTGAATATGTTTGAAAGAATGAGTGCGCTTAAAAAAAATTAAAAAAAAGCTGTCATTTTCTTTTTTTCTTCTTCTTCTGTTTCTCTTTCTTCCATGTACATACATCGAGTCGAACGCGTTTGGGGTTTGCTTCCAGCATACACCTAGCGCCTTCACACAAGCAATCCACGGTCTTCCCACTGACTTACAGAGATAGTTGAGCAAAATATTATTAGCCAGTAGCCTTGATATATAGGAAATTAGAAATGTACATATAAAGCTGTAGATTGTGTGTACATAGACTTGCATTTCATTTTATGTCCTATTGTACTTAAACGTTGTTCACTTTTTACGCGGTTTTATAAATTTGTACGTAAACTGTTTTTGTTGACCGTTCTCGCATTCAATTTTAAAGAAATCCATTTTACAGTTTTTGGTGTTTTTTAAAATTGCGTTTTTAACTTATGAAATTCATTTTTAACAATAAAAACAAAACAAAAACAGTCCTGATATTATTTTTGCAAATGTTTTGTTTAAAAACAGTATAGCTTTAAAAAAAATTGTTTTTAAAGATAATGCCCAAGCACACGTAATTCGAGACTTTAATCAAACTTGGTGTCTAGTATTTCATCCCTTTTTTTGCAGTGAAGAAATGCCGTTGTTGCTGTTAAAAAATGCAATTCAAATGTGAAAATGAGAAACCTAAATGCCTAGTTGAGTTACATACAAAAAAAAGATAAATAAAATGGAGAAAAAAACCACCCACCAATATTAAAAAGGAACAAAAACCAATATTAACCAACTGATATGAAGCGTAAAAAGAATTAAAAAACAATATTAACCAATTGATGTGAAGCGTAAAAAGGAACAAAAACCAATATTAATCAACTGATATGAAGCGTAAAAAGGAACAAAAACCAATATTAAATAGTTGATGTGAAGCGTAAAAAGGAACAAAAACCAATATTAACCAGTTGATATGAAGCGTAAAAAGGAACTAAAACCAATATTAACCAATTGATGTGAAGCGTAAAAAGGAACAAAATTGAATATTAACCAGTTGATATGAAGCGTACAATGATATCTGTGGCCATTGGATAATTGTGTACTATGATGTTGTTATGTATCGTGACAGAATTAATGTGTTCATCATACGACAGTATTAAAACCTTGAACCGGCGTATTATTGCTGCGTTATTAACATATATATTACTTTGTAGAGCATTATTATCACGATTCTTTTTAATCCAATCTGCATTCTCAGTTCTATTATTTTTGCTGTCTTCCTTGTCCCAAATGGCAAATTGTGTGTGTGAGCCTTGGCGAATGGTAAACATTGTTTCGGAGAAAAAAAATCAAAAAACGTACATCGCTGACTTGAATGGCTGTTGTAAAGAAGACTGTTCTCGATGATCATTCTTCGCATTGCTTGATGTTAATCGTCGATCATTGGCAGTGTCTTTGTTTGACTTTTGTGCTCCCTTGTAAACCAATTACTCCCCAAGTTTTTAGTTCCTGTTGGTGCCAGTGTGAGAGAGAGGGGGGGGGGGGGGGGTATAATTTGTGAAGTGAAAGCCAAAATGTACTATAATTAGAGGGATGAACAAGGTGGATAACACCTTCTAGTTTTCACCCGTCAAATTGTAGGGGAAGACTGGGTAAAAAGCCCATGGGTGGGTAAGAAGCCCATGCCAATTATCTCATGAAATGAAGCAAATTTCAGTCACATTTTGCCCATGAGACGAGCGTTAATGTTTAGTATTGACTGAAATTTGCTTTATTTCATGAGATATTGGCATAGGCTTCTTACCCGCTCATGGGCTTTTTACCCCCCCCCCTCCCCCCCATCCTTTCTCGCCCCCTTTTCCTGAACCTACTTCTGTGGCAAATACTTAGAAAAAAGATGTCTCGCAATTATTGGAATGTCATCATTAGCGGGTATTCTTTTATTTTTTTTGGAACACCTGCCGTACTTAGATCTAATTTTCGTTTCATTTGCGTGGTGTTTAATTGTTTTCTGGCTTGAGCGTCAAATCAAAATTGGTGTACATAATAATATGTTTGTGAACGCTGTACATACTAATGCTGGTTGAGAAAAACAAATGCGTTTGTCAATTTTGTGTGTGTGTGCGCACGCGTGAGACAGAAGGACAGTTTCTCCTTATCCTAACGGTAGAAATGGGTGTTACGGTTGTTGAGGTTGTAGAGCTAATTGACATGGTACAAATATTTCTGTATCTCGTTTCGGTTCGTTTTACGGTGGTCTTAAATTCAATTCTTTTATGTCGTTTCTCGGAAGAAGAAAAAAAAGTGCCTGACCCATTTTTGCAACAACAAAAATCTTGTTTTGATTATAAAACAAAATCCTTCAGGGGCTCTGCACTTTGTTAATGAATATCACCTGCCAAATGGGACTGGCTGAATAACGGACAAATTGACTGACTTTCTGACTGATTGACTGACTCATTGACAGACTGATCTCGGCTGTGGTCTGTGTCGCCTTTATTTGTTGCTTTTGTGTTCGGTGTGCGCGCCTGCCGCATGTTGTGGTGGGGGAGTGTTAAATCCATCCTAGTAGAGTTTCGTCGAAAGTCAGCCAGCATGCATCCACGGCAGGTTCTTCATTCACTGCAGTTTGATCGTTATGTCCGGTTCGCGTTTGTCAGTTATTTTTTTCAGCAGCATTTCAAACTGTCCATACACTGCCACTTGATCAAATTGCATTGCAAACTTTATTCAAATTTTTAACAAAAGATTGATGGCTAAATCAACGAAACGAAAGTCTTGCATCAGTTCCATTCCAAACAATCTCCACAGAATGTTTTTGATTTTTTTTTTAAAACATAGCAGCTTTAAACAAATCCGAAACCTTGAAATTGGCATTAAACACTGTCATTCCAAACTTTCTCTATATGAAATTCAAAATATTCTTTTTCTTTTTTTTAGAAAAGCAAAACATACACCATGGTTATTTTTCTTACCCGGTCATGCTGACTTGTCAAGCTTATCACTCCATGTACATATATAATATATATGTGTGTTGTATGTTTTTTAGCAGCCTAATAGAGTTAGTCCACCATGCATGACAGTCATGAAACGATCATGTGTGAAAGACTAGCTAGCAACGCGTGTACTTTGCTTCAGCCATGTAACCGTCTCCTGCCGTCCTTGATGTGGCTAAAGGTGTAGTATTGGAAGCATATCTTTACTATTTCCCCCCCTTCCCTCGAGTCGTCTTGGGTGGGAGTTTTCTTCCCACTAAAAACTAAAACTTTTCACTTCATTCTCGTACGAACCGCGTCCTTAGAACCGCTGCTTCGGTTATAGTAGTTGCGTGTATTTTGTTGTTGACTGCAAACATTTTGTTTGTTTGAAAATATCCCATGAGAGATTGGACATTACGCCTGGTTGGTTTGCTGCTTTGATTCGATATTATCTGCTGCTGTTGTTGCGTTTTAGTTGTGTGGGTTTTTTTTTAAACTGTTGTACAAATTTTTTGATGCGTTCGACAGAAAAACAACATGCTATTGTACAGAACTTTAAAGATGGGTTTGTTATCAGATATGAAATTTATGGATTTGGAAATTGTATGCCTCTTTTGTTTTTATATGTGTTTTGTTTGTTTCTTCGTCTGTTGGTTTGCTTTTTCGTGAGTTTGTGACTTGGGTTCTGTTTGGGTGTTCTGGTTTGTGTTCATACGTCACAAGTTCCCTTCCCCCCAGTCCACGCCACCCCCCACACCCCTTCTCTTTGCATGTTTCACAATGTCTGCTTTTATATGAACACTCTGTCAAAGTGTGCGCTTCTTGAAATATTCCAGTTTTGTTCCTGGGTGTTGATTTCATGGAGGACGATATAGCACCAACTTGTGTAGTGCATTCCCTGACATAATCCAAATTTGTAAAAAATTAAACAAATGAACAAGGAACTAGCCAAATAGAAAGAAACGAAAGAAACCGTAAACCCAAATGTTTATTTTTTAAACTTCAAAGTCAATTTGAAAGAAAATATGACAAGGTTGTCAGTTAGCTGATATTGACTTTTGGTAACCATGACTTTCGTTATATTTATGAAAAAAGGTTTACTTTTTTTTTAAACAGCTTAAGTCTGTAATTAGCCTGGGCCTGTATTCACGTTGAGATAGCATGAGACTTAGCATGATGCTAACTTAGAAGCTCTTCCAAAAGTCCTATAGGACATTGGAAGAGCTTCTAAGTTAGCATCATGCTAAGTCTCATGCTATCTCAATGTGAATACAGGCCCTGGTTTTGTTTTTTGTTTTTATTATTATTAGTTTGGCCTTCGCGTAGCTACACGCTTTGTAGTTTCAAAGTGCGTTCAGAAAGAAAGACGAACGATAGGAGTCTTCTTACTGAAAGTCAGACACATACGTACACTGTAACAGGGTTTTCGAGATGTCAGCTGTACATTGTTACCCCGGTATCATTTCATAGATTATGGACATTTCCCTCTACTGGAGTAAAACCTTGTGTCAGTTTCAAATAAGGTTCAATGCATTTATTAACCCCTTCAGTGCCACGCCTACTACTTGCGCATGCACCGCCGGTTTGCCGCGCGATTTTTGAACGCGGCAAAATCGCTACTTAGCGGCGGCGCATATATACGTCGGTGGCAAGTACTGAAGCGCTATAGTGGACATATATATATACGTCGGTGGCAAGTACTGAAGCGCTATAGTGGACATATATATACGTCGGTGGCAAGTACTGAAGCGCTATAGTGGACGTATATATACGTCGGTGGCAAGTACTGAAGTGCTATAGAGGACATATATATACGTCGGTGGCAAGTACTGAAGCGCTATAGAGGACATATATATACGTCGGTGGCAAGTACTGAAGCGCTATAGTAGGACGTATATATATACATCGGTGGCAAGTACTGAAGTGCTATAGAGGACATATATATACGTCGTAGGCAGCGAAGAGGTTAAGAAGAGAAGATGTAACAATAAGAGAACAAACAGATTTTCTTGTGTTCTGGTTTTGACTTTGGCTTTGATTGTCCGTAAAAAAAACACCCCACCTCTGTACCGTTTCCAGACGCGTGGGGAGCCGGGATCATGAATAATTAGCGACGATTTTTTGTTGGCGTTGCGGCTGTACAAACTAAAAGATGATGTCCCTTTGTCTGAGTGTATGTACCTTAACCTAGATGAGTGGTGTCTAGTCGACTTGCTGCTGATGTTGTATTGAATCGATCAGGGGGGAGGGAAGGGAGGGGGGGGGGGGGGGATTGTTGGTTCTAACTGCTGCCATCTGTAAATATCCAAACTGTATGTTCTTCCATATCGGACAAGTTGGTCACTGGTGTGTTCGTTCACTCACCTGTTCTTCTCCATTCGTCAATGTGTACCACCACCATCCCCCCCTTTCTCTCATTTTAACCCCTTTCACCACCCCCTTTTTCCCCTTCGTAAAGTTACTTTATCTCTCTATAGTTGTGGTGCTGCCAGTTGGTTTTTCCCTCCTTTAAATTAACCCTTTTGCCGCCAGCTATTTTTCAACCAAACATTTCCGTTACTTTTACCTGGGTGGAGAAAACAAATTGTCTGCAACACTGGGGATTCTTCTGTGACTTGTATAAAGTAAGGCCTATCTATACCTAACTCCCAGAATTAAGAAAATGGGGTCTTCGGATAACAGGCCCTGATTTGATGCCTTTTAGTGACACGGGTGTCAAGCCATTGTGGTGCGTAAATGCGATTTTGGCGGTGAAAGGGTTAAATTTTAAGTTGGGCATCTTTCGTGAATTTAGGTTTTCAAGTATTTTTCGTCTTGATGTTTATACGAAATCGCCTTTGTGTGTGTGTGTTTTTCCAGTTTCCGTAACAAATTGCATTATTTTCTTCTTTGCCAAACTTTGTGTATAAATGCCATCACCTTCCGCTTTCCTGTCATTGTCGTTGTTCAATGTTGTATTATTTGTTTAGTTAATGTCTTTTCCACTAAACATTCCACATTCTGTTCTTTGTCCGACAAAAACAGTTCTGTTGCTTCCACAACGCTTGTGAAGTTTTGACGTAATCCGCCGCAATTTGACGCTGTTATTATCTATATTCCAAATGTGTTTCTTTACCAGTCTTTGAATTTCTTTGTGTTTTTGATTGATCAATTTCACGTATCGTGGCATATTTTCTGTCATTCCAGTCTATGAAAAAAAAAAAATAACCACATTTGTCTGTGCTTTATTTCCCTTCCAATATGTGTCAAGTTGATGTTTGAATCAGTTGGGTTGTTTTTTTGCGGGTGTGTCGTTTAAGCTTTCGCCATTTCACTCATTGTTGTGTGTTTTGTTTCCTGTGTATTTTTTTTTTTTTTTTATATCCTAGTCCTTCCCTACCCCCCCCCCCCCCCCCCCCCCCAACCTACCCAATTATTTTGTTAAAAAAAAAAAAAAGCTTCCCAGAAATATTTTGAATCGTGGGGGGGTGTTCATTCAAAAAGTTGCTGAAATATTACATGTCATTGAAAAGCATACTTTTGTAATTGAAAAATAATAAACAAAAAAACGGTCAGCATTGGTACTTCCTTAGTACATTTCAGATGAAGTTTGTAATTCAGAGAGCCGAAAAGCTGTAATAAAAAGAAAATACTATCAGTTGAAATGCATGTACTTTTGCATAATAATAATAATTGTACATTATTTGATTGAACTTTTTCCCCGCAACGTTTAAAAAAAAAATGCAAATGCGATGAAATATTTTGGAGGTGAAACAAATCGAAGCAATAATTGAACACTGCTCACACAGTGAATGCTTGGGGCAATTTTCTTCTATTTGATTTTTCTTAATCTAGTCTGACTGTGCAATAACTCTTTTTACGTGTTTTGATATTATAATAATAATAATGCATTATAATAATGTCCAAAGATGATTTTTTTGGCAAACGCTTACCTTGCCTCAGATATAGTTCTAAAGTTTCGTTCAGAAAAGGGTTTTTTAAGTTGCTTCTGGTTTGGCTTTTTTTTTAAAAAGTCCAACAATTTTTTAAAAACTAGTGCGGGTGTTTGAGCAGCAACATTAATGAATTGTTAAATATGTGTAGGAAACTCGTGCATAATTCTTACTCTTTTTTTTCTTCTAACCTGAGCATTATAAATTTGGTTTTAAGAGTTACACACACTTTTAATGTGTTCTTGTTAACCGCTATGTAAGCGCTATGAATTTTAGTTTTAGATAAAGGAAATTTGTTTAAGACTATCTTAAAAGTAACCGTCTTCAAAATGAGAACTTTTAACGCATGACGCATATAGTATATTGTATCGTACAAAGAAGCAAGCGCGAGCAAACTGGAATCAAAACTCTGAAATCTGTTTTAGACATTCGCCACTTTATAAGATTGCCAGTCTATTGTGCATTTGCAATAATTCAAAACCTTGTTTTATTTACCTATTTGTGCCAATCTAGTCAAACCATTCTTTTCTTCCTTCATTTTTTGTTGTGGTCATTATTGTCTCATTAATGTTTCCGTGTCGTACAATTCCGAGTTTGTGTAAAATGTTGGAAAATACTGGATGCTATCTTTCATATCACTTTTTGAGATTTGGACGTTTCTCCTGATTTTCATTCTTTCCTTTCTCTCTGATGCGCAGTTTCATTGTTTGGTTGCACAACACTACAGGGGGGTTTGCTGCAGTTTCATATCTGGGTTTTCTAGTCGTACGAGGAGTTTCTTTTTGTCCAGTTTCTTCATTTGGTTCTTTGCCTCAAGCTGGCTGTCGACATTTTGATTTGATCAGCAAGATGTACTTTTTATTTGTGTTGGTCTGTTGAATAAAAAGATTCATTTTATACATCAAAGTGTTTGCTTATGTTCGTTTATAAAGTGGCATGGCTGTGCGTGTGTATGTGTGTTGGCCATGTGTGTGTGTGTGTTGGCCGTGTGTGTGTGTGTGTGTTGGCCATGTATGTGTGTGTGTTGGCCATGTGTGTGTGTGTGTGTGTTGGCCATGTGTGTGTGTGTGTGTTGGCCATGTGTGTGTGTGTGTGTTGGCCATGTGTGCGTGTGTGTGTGTTGCCGTGTGTGTGTGTGTGTGTGTGTGTGCATGTGTGTGTGTGTGTGTTGGCCATGTATGTGTGTGTGTGTGGCCATGTGTGTGTGTGTGTGTTGGCCATGTGTGTGTGTGTGTGTGTTGGCCATGTGTGTGTGTGTGTGTGTTGGCCATGTGTGTGTGTGTGTGTGTTGGCCATGTGTGTGTGTGTGTGTTGGCCATGTGTGTGTGTGTGTGTTGGCCATGTGTGTGTGTGTGTGTGTTGGCCATGTGTGTGTGTGTGTGTTGGCCATGTGTGTGTGTGGTGTGTGCACGTCTGCAAAAGACAGAGAGAGAGAGGAAGACATGCAGACAAACATAAGAATGCAGGTTTGCTTTATTTTTCATACATTATCTTCCTTCTTCCTTACAACTGACCAATAGACAATTTTCGGGGAAAAAGCTAGGGGAGAGCACTTCATGAAAATTAGAGTCGCTTACCTCCATTACTCAGTCAAATACCATAGCAACAATGGCGTCGAAGTTTGAAACCGCAGGATGCGAGTCAGCGACTTTCAAACAATTTTTTGTGGCTTTCAGAAATAAAATGCTATTTAAACCAAACATTTTTTTAAAGAAAAATTAGGGGTGGCCAGTGGCCACAAACTGATAAAACTTGCAAAATGTGACGTAAAAATATAAATTACATACATTTTTAGAATGACGCATGGTGTTCTAAGTGCTGTATATGTCTGCTCAAACACACGAGTCGAGAGCTGATGGTAGACTCAGAGTAACTCCCCTAGTTGACCGATTGAATTAGGCAAGATCACTCCCACACACCGTGAAATTACTCCCCTTAATTATTTCCGAACAATTCCTATTGCAGTAACTGAGCAGAAAAACAAATGAGAAAAAAAACCATGCACGCATGATCACACAAGAAAACCCACACACTCACTGACACTCTTGTTATGCAAATATTCAGAGAAGAAAGGTCAGGTTTTACGTCCTCCCGGCTGCAAACAGCATGTGTGGGACCAAAACGACAAAGCAACCATCATTCAAATTCAAAAAGAAGTGTGCAAATGCTCAGTTCACACAGAGCCCATGAATAGGTAAAAGACTTCTTCGTCATCGCCGATCGCTCAGACAGTTTCCTGTCATTTGAGCGCAGATGCGTCATGCTGCCATGCTGCGCCTAACTAAGAAATAGGCCCAGCATGTCCGTCTTCGGCTGGAGAAAATCTCTTAAGAATTTCTGAAACAAAGGCAGGACCAGTAAGGCAGAAAGATAGCAGGTAAACACTAAAACATTGTGTTTGTGGTTTCAGCAGTCTAGGGGACATAATCAGTACTGAACTCAATTTCTGGAACAGACACAGTTTTGCCCCTTTGTGGCCCTTACAGCCAGTGGGTTCGTGATAATTATCAGTGCCATGACGTTCAAAGGGAGATAAGCTGTATAAAACATGCATTCTGAAAGAAAAGAATTGTGTCCCTTTGAAAGGCCATTAACCCTTTCACCGCCAGCCATATTTCAGCATTTCCATTAAATTTACCTGGGTAGAGAACAAAATCCATCTGCAGTATTGGGGATTCTTCTGTGACATAATATATAAAATAAGGTCTATCCTTACTTCCCAAAACTGAGACAATAGGGTCTTTGGATAATACACCCCCAGTTTGATGCCTGTGGTGCTAAAATGTGACTCTGGTGGGGAAAGGGTTAAATCTTGGTGTAATACATCTGTATTGTTAAAAATTCTGGACTTTCCTGGAGTTAAACTGCCTCCGGGCATTGCCTCCAGGATCGTTCCCACCATCTTTATATCTACTAATGTCCAATATGTGTCTGTTTCAGACCGGAGGACGTCAAACAGATTTTCATTCATTAAATCTTGGTGTCAGGTAAAAAAGAGAGAGAGAGAGAGAAGGAGAGAGAGAGAGAGAGAGAGAGAGAGAGAGAGAGAGAGAGAGAGAGAGAGAGAGAGAGAGAGAGAGAGACAGAAAAGGCAGAAGGGTAAGCAGAGAATTTTTTTTTTAAAGAACACACACACTTACAGACACATACTTTCATTTTACCAGTATCTACCAGTACTCAAAAGTAAAACATTTAGAAAGATTAGTTCAAACTGGTTTTTTTATTTTTTTTATAGCAATTCAACAATATTGAAAATGTAATTTGTAATTCTAAAACATTTCAACAGTCTTGTATAATAATAAACAAACAAGAATTTGTATTATCAAAAGCACACAATGAGGAATCAAAACGCTGAACTCTACATAAATATTGGCCCAAAACATCGATGCTGCCATTACAAGTGAAAAAATAAAAATAAAATTTTGAATATACCGGTCAATGGATGGAATGAATTATTGTATAAACATTTTGTAAGTTAGAATGGGGAAACTTGAAAATCAAAAGCTCTCAGATTTCACAGCACAAAACAAAAAAGTCAAACCTTTAAATGGAACACACACAGTAGTTCTATCATATAATAATAATAGACATTTTAATAATATAAAAATAATAATAATCATTTTAATAATATAATAATAGACATTTATAGAGCGCACATTGCAGACAAACTACTCATGGCGCTTAACAAAACTAAAATTCACACTACATGCAAGATTTGTTCATACATATCGAACATACTCAGACGCGCTCGCATTCCCACCGTCACCCCCACGCAAACACATACTCATAGGTATACAAACATGCACACGCATACGCACATATACACAAACGCATCCTTCCCTCCCCACACACACACATGTGTGCGCACACACAGGTGTAGAGTGGCACAGAGGTAACGTGTTCGCCTTGCGGCTTGTGTCAAGTAAACCCGAATTCGAACCTGGATACAGGGGATTTTTCCTCTCACTTTGCACTAGGCCTTACGGTCTGAACGTGGAGTCTTTCGGAGGAGACGATAAATCGAGGTCCTGTGTGCCTATGCACTTAGCACACGTTAAACCCAGTGGCAACGAAAAAGTTGTAATTTGGTCAAAATGTACCCCCCCCCACCCCCACCCTTTCCTTCCTAATCAGTCACACAAAAATTGCATGCCAAAAAAAGAATTGGGTGGCGCGCCTCTGGCTGCGACGCGCTCTCCAGGTGGGAGCAACCCGAATTTCACAGATGCGCCTCTGTGACTATAAAGTACCTAATACACACACACACAAACAAACAAATTCAGTTACTACATGCCCCGTTCCCCTCCTCCCATCTAATCCACACACACTTCATTCATGCAGACCCATCACAAGCATTAGCGTTGGGAGAAGAAGTGAGTCACACGAGAGACAGAAAACTGCCCTATCTCTCTCTTTCTGATCTACAACCTCTCTCTCTCTCTCTCACTCACTCTCACTCACACCATCTTTAAAGACCCACCAGGTCACGTGTCAAAATCACGGGTTTCACATGCTTTCCCTCTTACAGCTGGTAAGAAATCTTGTTTTGACCGGGTTTGACTCCCATACAAATGTCCCCAAACTGAAAACGAAACATTTTAAAAGAGCAGCCTCAATTGAAGTTGGGGACATTTGTATGTGGGTCACAGCTACCCAGAAAAAAGCAGGGGACTTAATCGTGGTGTGTCAGTGTGTCTTTAACGACATTTAAAGTGACTCACATTATCCAACCTTTTAGTCGAAAGAAAATTCAGTTGCGAACTACATCAACTACCGTACTTTTCTGACTAGAAGGTGCACCCCCCCCCCCCCCCCCCCCCCCCCCCCCCCCCGCCCCCCCCCCCCCCCCCCTACACAAAACTCAGATTTTGTTACTATATATGACACGAAAGGGATATTAAGTGTCAAACCGACCATTCTGAGAAAATTATACATTTGAAAACCTCAGACAATCCTCTTTCAAATCATATCAGAACCATTTTCTGTATCTTTCTCCGTTCCAGAGTTATGAGCATTTAAAGTTAGCAGGGTGAGCGTCGGCCATTTTGACAAAACGCAGTCTAAAGTCTAGCCCAGCTGAAGAAAATCTATTGACCTACTGGTTTTAAAACACTTATTAGACCATTTAGAGACCGCGTTAAAGATTGTCCTTTATAAATATGGAAGATACAATGTCACAGAACACAAAAATTCCCATAACTCAAAATTGACAAAAATGAGATTTTTGACTTTCCACGCCTGTTGTGAGAAACTAGCCCATTGACTTAATGTCCCTTTCGAGGTGCTGGGTCACATATTTTCTTACTACAGACAAACCTCTATTTTAAGACTTCCAAAATGTCCTGAAAAATCGGTCGTAAATTGGAGGGGTCGTATGACGGAGGTTTTCACTGGCAGCCGAAGAAAGAAAAAGCTCAGCACAGTTCATACTCTCTTCTTCATGCACACATACAATGACATATTAAAACTGGATTTGGGTCTTTCCAACTCCATAGGATTGTGCAATCGATGTATTACAGTTTCACTTTGCCGACTTCTTTTAATCATCTCTACTCTCGTCCAAAGTCAGTGGTTTTCTTTTTCAAAGTCAGTGGTTTTCGTGCTTTTCCTACGCTCTCCGCCATCTTTTCTACAACAAGGGAAGCGATTCCGCTTTCAGGCCCTTGACCGTGGTTGTTTCCCTTTGCTCGAAGTCTATGCAGACGACAGCAACGGTCGTAAAAACCAACAAAATGGCGGTTTAGAGGAAGTCGTTTAAGAGAGGTCGTTTACATAGTAAAATGCATCTGTGCCAACAAATCCGGTCTCAAATGAGAGGTGGTCGCTTAACAGAGGGTCGTAAAATAGGGGTTTGTCTGTATATCATAAGGAACAGGGATCTCAATCTAGGGAATTCCGTTAACGGCATAGTCCGAAAAATATGGTACCAAAAATCATCCAAAATGAGGTCTTATAAGGGAGGGTCTTATAAGGGAGGTAATTTTAATACTTACAAAGAAGAGAAATGTCTCAGACAAGTAGGTCTTATGTGGGATTATATTTTATATTTTATCCATTATAGGACTGTCACCGCATAAAGTTCGACCACTTAGTACAAAACACTCATTAATATATTTTGCCAACGTTCAACAACCTGTAAACAACAAAGCATACAGTACAATTCATAACATGACACCTCCACCATTGCACCCTATAGCACATAAGTCCACACAGTGCTGGAAGCGTTGAGCCACTCTACTCTATTTATCGGAGCCAGTAAAAAAAAGGATAACAAATACATACTAGTAAGCTAAAATACATAAAAAAGGCTATATAAGCAAATATGCACTGCAGAATGGACAACAGGTGCCCACTCAAGTGCGCAAGTATCATGTGTACAATAAAAAAAAAACCACCTGGTATGTCATAAATTGTAAAAAGGAAAAACGTGGAAGGGTTTTATAGAAAATATGCAGGTGAATGGACCAATAAGGCAGAAAAAAGTAGACGCCAGAAAGCAAAAAGAAGAGAAAAGGCAGAGTCAAAGAGAGTGATAGAGTAGGGGAAGTTACTAGCATAGAACTTCCAGAAGAAGGGGGAACTATTTCTGCTGAAAGAACCCCCGGTATCCCCACGGGAGGGCCATGACCACATAAGCCAGCCTAAGCCGTTGCCCGCCTCCTACGACGAGGACTCTTATGTGGGAGGGAGTCTTATAATGGGAGGTCTTATACGGGAGGTCCCACTGTAGTTGTGGTCATGTGTCAACCTCACACTATTTATTGGTATTGTTATTTCTATCGTGTGTGCGTCTTCATGAAATTTTGTAAAATGATAAAAAAAATGTTCAATAAAAAAATATATATAAAATGGCCGATGAAAATAACATAGCTACCAACCTTTCAAAGTCAAATATAGGAATTCTGGTCTGGGGTCGGTAAAGGTAAAGATGCGCCCCCCCCCCCCTCCTCCATTTCTCGGTTCTTTCCATTTTTTCAGTCTTGCCTTTCTTACTGCAGATTGAGTACTTCATCCTCTATCGTTTGCTATATTTAACACCAATTTTCATCCATTTACATAATTAAACACATGCATTCAATAATAGTAGAAGATAAAGGCAAGACGGAAAAAACGCAATGAACCAGGACTGTGACAAATGCTCCGCGGCTGTTGTGTGTACTGCACTACATAGGGGGGAGGGGGGTCCTATTAGATAATGGCCTTTATCATGACTGCGAATAATTATTCAACAAAGATAATTAGCTCAAAAAGTTGATAAGATACAGCTTAATGTTTGGTAAGAAAGGCAGGTGTGAAAATGTGGAGAGCTGAGAAATGTAAGACCTTTACCCTGGGGTGACGGGTCAGTAGGCTTGCTTGACCCCCTCCCCAGATTGTGAGCATCAGAATGCCTAGCTTCCTAATGCAGGGGTTTACATAAGGAAACTTTTCATCTTAACGACAGGAAAAACATACCGTAAAATGCGGACTATTGGGGTCTGCAACGAACACCTTTTGCAAGAGTGAATGCCAGACCTGTTTACTCTACTCTTTTCGAGTAGCATTCTACTCAATTCAGATCTCTATTACTCTTCAAAATTGAAAATAGTGCTCTTTACTACTCATTTTCATCTTAACGACAGGAAAAAACATACCGTAAAATGCGGACTATTGCGGTCTGCAACGAACACCTTTTGCAAGAGTGAATGCCCTTGGTGGGTAGGGGAAGATGGTTCAGTACTGATCAAACAGGGGGATAACTCTCGCCAATAACACTATTTGATGCCACTAAATGGCTGCCTTTTGCAAGAGTGAATGCCCTTGTCAGTACTGACCAGCAAGGGCATCGCTGTCACTGTCAAGGGCGTTAATAACCCTAGTTGCAGAGGCCTATAAGCCGCTACTTTTCCCCTCAACTCTGACCCATGCGGCTTATAGACTGATGCGGCTTATCTGTGGATTTCTTTCCATTCTACATTTATCTGTATCATAAAATCTGTTTCTGGCCACATTCTTCAGCCTATTTTGAGCTTCTTTAGACTCAAAGCTGGTTTTGATAATCAATGGATTGAAATCTCAGTTTAAAGTGTCTGAAAACATTAAATACTCATGCTCTGATTGGAGAATTTCTATATTTGTGTTGGTTTGTGCACATACATTTTTCTCTGCAGCTTATAAACTGGTGCGGCTCATATGTGAATGAATACCTAGTATTTTGTCAATTTAAGGGATGCTTATAGTCCAGTTTTTACAGTAGTACTTTACATAGGAAATAACAATGCGACAATACTTCAAATATGTTCATATTCTGATCGCTTCTTGGCCTTTTGGCTAAGACTGATTCAGGAACATAAATTTTTGTTTATACCCTGGTTGGTTTGTTCAGCCCGTCGTACATGGCGAAAGCCGATACGCGACGTTAAACTGAACTTCCATCCACACAGCAAGTATTGATTGAAACAATATCGACAAACTTACATTGTGTAAATGAGAGTGGGGTTGTTTGGTGTTTTTTTCGAATTACAGAAACAGGAATTTTTGTTTGAAATTAGGAAAACCGCAATCTTGGCTGGATATAGGAAAAATTCCTGAAAAAAAGGAATGGTTGGTAGCTTATGAAATAAGTATTTGCTGATTTAGACAACAAAACAAAAGGTATCACTTTTCATCCATTTTACTGATTGATAAAATGAACTAGGTGAGATTTGGATAACATATATTTTCAACATTTTCGAAAGTCTGCGTAATATTTCAGCTGTCTTGCGCAGTCTAAGGTTTTGTGCACATTACATTCGTAAACCTCGTGCGTTTCTCCCCAAACAAGTAAAAGAAATGAAGAAAAATGTGCCCTTTATTCCATCCACTTATTCCTTCCTTTCTTTCACTTGTTTGCGGATGAGCGCATGAGGTTTACGCGTGTAATGTGCACAAAGCCTAAGGAATGTGTGTGCATATGTGACTCAGAAAGGGACATTAAGTGTCAAACTGACCATTCTGAGAAAATTATACAATTGAACACTTCAGACGATTCTCTTTCTAACGATACAAGTACCATACTTGTATCTTTTCCCGTTCCCGAGTTATGAGCATTTAACCCTTTCACCGCCAAAGTTGCATTTTAACACCACAGTGATTTAACACCTATGTCACAAAAAGGCATCAAATTGGGGGTGTATTATCCAAAGACCCAATTGTCATAGTTTTGGGAAGTAAGGATAGACCTTATTTTATATATGTCACAGAAGAATCCCCAAAAATGCAGATGGATTTTATTCTCTACCCAGGTAAGTTTAATGGACATTTTTTGCTGAAAAATGGCTGGCAGCGAAAGGGTTAAAGTTAGTAGGGCGATTGTCGGCCATTTTGAGGAAACAGCAAAGATTCTAAAAGGGTAAGATGGACTACTTAAGAGTTACAGCGAGCCGGGCTGATAGAGTTATCGTTAGTGGGGTAGTTATACACCATTCACAGCAGCGGCTATCCAAAAACTCAGACTGGAATTTGAACGGAGAATTCAACTGGCCTATCGACGTGTAAATGTGTCACGTTTAAAAGGGACATAACCAGTGTTTCTGTCCTCACTACTCATATAGGGAAAAGAGACCGGATGCTTGTCTTCCCCTATACAGTCTTTGGAAACAGTCTAAAGTCTAGCCTAGCTGTAGAGACCACAGTAAAGAAATAAATGAAAGGTGACATTGAATGAATGAATGAATCCTACATCGTGATTTTAAAGCATGCACCAAAAAACTTAACATATAAGAACCATTTAGAAAGAAAACCTCTACAGTAGTCTTCCATAGTTGAGGACAGCATTGCTTTTGCAATTACAGTAATGTCAATTTCTGCGTCATTTAAATATGAAAAATCCATATTGATGTTTTAGAGAACACTAATAGTAAGTGATAGAACACATAAACATAACTCAAAATGGACAAAAAGTGATAGTTTTGACTTTGCAGGCCTGTTGTGAGAAACTAGCCCAGCGACTTAACCCTTTCACCTCCAAAGTTGCATTTTAGCACCAAATAGATTTAAAACCTATGTCATTAAAAGGCATCAAATTGGGGTCTATTATCCAAAGACCCTTTTGTCTTAGTTTTGGGAAGTAAGGATAGACCTTATTTTATATATGTCACAGAAGAATCCCCAATACTGCATTTTGATGGGACACTTTTTTGCTGAAAAATGGCTGGCAGCGAAAAGGTAAAGTTAGTAGGGCGATTGTCGGCCATTTTGAGTAAATTTAATCTAGGAGAAAATGCACTTTTTTACAAGCATGAGACATATGAGATGTAAATACCCATAACTCAAAATTGACAAGTGAAATTTTTTGACTTTGCAAGCCTGTTGTCCCTTTCGTGGTGCTAGATCACACATGTCTGCATTCATTTCATGGACATACACACGCACAAAATTGGATCACAGGCATGCTTTTTGTCACTGACAAATATATTCATGCACGCAAGCACAAAGACGTACACAGCATGTTAGTAATGTAGTTTGTACCCACGGTTCTCCTTCATCAGCTGTTTCAACCCGTTCACAGAACACTACCTCTCTCTCCCTTTCTCTCTCTCTCTGTCTTTCACTCTCTCTCCCTACACTCCCTCCCTCTCAAGCACAAAGATGTACACAGCATGTAGTAATGTAGTTGTACCCACGAATCTCCTTCATCAGCTGTTTCCCCGTTCACAGAACACACCTGTCCCTTTCTCTCTCTGTGTGTCTTTCACTCTCTCTCCCCACACTTTTCCCTCTCACGCACTTCAGATCCCCCCCCCCCCCCTCACCTGTCATTACCCCAAGCGTTTCTTTCTTTTTTGTGTAATAACTTTGCATATTGTTAACTGCTATTGATTTCTATTTGCCCCAGGGCTGGGTGGAAAAAAGCATTGTATTGCTTATCTCATGTTTCCCTGGTTAAATAAAATTTCGTTTTCGTTTTCTATGTCAAGGACAGATTGTAAGAATAGGTGGTGGTGGTATTTGGTATATTCTAGTTACAGAGACTTATCTCTCTGAAATTCGGGCTGCTCTCCCCCGGAGAGTGCGTCACCGCAAGTGCAGCACCTGCCTAATTTTTCTTAGAATTTTTTTTTTTGGGGGGGGCACAGGGTGAGGAGGTTCCCCCGTCATTGAGGCTCTACTCTTTCTCTTGCCTTTAGGTCTGTTTCTGCTGTATACCATTTATGTCATACGTGTGTGTTCGCTTTATATTGCATTTTTGTTTGAATGCGTTATGAATGCAAACGTGTGTGTGCGCTTTGATTTGATTTCTATCAAGATTCAGCGCCGTATAAATACTGTATGTTGTTGTTGAGGAGGGGTGTGTGTGGCACACTTGGAAAATCTAGCTATCAATTTGGCCATACCAGGCAGCGGGATTGCTCCCTGCTCTTACCGCCTTTCAACTGCCGTGGGATTTTTACGTGCGTAAAGCGGCGCACGGGTCAGGGTCAGACTAGCTTTAAGTCCCTGTCCGAAGGACTCGACGTTCAGTTCGGTTTTCCTGTCGAACTAGAAAGAAAGGGCGAGGCCGGGATTGGAACCCGGGTCACTCATGCTGCAGTCACGCATTACATTTAGCAGGCGAACGACTTAACCACTCTGCCACCTTTTGCACTGGTGATGGAGGTGGTGTGTGTGTGTGTGTGTGTGTGTGTGTGTGTGTGTGTGTGTGTGTGTGTGTGTGTGTGTGCGTGTGCGTGCGTGCGTGTGCGTGTGTGTGCGTGTGTGTGGATCAGTCAACTAAAAGAACAGTGTATACGATGTGAAACGACTGCTTTGTGGGCGTACATTTTAGCAGGGCTGTTTAAGAACAGGATTTGAATTAACATAAGTTCAGAATCAATTCTTTGGGGGCGTACATTTTAGCAGGGCTGTTTAAGAACAGGATTTGAATTAACATAAGTTCAGAATCAATTCTTTGGAAAAAAGAAAAATCCCCATAAGCAGCATCTTTTTCATACTATACCCCTTAGCACTTGTCGTTCAAACAAAGCAAATTACAACCAACACCCATAACCATGGAGCCAGTGGAAAAAAAAAGTTATAAATGTTATACATCCAGCTTTTCTTTCAAAAACTAGGGGAGAGCACTTTGTGAAAATTAGAGTTGTTTACCTCCATTACTCGGTCAAATACCATAGAAAGAATGCAACAATGGCGTCAAAGCTTGAAACCGCAGGATGCGAGTCAGCGATTTGCAAAGATTTTTTTTAGAAAAAATAAGGGTGGCCAGTAGCCACAAACTGATAAAGCTTGCAAAATGTGACGTAAAAATATAAATGACATACATTTTTATAATGACGCACAGTGTTCTAAGTGCTGTATGTCTGCTCAAACACACGAGTCGATAGGCTACGAGAGATGACGGTAGAGTGACTTCCCCTGTTTGACCAATTGAATTAGGCAAGGTCACTCCCACACACCATGAAATTACTTCCCTTAATTATTTCTGGTCCTATTGCTGACCGACCAAGCAATGCAGCAAAATAATTTATGTAATAAAAAAAATATTAACTTTTTTTTTTTTCATACATGCATCATTTCTTTCAGAAACCACACATGTATTTATATACATATATATAAACGTTACAACCAACACACACAAACCGCCGGCCCGCTTAACGAGGCAGACTTTCTTTTTGAACAATCCCGCTTCCTGTGTTTACACGCAGATAAAAAAAAGAGAGAGATTTTGCGATGGCGCGGATGCGTAGAGTTGAAGGTAAAGGGTCAAAGGTGGAAAGGTCAAAGGGTAAAGGGTGAAATTGTGAAAGGTCAAGGGTCACGGTTACATGTTCTCCAGTCTTCACTGCACAGTGCCGTGGCCGATCTCAAGGTCAAAGGTCAACTGTCAAAGGTCAAGGTCTCATGTTGTCCAGTCGTTGCTGGGCGGTGCTGTGGATGATCTCCAGGCTGTCCTTAAGGGTGAAGGGTCAAGTTCAAAGGTTGAAGGTCACATGTTGTCCAGTCGTTGCTGTGGACGATCTCCAGACTGTCCTTACGGGTGAAGGGTCAAGGTCAAAGGTTGAAGGTCACATGTTGTCCAATCGTTGCTGTGGACGATCTCCAGGCTGTCCTTAAGGGTGAAGGGTCAAGGTCAAAGGTTGAAGGTCACAAGTTGTCCAGTCATTGCTGGGCGGTGCTGTGGACGATCTCCAGGCTGTCCTTAGGGGTGAAGGGTCAAGGTCAAAGGTCACATGTTGTCCAGTCGTTGCTGGGCGGTGCTGTGGACGATCTCCAGGCTGTCCTTATCCAGTTCACGTAGCAACAGCAGAACCGACTGCAGGATGTTGGCATTCTGCATTCACAGACACATATAATAATAATAATAATGATAATAATAATAGTAATGGATATTTGTTGCACTCTTTCTTCAAAGAGCTCAGAGCACTTACAAAGTTAACTTTACACAACAATAACAACAACCGTGGAACCTCCCTTATAAGGCATTTCAGAAATAATCCAAAATGAGAGGTTATAAGTATGTGTGTGTGTGTGTGTGTGCGTGTGCGTGTGCATGTGTGCGTGCATGCCTGCCTGCCTGCCTGCCTGCGTGCGTGCGTGTGTGTGCGTGGATCAGTCAACTAAAAGAACAGTGTATACGATGTGAAACTACTGCTTTGTGGGCGTACATCTTATAATGGAGGTAATTTTAATACTTACAAAGAAGGGCAATGTCTCAGAGAAATAGGTCTTATATGGGAGGGAGTCTTTATTATAATGGGAGGTCTTATAAGGGAGGTTCCAGTGTAGCAATAAACACAAAATAATCAGAAATATATATACTAAATACAAATCCGATACTTCGCACATGCACACGCACACACACACACAAACACACGCACAGCAACAGAAAAGACATTCTTACCCAAAGGCTACTTTACATGCAAACGTGTACCGAAATCATGAGTGCGACCCAGTCAGCCAACACGGGTAGCAAAATGCAAACCAGACCAAAATCGCATATAACACATCATAATACATGTATGGGTGAAAGTGAAAGCGAAACATTCTCTCGTTCCTGAAATGACACAAAGCAAAGGGACAAGGCAGAGTCAGAAAAGAAAAGGCAGAGTCAAAGAGGGATCTGCAGATCAGAGCACAGAACTTCCGGAAGGTGGGGGAACTATTTGTACAAAAGACCCCCCGGGTATCCCCATGGGGAGAGACAACATTGACACACGCACACGCACTGACCCTGGCTTTAGTGACCCCAGTGGTGATGGGCTTGTGGGGTCACACACACACACACACGCACACGCACTGACCCTGGCTTTAGTGACCCCAGTGGTGATGGACTTGTGGGGTACAACAAGTGACCCCAGTGGTGATGGACTTGTGGGGTCACACACCACACACACACACACACAGACACTGGGCTTTAGTGACCCCAGTGGTGATGGACTTGTGGGGAGACACACACACACACACACACACACACACACACACACTCACTGACCCTGACCCTGGCTTTAGTGACCACAGTGGTGATGGACTTGTGGGGTCACACACACACACACACACACACAGTGACCCCAGTGGTGATGGACTTGCACACACACACACACACACACACACGCACTGACCCTGGCTTTAGTGACCCCAGTGGTGATGGACTTGTGGGGTCACATACACACACACACACGCACACACACCACACACACACACACACTGACCCTGGCTTTAGTGACCCCAGTGGTGATGGACCTGTGGGGTGAATCACACACACACACACACACACACTCACTGACCCTGGCTTTAGTGACCCCAGTGGTGATGGACCTGTGGGGTGAACTGACCCTGGCTTTAGTGACCTCAGTGGTGATGGACTTGTGGGGTCACACACACACACACACTCACACAGTGACCCCAGTGGTGATGGACACACACACACACACACACACACTCACTGACCCTGGCTTTAGTGCCTTGGTGATGGACTTGTGGGGTCACACACACACCACACACGCACACGCACTGGGCTTTAGTGACCTCAGTGGTGATGGACCTGTGGGGTGATGGACTTGTGGGGTGACACACACACACACACACACACGCACTGACAGTGACACTTGTGGGGTGACACACACACACACACTGACCCTGGCTTTAGTGACCTCAGTGGTGATGGACTTGTGGGGTCACCCCAGTGGTTTTAGTGACCCCAGTGGTGATGGACCTGTGGGGTGAACACACACACACACACACACACACACACACACACACACTCACTGACCCTGGCTTTAGTGACCCCAGTGGTGATGGACTTGTGGGGTGACACTTTGGACAGGGGCAGAGGCTTCAGTCCCAGCTGCGACCGAATTTCACTGAAAAGGAAACAAACAGGATTTCATTTTATTTTTGGTACTTGGTACTTGGTACTCTTTCATGGGTGCAACTCCCCCAAATGAAAAGCAGGGATCCAGGGACCCATGGCCCCAGCAGGGCATAGGGGGCCCTGTCGGACAATTCAGGGTGGGGTGGGGGGGCAACTTAAGAGAGAGACATAACGAGACAGACAGACAGTTAAAATAATAGGCAGCTTGAGTCTGATAAGCCTTGTAAAATTATTACATTGCCTTTGTAAACTTCCAAGATAGAACAACAAAGTTCAAAACGCCCCAAATTGCTTGTCAAGTAAAAAAAATAATTATGAATTTAAAAAAACCTGAAGTTCAGTTTCTGGTAAAATTAAAAATACTGAAATCAGTGTAAAAATGAAAGAGTAGCACCCATGTACTTTATAGTCACAGAGGTGTATCTGTGAAATTCGGGTTGCTCCCACCTGGAGAAAAAATTTACATGCGATCTTTGTGTGACTGATGAGGAAGGAAGGGGGGGGGGGGGGGGGGGTACATTTTGACCAAATGACAACTTTTTCGTTGCCACTGGGTTTAACGTGTGCTAAGTGCATGGGCACATGGGATCTCGGTTTATCGTCTAATCCGAAAGATTCCACGTTCAGACCATAAGGCCTAGTGCAGAGTGAGAGGAAAAAATCCCCTGTGCCCAGGTTCAGAACTGGGGTTTATCCAGTGCACGAGGCGAATGAACTGGGGTTTATCGTGCACGAGGCGAATGTGCTACCTCTGTGCCACTCTACACCTCTACACCTTCTTTCAAGGCCACATTCAAACAGTCACACCTCTGTCTCTCACTCGGAATTTCCCATTTCACACTCACACTCAAGCACCCACACTTTCTCTCTTTCTTTATTTCTGGACAACATTCCTGTTCTAGAATAATGTTCTAGAATAATGATTATAAATGAGATTGTTTCTTTTCAGCTTGAAAGAAAAAAAACCCATTAAAAACAAATACGATTTATTTACAGACCCAACACACGCAATACCTTAGGAACAAAAAAAAAGGACTTGAACGCATACACACTTGCAACACACACACACACACACGTGCACATGCACACTCACTTGGTAAACATAAAACACGCAGATACACACACACGTGAGAAACACACACACACAAACATGTCACCATATACACATACGCACACACACGCACACACATACTGTGTGTGCGAGAGGAAGAAAGAGAGTGTTGCGTGCAAGCAATCGCATGTATTTTACTTTCTAGTGAATTACTATTTGTTTGCCTTTAATTTTCTTGTTCTCGATGCAAAGCGCAACGAGCTTGTGTGAGAAAAAGCGCTATATAAAAAATTCCAATTTGAAAAAACTGACCGACTGACCGACAAAGGAGTTATAGGTTTGTGATGCAGCCACAAACAAAAAGGACTTGAGCCGGGGTCTAAGGGTCATTTAGAACAAATGCTTATTTTAAAAAAAAATGTAAAGTGCCTGAAAAGCCGGGGTCTAAGGGTCATTTATACAAATGCTTATTTTAAACATTTTTTGAAAAGACAGACCGACCGACAAAGTGAGTTACACCACACCAAAAAGGACTTGAGCGCATGCAAGCACACACGTGCACTGTGCCACACACTCATCACTTGGTAAAGATAAAACACATATACACACACACATTCAGAACTACACACACACAAACATACCACACTCACACACCAACGCACACCCACCCACACACACATACGTGTGTGTGTGTGTGTGTGTGTGTGCGTGTGTGTGTGCGGAGAGGAAGAAAGAGAGCTACAGTCGACACACAAGGATCTTGCTTGACAAATAAAATAGTTTATTTAAAAAAAAAAAAAAATATCCTTTTTCTGGTAAAATTCAAAAACAGGAAATCCTTGTATTCCAGGAAAAGTTGCATCCATGTCATTCACATTCTTCTTCTTCTGCGTTCCCAGGCCATAAGGCCATAATGGGTAAGGTACGTATGTGTCCGGTTTTCAGTTTTCACTGGTCTCCCTGCTGCGTACAGCCGACACATTCCGATTTTGGAGGAGCTTAAAGATTAGAAAACTTTTTTTTGCAAAAAAGGCAGGAGAATGGGCCAATAAGTCAAAAAGATAGTAGATGATAGAAAGCAAAGGGAAAAGGCAGAGTCAAAGAGAGTGAAAGACAAAAGGAAGTTATAAGCACAGAACTTCCAGAAGGTGGGGGAACTATTTTTACGAAAGACCCACTCCCCCCCCCCCCCCGGTATCCCCACAGGGAGAGACTCGTGGAGGGGGCGGTGTCGTCCAGCTCTCCCCGTATGGAGGCACGAGGCATCCACCCACTGCCCCAATTCACATTAACCTCTTCACTGCCCCGTCACGGATATTTCCGTCAACTTCCGGTAACGTCACAGGGTTATTCTAAGAGTTTCCCTTTTATCCATATGCTTTTCGCAGTATGTTCGAATGCATGTGAGAGTGTTCTCAAAGGATAGTATATTCAATCCCCGTTCAGAAAAGCATAGGTTATATGCACTTTTATTCAGAAAGTTTTGCGATAGACTCGGCAACCTAAAACGGCTTGGCAAATAGTTGCCCCGGAACCGGAAATTTAATGGGCTCGGCAGTGAAGGGGTTAATATTATTGTTACTTACTTGGTCTCATCCCAGCTCAGTTTCACAGACTCCTCCTGCCGCATCAGACGGCTCCGATGAGAGTCCACCGCACTACCCACCCCCGCCCCTCCCACTACCCCCGCCCCTCCCACTACCCCCGCCGCCTGTTTCCCTGCCGAAGGTACTCCCGCACTCGGCTCGCCCTCCGACGACGATGGTTTGGGAATCAGCATAATGGCCGACACCTCCACCCCACTATCCTCTTCCTCCTCCTCCTCTTCTTCTTTGTCTTCTGCGTTATCCGACGACGTTTCCGCAGAGGGGCTGAGTTCGTTGTGAGTCGTGGTGGTGGTGGTGGTAGTGG
>CM065712.1:21740902-21808402 GCA_017654935.2 Phymorhynchus buccinoides | reverse complement strand
ACTTTTTTCTTCTTATTTTAAATTTATTTATATGAATCCTTATCTGTGCATTGTGTATTTACGTGTATTTATAATTTGTTTATGAAAAACATGCAAAAAAAGGTTTAATAATTAAAAAAAAAAGATCTAACATGGATAAGTGGTGGTGGAGAAAAAAACATGAATGCGAATGGGAACATTTGGCCTAGGCCCCTCACTGAAGCCAGACGGGGTGTCAAAAGTACATAGCATATTGAACACAAACATATAGACAATCATAACCAATAAACTTTGAATTAATTACTGAGACACAATTTGAGGTGGTGAGAAAGGGAAG
Organism: Phymorhynchus buccinoides; assembly: GCA_017654935.2. Lineage (NCBI taxonomy): Eukaryota > Metazoa > Mollusca > Gastropoda > Neogastropoda > Raphitomidae > Phymorhynchus > Phymorhynchus buccinoides. The sequence goes on along the minus strand of CM065712.1, from coordinate 21,808,086 downwards.
TTTTGCATTTCCTGAGGCAAAGACCAAGTGCTGCAAAGCAACCTGAATTCAGAAACAGTCCAAAGTGAAGCATCCTAGGAATCTATCGGTTACGGAACCTTTTTATATCAATTATTTTACACTTAGCTCTTCTAGCAGTGCTTTGCATTTGGTGGGAGTGAATTGTGATGTACTGGGCGAACATATTCGCCCATGGTGCTACTAGCACCATGGGCGAAAACTAGCACCATGGGCGAATATGTTCGCCCAGTACATCACACTTCACTCCCACCAAATGCAAAGACATTCACTGCCAAGTACCCTGCCATATGTTTGTCTATTTTTAAAGCTTATGTCAGTGGTTTTTCCGTTAAAGCAACGCAGGCGCACTCGAAAATATAGTTACTCCTCCTCTGGTCGATTGAGATGCAACGGACAACCAAGAACGTAAAAAAATACATGGCCCTAGAAGAGGTAAGGCGCTTCCATTCACCGATACACCCGCAGTCACACAAAACATCATTACCCAATCATTCACCCAGGTACAAGATCAAGAAGGGAAAATGTACAAACCGAATGAGCTTTGAAAGTAGTGAGAAATCTGCATGGATGCTCCTGAGAAATTTGAACAATCCGGCGGAGTGCAGAGGCAGCACACACACACACACACACACACACACACATTTACTGCTCTTTTTTCACCCCTCTGGACCAGTACAAGTGCTATATAGTGCTATTTGTGTATGTGAGTGCGAGTGTGTGTGCGCGCGCGTGTGTATGTGTGTGTGTGTGCGCGTGTTTGTACAAGTGTATGTTTGAGTAAGTTTGTGTGCGTTTCAGTGAGAATGTGTTTTTCTGTGTGTTTGATGAAATGTGTGTGGGGATGTGTGTGTATGTCTGTGTGCAAGAACGCGTTCACTCTCGTGCGTGCACGTACGTGCGTGTGTGTCTGTTGTGCGTGTGTGTGCGTGTGTGAGTTTTTTCAATGCTGATTGTAAAGCGCTTTGTGCTCGATAAACAGCGCTATATAAATATCCGTTTACTATTATTATTATTTATATATTCCTTTGAATACAGCAACAATATAGGCCCTTTTAATTGCACAAGTGTGTGTGAGTGTGTGTAAGAAAATCGTTGCTTCTCAAATTCTCATAATCCGGCGACGCCGGCTCTAGGCAATTTAAAAATCCTGCAATTCAGGACATCCTGCAAGAAGGAGCATCCATGAGTCTATCCCTATCAGTCACGGTACGATCCCAACATGAAAAAGAAACATGGGTCCCAAAGGCGCTGATGGGACGCAACAAAAACAACAACACACAGTATAATTTTTTTTTATACAGTGCTAAATCTTGATAGAAATCAAATCGAAGCGCACACACGCACACGTTAAACATTCATAACGCATTCAAACAAAAACGCTATTTTAAGAATAAGACCTAAGAAAGGGAAAGAGAGAATGAGCTTCAATGACGGGGAAACAGGTGGGCTTTGAGGTTTGATTTGAAAGCAGAGAGGGTCGGTCGCTGATGGAGGGAGAGAGGAAGTTTGTTCCAGGAGGTTGGTCCTGAAACAGCAAAAGAGCGCCGACCAACAGTTGAAAGCTTATATATATCTAGGGATCTGGAGAGATAGAGTGTTGGAAACTAACGTAGCGTAACGCACCGGCCCTACCAACACAAGAGCATCCCCTAGACCACTGGGATCCCCACAAAACTGACCTGAGGCTGCACACCTCCAGATTGGGCATTCGGCGAACGATGCTGGCGTCCCCTATGTGAGAGGCCCTGCACACAGAAATAAATAACGATACAGACAATTACAGTGGTTCCGCTAGCGGCAGCCTACCAAAAGTTTCGGTGGACAGTACCGGCAACAGGAAAATATTCCGGTACTGGCCATCACACAGCCGGTGCAATCAAACTTCGCTGTGCAGAAAATATCTGTATATAGATCTATGCGATCGTAATGCGTCATTGTATGTTGCCTTTTAAGACCAAGTTACGTCACTTTTGTGATGTTGTCGTCATCATCAGACAAACAGAATGACAGAAAGACGTCAGAGGGGCATACAGATAAGAAACCGGAGAGCAGAGAGCGGGAAGCCCACAAGCGGGAACACAACCTTGCTATTTACGTAAGCATGACGCAAAACTTTTATCGCGCATTAACCTGACGTAGGTGTGCGACGCAGGGTCTTTCCTTATCAGCTCGAAAGAAAGTCTCAGGTACCGGTACGCGATACCGATAACATTAATTTGTATCGGTACTAGACCAAAAAATATCGGTAAAAACCGGCATATGCCGGTCTAACGGAACCTCTGAATTATCACAGTGTCCCCTATGTGAGAGGCCCTGCACACAGAAACAAATAACGATAGACAATTATCACAGTGTCCCCTATGTGAGAGGCCGTGCACACAGAAACAAATAACGATACAGACAATTATCACAGTGTCCCCTATGTGAGAGGCCCTGCACACAGAAACAAATAACGATACAGACAATTATCATAGTGTCCCCTATGTGAGAGGCCCTGCACACAGATATAAATAACGATACAGACAATTATCACAGTGTCCCCTATGTGAGAGGCCCTGCACACAGATATAAATAACGATACAGACAATTATCACAGTGTCCCCTATGTGAGAGGCCCTGCACACAGATATAAATAACGATACAGACAATTATCATAGTGTCCCCTATGTGAGAGGCCCTGCACACAGAAATAAATAACGATACAGATAATTATCACAGTGTCCCCTATGTGAGAGGACCTGCACACAGATATAAATAACGATACAGACAATTATCACAGTGTCCCCTATGTGAGAGGCCCTGCACACAGACACAAATAACGATACAGACAATTATCACAGTGAGATATATGAGAGGCCCTGCACACAGAAATAAATAACGATACAGACACAGGGATTGGTGCAACAGTCAGACCATGTTCAGGGATAGTAACCCTTCCTAGTCAAATTTTTCGTCAAAAAATACATTTTCATGGTTACAAGGTTACATTAATTGATTTGTTGAAACTCTTGATTAGAACTGCCAACATGTAAAACATCACATTTTGTTACATTAAAATATACATTCCATGTATTGGACCACTCCTGCAAATCATAAATATCATTTTGAAGTACAGGAACAGTTTGATGACTGGGAATATTATCAAAGAAATGGACATGATACGAATATGATGAATGATTACCTAAAAGTAGTAAAACCTGAGTGCATAAACCTTGTACATTATAAATGATGTAACTAAGGATGGGACGTTTTAAAGCCTAACGGCTATGCACAGTTCCTATATCGGTATATCCTAACCTAACCTAACCTTATGCACCCATAGCCATAGCCTCTGCCTATTCTTTAAATAGTAGTAGTAGTAGTACTAGTAGTAGTAGTAGTAGTAGAATAGGGACTAATCAAGCTGGCAAGCTTCTTCTTCTTCTTCCGGATAATCAACAATTTGATATTTATGGCACTATTTCAGTCGAGGTCCGAAGTCGGAGAAACAAAAGAATAAAATAAAAGAGCAGCATAAAATAATATAAAAAGAGAGAGAGCAAAGGAAAAAGAGAAAACCCTAATCTGCAATGACCCAGCCAGCTGGTTCTCCCTGTGGATCCCCAACATGATGCCGCGTCAAAACAGGAACACCTTATTTTATTAAAAAAACAAATCTCTTGTTGTTTGATGGATGCCTGGAAGGTGCTGGGACAGGTGGCAGACACAGTCACCCCAGGTAGCCCGTTCCAGTCGCCGATGGTTCGAGGGAAAAATGAATTTCGTTTGTATTCAGTATGACAGTGGATGGATGACAGTTGTTGGTCATGTCCTCTTCTCTGGCGGCTCGGTGCTGGGATGAGCCTGGTGTTGTCAACCTGGACAATGCCTTGCTGGATTTTATAAAGCTCATTGTCACTATGTCAGCCTGCTGGTTTTTAGCAATAATCTAAAAATTAGAATTTAAATGGAAGTGTCTCCGAGTTAAAAATAGACACAGAAAAATGTGAAACACCTTAATGCAGAATTACTTTTATTTAGTGAGTCGGACCTCTAGTTCTTTCTCTTACTAAGCGATTTCAGTCACACACTTAGTGAGCTGGGTGCGAGTAGCTTCTGTAGTTACTGTTTCCAGGCAGACTTATTTCGGTTTTATTTCATTTCTTACCAACAGTTCAGCTTTCTGACACTCTCCAAGTCTGAAGCTCTTGTGCGTGCTAAAACTAAAGCCTCTGTCAATTTCAGAGAACATCTTTCTTTTTCTGAAAGAGCCATTGTTTTGGTCAGTTGTTGAGGAATTTCGAGGTACGCCTTAAACCGGAAGTAGTGTATACCTCGCAGTAAAAATGTCAACAATGTCATAATTCGAAGTAAAAATGTCAACATTATTATTCTATAAGTTAAAATCGAAACATTTGTGTTGAAATATAGAAAACTGTTAACTCTGTTTCTATTAATTCAAATACTTATTTTAAAAATATTATTTTTGCACCAATTAAATTCGATTCTGTATACGTCTTCCGGTTTGCTGCACCTAGGCGGTAGATTCGAGTGGAAATCGTTCTTCAAACCAAGATGGAAGAATGGAGAAGAATCATCACATGAGTGCTTTTGATTTTTTTTCCATTTCCTGATGTTGATTAATATTAGATCTTAAAATGGACTGGCCTGCAACGCACCAACTTCTCCACAACCAGTATGACGGACTCAGCAGACAAATTAAGGTTAGCAATAAAGTTATAATTAAGGTTAGCTAGTATCAGACTGATACTAGTGATAGGTCAGGCCAAAGATTGATACTGATAATCAGTATCAATCTTTGGCCTGACCTAAAATTAAAAAAACAAACATGAAACGCTGGGGAGATTTCTAGGTAAAGGTCAAGATGTGCCACCCCCCCACCCCCCTACCTATCTCGGTTAATTGTATTTTTCCGTTATTGCCTTTCTTACCATACATAAAGCTGTATTTTAGGAACATTTTTAGCTAATAACCTTTTTGGAATACTAACCCTAACCCTAACCCTAACCCTAACCCCCACCCTATAACTAGTATAAGACGGAAAAACGCAACGAACCACAACTGTGACAAATCGCGGTGTACTGCAGTACATAGTGGGGGGTAGGGTTAGGTTTAGGGATAGGGTTAGTATTCCAAAAAGGTAATTAGCTAAAAATGTTCCTAAAATACAGCTTTATGTATGGTAAGAAAGGCAAAAACGGAAAAATACAATTAACTGAGAAATGCATGGGGGGTGGCACATCTTTACCTTTACCGATTTCTATTTTTACTATTTTTAGTTCCTTTGTTTTTGTGTTGATTTTTAGTTTGGTTTATTTTTCTTTCTGTTGCAACGCACAACACACAACAGGTCTGGAGTCCGTTTTTAAAAAGTCAATCGGCAGCATTAGAGAGGGTCCAAAGACGAGCATCAAAATTAAAGGCGTTAGTCACACGAGAAGCTAACCGCAGTCTCAACGCCAATTTTCATTGGACGATAGGCCTGTCGCATGAAAATAGGTAGCTCGTAAAAATAAGTAGCTCGCTACCTATGACAGTGTGTATTTGCGACATTGAGCATGAACCACAAATTTCACTTTTTTCTAGGGTTAGGGATAGGGTTAGGGTTAGTTAAATGGTTAAAGTACAGAAAAAGTGAAATTTGTGGTTGTCGCAAATACAGACTCATAATAGCGAGCTACTTATTTTTACGAGCTACCTATTTTCATGCGACAAGGCCTAGGCCGGCTAACTTAGTCTCTGAATCTGAATCTGACTCGTAACGCTGAGCTATCCAACTGGATAATTATACAGCGTGGTTGTGGAGCAGTGCTCAGGAAGAAAAATAAAACAATATAAAAAAAGCAACTGAAAAGAAACGAAAAGTGTTCGTAACTTGTAAAAAAGTTTCCACACTCCAGTCCAAAATCAAAATGTGACTAAACTGTCAGTAACACTTAGTCTTGATTAATATCGTCCAATGAATATTGGCGTTGAGACTGCGGTTAGCTTCTCGTGTTAGGCACCTTGATTACAAACACAAACTAAGGAAGTTGAAACTACCATCTCTGAAATATAGAAGAATTTGTGGGGATCTGATAAACACATACAGGGCTCCCAATGGTCCTGCAAGATAGAGGGTCCCAGGGACCCTTTCACTGAGGTTCTAGAGAGTCCCAGAGGAGGTCTAGAGGGTCCCTATGAAGAGTGGTCACAAGCATTGTAATTAATACATTTGAAGCTTTTAAATGATTGCTCTGAATTCACACGCACGTACACACACACACACACACCACATCAGACATTTATTATTTTAAATGTTCTTATTCAATTCCTTCAAACTGAAGCAACAAAACCATTCTTGGAATTGGATAAACATTTAATTATTTAAAGCAAAGTCTTGTAATTTAAAATGAGGCTGGACTTAAGATAATTGGCAACTATGAAAACAGACAAATGACGCAAACACACAGTAATGAATAGTACAGCTGTCTTTCATAAGGCATAAAAATTAAAACTGAGAATAAACATCATGAAAGTCCCATCTTGGGCTCTGTCATTAGACAAATTCAACACCAACAAAAATCACACACACACACCTAATCACACACACACATGTATACACCTAATCACACACACACACACACACACACACCTAATCACACACACACACACACACACACACACACACACACACACACACACACACACACACACACACACACACACACACACACACACACAATCACATGGTAGTTACTACATGCAGTGAGTAGCATTGTTGTATTTCACAAGTCATAAGAACTAAAACTGAAAATAAACACCATGAAAGTACCCTCTTGGCCTCTGCCTTTAGATTACGCAAATCAGTGCTTTTCAATGAACAAATAAAAAAATGTTTCTCTAAACAAATTCAAAACCAAAAATCATTGCACACACACACACACACACACACACACACACACACACACACATCACATCACACACACATCCATACATGCAAGTACACAAGCACATATTCACCTTTATGCATACCCTCTTTAACAAATTTTTAAAAAATAGGCTTTTTTTTCTTTTTCTTTTTTTGTGTCTAATATCACGTGTAGTGGATAAGAGTAAGACATTAAATGAAAGACAGACACACACGGCAACGATGTTGTCTTGGCTTTCTTCGTGCCTGCGTAGGGACGTTTTCCGTAGATTGGTTGACCCAGTGACAAAAGCATTCTTTTCACAGGCATTAGGCCTACTGGAAGACGTCATGGCATTGTCAGTGCAAATGGTACACTTCATCTTGCCGTCTTTATGCTTGAGCCAGGGGAACTCTTTCTCCCAGGACGGGTGGTAGGATCGTTGTTTTTTACTTGGAGGCTTTGGTTCATCTTATTTGCACGCATTTGATTCGGATGATTGATCATCACTTTCTCTTTTCCGCTTCTTGGAAGAAGACGAAGCAGGGCTACAGCCCAGCCACTGTAGCAGCGACATACTTGCTAGGCCTACAATATCGCGCCACTCGCGCAGGCTTCGTTTGCCTGCGATGGTTGCACTCAACAGTTACACACACAGTGATAACTTCAGACTTAGGCGGGCGCGTGATGCCTGCTATAAAGCCCAGTCGAGCCAGCCGAGAAAAATCAGGGAACGTTCAGTGACGTATGCAACAACGCTAAACTTTGTTCGCTTCAGCTTTCCGCTCTCGCGGGCACATGAATGGCCCGAACACCACGTCAGTCGCGTAAAGAGAAGATGACTTCTGTCAGCTTGGGACTCGGCAGTAGCAAAATGAGTACTTGCTTTGCCTTTTTTTTGTGCGTCTGCGGGACTCCCTGATCATGATTTTAGTGCGTCCCTCAGGCTTTTAAAGCGTCATAGACGCACATATGTGCGTCCCTGGGAGCCCTGGGACGCTCCCTGGGAGCCGTGGGAGCCCTGACATACAAAATTGTTCACAGTGATAACAATACTAAATCTTTGTTCCAGCTAACAATTGACTCAAAAACCCGTAACAGTGATTTAAAAATACTAACCCAGTATAGCCGAACTAATAGTTCTAAACAATGTCTTTTCTAACAGAGTAACAAAGTTTTGGAATACTCTTCCTGCACATATTAAACGAGCACAGAATCTAACACAATTTAAAAACCTCCTTGATGAAATACACCAACAAAATGGCAGCATATCAAAACTACAATATGAGCATGACTAAAACTAGTAAAAGGCAGATTTGCCGAAAACAAAATATAAAAACCTCTCAGCTGTGCAAAAGTTTAAACAAAAATGACAGGACAGTGAGGAGGCCGCGAGGCCTAATGTCCTAACTACCTGACCTGACCAGACCTGTATAAGTGTCCATTGGGACAAGACTTAGGAAGTTAGGTGGATTAGTTGGCTCGACTGGAACACATCGAGCTCTATATAGATGGAGCTGTTACAGCCTCCTCAGACAGTTTCAGAGTTTGTTCCAGTTCCTGATTGTCCTGAGAAAGAAGGAGCTACGTTTGTATTCAGTGTGACTTATTGCTTTATGATGCAGTGCTGGATCAGTGGATGGATTCTGCTGATTGCTGACTTAGACAAGGTCGTGCTGGATTTGATGCAATTCTTCTTCCAATCTTTTTCTTCTTCGTTTGATCTTCCACCTTCCAGATTCTGAAGATTAACTTGGAAAAAGGTTTAGAACTGCGCTTAGGTTAGGCTTCTGGTTTAAAGTCTTGGCTTGGGTTGAGGGGTAGGGAGGGAGTCGTGGATGAGGGGGGATAGGTAAGGAGGTAAGAAGGAGATGAGGAGGAAGAAGGTAGGGGAGGGAGGGGGGTTTGATCTGGCTTTTGAAGAATTTTTCTACTGCATCCCTGGGACCCCCTGCACAATCTTTTAGAGGGTCCTGTAGAATTTTAATGCTTCATAGACCCCCAAATGGGGGTTCCCTGGGAGCCCTGTTTGTTCCAAGCTGATATTTTTTCATGACTCCTTTTCAATCCCGCAGGGCTACTTTGCCGACGTGGACAATGGACACCAGGCGGCGCAGAGCGACCTGAAGGCAGCAGACAAGCTCCGCACCCACGCGGTGCGCTTCCTCACCCAGTGCTGCCCCCTGCTGGCCGACATTAAGGACGGCGACCTTGACCCTGAGCTTGAGGCGGCCATCGCCTCTTGTTGCCACGGTTGCGGAGAGGTGTGCGCGCTGGTTTCCGTGGACGACGGCAAGGCGGCGACGGGGCTGAAGACGTTGCTGTACATCGTCAGTAAGCTGGTGGACAAGGTGAGCTGAGGGGGAGACATGGATTACTTGCACATTTTAGATTTACAATTGAACTAAAAAACATCAAAACGCTACACTCACACAAGCACATGAAGGTGAAATAAACAATACACACGGCGAATAAAACCAAATTTTCGTCTTTAAAAAGACTTTGACGAAACTTAAGTAAATCTTCTTAGTAAAACTCAATTGGGTCACTAAATTACAGACAAACCTCTATTTTAAGACTTCCAAAATGTCCTGTAAAATCGGTCGTAAATTGGAGGGGTCGTATGACGGAGGTTTTCACTGGCAGCCGTAGAAAGAAAAAGTTCAGCACAGTTCATACTCTCTTCTTCATGCACACATACAATGACATATTAAAACTGGATTTGGGTCTTTCCAACTCCATAGGATTGTGCAATCGATATGACAGTTTCACTTTGCCGACTTCTTTTAATCACCTCCACTCTCGTCCAAAGTCAGTGGTTTTCTTTTTCAAAGTCAATGGTTTTCTTGCTTTTCCTACGCTCTCCGCCATCTTTTCTACAACATGGGAAGCGACTCCGCTTTCAGGCCCTTGACCGTGGTTGTTTCCCTTTGCTCGAAGTCTATGCAGACGACAGCAACGGTCGTAAAAACCAACAAAATGGCGGTCGTAAGTCACGTTTTAGAGGAAGTCGTTTAAGAGAGGTCGTTTACATAGTAAAATGCATCTGTGCCAACAAATCCGGTCTCAAATGAGAGGTGATCGCTTAACAGAGGGTCGTAAAATAGGGGTTTGTCTGTAGTAACGTTTTAGGGAAAGCAAAATGTCCCGTGTTCATTAACAACTTGGAGCTAAAGTTCTTCTCACTCTACACTAGCCCTGAAGATTCAGATTGGATTCAGATTCTTTTCTCCTTCTTCCTATTACTGGACTGGGCCTCTCTGCTTTTAAAGTCCAACTTGGTACGCAATTGGCAGGCGGTGTGTGCTGTCAGTCTCAATGCCTACTTGTTAAAAACTTGAATGAGGGATTCCTAAGAGTAACACCCAGACTGCCCGTGTTGTTTGAGACATGCCTACCGTCCGTCCCTGTACATCCGGGATTTGTCCCGGAAAGTTGATTTTAGAAGCGACTGTCCCGGAAATCCTGGATTTGCTATACGTGTCCCGGAAAAAAAAATTGAGAATCGAAAAGCCATATGATTAGAGAAGAACTGAGCCAGGAATCGTTATCGTCTGCTAGATGGAATGCGCATGCGCAAAAAATATAGTAGGTGCCAGCAGGCTGAGCTTGTAAGTGGCAGTCAAACTGCCCAGCCCCCCCAAAATACCTTATTTTCCCAAAGCAATTACTCTCAGGTGATGCGTTTGTTAGCAAAATGTTTTATATGACATTAAAGATCATTGTTTCATCTTTCCAATGATATCTTTGTTTTTAATGTGTGACGTGTGTGTGATTTTTTACAATTTGTTAAAAGCGGTTGAGGTTCGGCTATTTTTGGCCGCCGGGACAGCTTTTTTGAGATCGCGATTTTTGGGTTGCCGTCTTTTGGCTTTGCGCAGGGTCTCGGGTTGCATTGTTCATGCATAATGTGACCAGAAATGGAATCTAGAGACCTTCAGCTTTAACATGGTGTAAAAAAAGGTTCATAAATGTTAAGTTAATACGCAGAAATCGCGGAAAGTAAAGTTCTAGTGAAAATTTCGGCCCTAAAACAACACCAAAACCACCCGAAGCCTACCCTCGTTAGAATCAGCGAAGTTTCCTCTTTCTTTTGGGCTAAAGATTAAAACCATTGGCTAATACGGGAAACCCTGCTTGCCAATGAAACGTGAACACCCATTGGTTCAATCAAACTTTCATGCTTAACCATGGCGGCACCAGACAGCGGACGTATCCCGACGGAGTTTGTGAAGAAATACAGAGACTTAATCAGCAAGAAACGTCATATACTTGATTCAGGCTGTATATAATTATAAGACATTTTTCATTTGATTTAAGGTCATTTTAGTGATCGGATTGTTTAAAAAAAAACATTGTTGTTGATCGAAACCGTCGTGTCTATCTGAGTTTGCTTGACGCTGTTGAATGGCAGGAACGATCGTGGGATTGAAGGGGGTGGCCTAGAATTTTGTTGTTTGTTCTGACTTTTGTCTGTAATTTTTACTAAGTTGCATCAAATTGTTTTCATTAGATGGTTCATCTATGTTGCAATTTATTTTCATGATCTCTTTCACTTCCAAGTTGAAGGCAATATGGTGTCGAAGAGAGCACATGCTGACACAGAGGCGGATTCTGATTCGGATCACGGATCAGACAAGTGTGAAAGGAAGAAGAAAACGGCTGTGAAGCGCGAAAAAACCTGTCCCTGATTTCACGGATTTGTCCCTGATTTCTTTCTTTATTCAATTATTGTCCCTGAAACTAGTGAAAGCAAATTTTGTGTTTGTGTGAATTCATAGACAATGCCTCAGCCCTTCCTTCTTCTGCCTCGGGGGGGTAATTTCTTCACGCTGACCATACCTGACTCCACACATCTACTCTAGGTTTCATGCTAGGCTTGCATTGGACATTTTGTAAAACTGAAAGTACGTAATAATATGTACATGTCTGTAATGCTAATGAGTTTAAACTTTAGGAGTGAATCGGTTGCTTGGTAGTTGTTGAATTCATTCAAGGTATTCTTTCAAAGAAATAACTTCTTTTGTTCTTTTTTTTAAGGTACTAAAGCTAGGACATAAAAACACTTTTTAATGCTGAATTTTGAAGTGTTTAAAACGGTTAACCCAAAATTGTTCTCATTGTACAGTATGCTACTAATTTTTTCAGTAATGAAGGCAGCATTTCAAATTTTATTAGGTTTTTGCAAGTTTCGTTATTTATAATGATGATTAATCTTTCCAGAACAATTTGTTTTACTCTTCTACTAGTACCATGGGCAAATACATTCGCCCAAGACATCACTCTACACTCCCACCAATGTCAAAGACATTCACTGCCAAGCACCCTGCCATGTGTTTTATCTTTAGAGCTTATGTTACAGTTTCATCCATCAAAGCAATGCATGCGCACTTGAACAAAATAGTCACCCCCCTCTTGTGGGTTGAGATGCAACGGACAACCAAGAACGTCAAAGAATACATGGCGCTAGAACAGTTTAATAGTTTTAAACCAAGACCTTTGCAGTGACAATTCCCATATCTTTAATTTCAGGCTATGGCTCCCCCCACCTGCGTGCGCATCTCGACCCTTCCAACGGAAGTGTCGCCATCTTAGTCCTTATTTGTGTGTAAGCAAAGTGAAAATGTTATCTAAATATGTAAAGAAAACATCCAGATGTTATATAAATACAGTTTAGATAAGTTTCGAATTGGAACAGCCAAATACGCAGCATCGATCTGGCATTTTTCAAACAAAGTTACTGACTAAGATGGCGGTCTCCCATAATATGGCGCTCCTTGTGGCCGGATATGACGACACGTGGGTACAAGCCATTCAGTTCAGGCATCAGAATTGTCAGAGGATTAAGAATTTCTGACAGGATTGGCTTCTCTTGTCAGAGGTTTTGCCTTTTTATTCAGTGTTATCCTTTGTGTTAAATAGCATTTTAAAGTGATTTTTCACTATATTAAGCCTTTTTGGTGGTGTTGGGAACTGATTTCAGCGTTGTCCCTCTATAGTGTGGGGCCTTGGTGGACCTTTTACCACGGCTAAATTCAGAGGATTGGACTTCAGACTGTTCTGATGCCTGTCAGTTTCCTTAGAGAACGCAAACAGTTTTATGTCAGAGCTGCCCTTGGCGTTGTTAATCTCTGTGCTGGCAAAACCTGCAACGCTGACGGCCCTGAGTCACTCGGTGAGCATAAATAGTTTTAAACTAAGACCTTTGCAGTGACAATTTCCATAGCTTTTCAGTTGAGTTTTGGTAAAGGTAAAGATGCGCCCCCCCTCCTCCATTTCTCGGTTGTTTCCACTTTTTCAGTCATGCCTTTCTTACTGCAGATTGAGTACTTCATCCTCTATCGTTTGCTATATTTCACACTAATTTTCATCCATTTACATAATTAATTAAACACATGCATTCAATAATAGTAGAAGATAAAGGCAAGACGGAAAAACGCAATGAACCAGGACTGTGACAAATGCTCCGCGGCTGTTGTGTCTACTGCACTACATGGGGGGGTCCTATTAGATAATGGCCTTCATCATGACTGCAATTAATTATTCAACAAAGATAATTAGCTGAATAGGTTCATAAAATACAGCTTAATGTTTGGTAAGAAAGGCAAGTGTGAAAATGCGGGGAGAGCCGAGAATTGTACTGTAGGGGGTGGGGGTGGCACATCTTGACCTTTACCTGAGTTTCCATAGTGAACAGTTTTGAACTGAGCTGCCCTTGCCGTTGCTTCTGTGCAGGCAAAACCTGCGACGCTGATGTCCCTGAGTCACTCTGTGCTTTGAATAGTTTTAAACTAAGACATTTGCAGTGACAATTTCCATAGCTTTTCTAATTTCAGTTGAGTTTCCATAGTGAACTGTTTTGAACTGAGTTGCACTTGCCGTTATCAGACCTACTCAATTTGCATCTACTACTCTTCAAAATTGATGATAATGCTCTTTCATTCTTGATTGCTGCTCATTTGCAGTGAACAGTGTTTGATGGTTTAATGAGTAGGAGTAGGACTACACATTTCGCACCACAACTACCGTATTTTTCAGACTATAAGGCAATACTTTTTCCCAGACTGAGACCCCTGCGCCTTATAATATGACTACTAAAATAGTAAGAAAATATAATAACAGAATCTGAATTTTTTGTAAAATTTGGGGGGTGCGTCTTATAATCAATCACCTTATAGTCCGAAAAATAAGGTACTCATTTCAGCTATCCAGACTACTCAAGACTTGTGTAGGGGGTAAACAGGTCTGTGTTGTCTCTGTGTGCACAGGCACAGCCAGCAACGCTGATGTCCCTCAGTCACTCGGTGCTCCAGACGCTGAAGTCTACAGCGGATGTGGAAGCCAAGCGCCAGCTGTGCGACTACGCCCCCAAGTTCTACAGCTTCCTGTGGAATGCAGCCATCGCCCTGGAGCGTCGCCCCGCCGCCTGCTCGCCGCTAGACGTCTTCCAGCTTCGTGTGGGGTCCCTGCGACTTCTGATCCAGGTGACTGACTGAGTGATTGGTTGATTTTATTCAAAGTTAAGTCTGTTGGTGATATTTAAGTAACCCCAAAAAAAACCAGGAGAGGGAGATTGCGAAGGGGTGTGTGTGTGTCAAGTCAAAATGATCTTTATTAATGATAAAGCAATAAGCTAAGCAAAGCTTTTTTTTTATATCCTGTCGTCATAAATTAACAAGAAACACAACTGAAGCAAATAAGTTTAAGATTAAAATTATAGCCCCGTCGACAGCAAAGGCCATTTCAGGGCTGTCACCACGTTGCATCACACCACGTTACATCTCACCACGTTACATCACACCACGTTGCATAACACCACGTTACATCTCACCACGTTACATCTCACCACGTTACATCTCACCACGTTACATCTCACCACGTTACATCTCACCACGTTACATCTCACCACATTACATCTCACCACGTTACATCTCACCACGTTACATCTCACCACGTTACATCTCACCACGTTACATCTCACCACGTTACATCTCACCACGTTACATCTCACCACGTTACATCTCACCACGTTACATCTCACCACGTTACATCTCACCACGTTACATCTCACCACGTTACATCTCACCACGTTACATCTCACCACGTTACATCTCACCACGTTACATCATACCACGTTACATCTCACCACGTTACATCTCACCACGTTACATCTCACCACGTTACATCTCACCACGTTGCATCACGCCACGTTGCATCTCACCACGTTACATCTCACCACGTTACATCTCACCACGTTACATCTCACCACGTTACATCTCACCACGTTACATCTCACCACGTTACATCTCACCACGTTACATCTCACCACGTTACATCTCACCACGTTACATCTCACCACGTTACATCTCACCACGTTGCATCTCACCACGTTACATCTCACCACGTTACATCTCACCACGTTACATCTCACCACGTTACATCTCACCACGTTACATCTCACCACGTTACATCTCACCACGTTACATCTCACCACGTTACATCTCACCACGTTACATCTCACCACGTTACATCTCACCACGTTACATCTCACCACGTTACATCTCACCACGTTACATCTCACCACGTTATCATTGCATCTCACCACGTTACATCTCACCACGTTACATCTCACCACGTTACATCTCACCACGTTACATCTCACCACGTTACATCTCACCACGTTACATCTCACCACGTTACATCTCACCACGTTACATCTCACCACGTTACGTCTCACCACGTTACGTCTCACCACGTATTAAAAAGGGATACAAACATAAGGTAAAACAAGATCAAAGTTTTTTGGTTAAAATACGTTTTGTTAAAAATCATTTGTCAATCAGAAACTTAGCAAGTAAAAACCTGACACGTCTAGAGTTAAAAATATCACAGTTGTTTACATCAAGTGAAGAGCAAATAAGTGTGTGTGAGTGTGTGTGTGTGTACATGAGAATGTAAATGCACGCTCGCATACCCGTGTCTGCCTACAACTGTATTATCTATATCATAATATGCATGCAAGAGAAACGGATTGACAAAAAGGATAGAAGGGAATACAGAAGAGCAAAATTAAACGTAAACTAGCACATTAAATTAATTATAGCAATAATAAATAGCAATTTAATTATGACAATTCTGCTGCAGGTGCCGTCGAAGCGAGAGTCGTGCCTGGAGAAGTTGGTTCTGGCGGTGAGCGTGTTTGAGTACCAGTGGCGGCAGAAAGAGAAGGGCGGCAAGAGAGAAGGTGGCTCTACGCCGAAAGAAGACACCGTTGAGACGAAGGCTGCTGATTCGTCCAAGAAAGGGAAGAAAGGTTCGGCAACTGCGTCGAGTAAAGAAGGCAACGACGGTGAAGATTGTGAAGCCTCGTCCCCCGAGCGATCCGTGCTGTCGTTGGTCCTGGCGACTTTGGAAGACGCCTTGCCTGGGGCGCGAATCCCGGCAACGCCTTTCGTCAAGCTGATCTTGACCATGCACGAGATCTTTGCCGGGTGCGGACGGTTCCGCTTGTCGCACGAGTTCCGGTCCAAAGTGAAGGCTCTGGTAGAGTCCAGCGCCTCTGAAGACTCGGATGTGGTGGTCGACGTTCTGGACCCAGCCTGGGACTTGATCCACATCGTGGAGTACGTGTGCCAAGAGCCTTCGCCCCCGGACCTGCGCGAAGAAGAAGAAGACTTGGGCTTGCGGCTTAGCGGCACCATCCACTGGCTCAGCGACAAAGTCTCGGACTGTTCCAGCGCCGAGAAACGCTCGCTGGTGGAGCTGTTCCAGTGGGCGTGCAAGCAGGTGAAAAACAGGAGAATCGGCGACGCTTTCTTTCTCGGGACCGGCGACGAGCTCGCGGGGTCCCTGCTGTGCGTGTTTCGGTGGATTCAGAACTTTTTTGCTGAGGAGGAGGTGCTGGGTGGTGGAGGGGGTGAGGAGGGGGGCTCAACCGGGCGGGAGTGGGTGGAGAAGGTGAGTAAGACTCACCTGGACGCTCACCGGTGCTGGCTGATGCTGTTCCACCAGGTCATCACCAGGCTGCCCGCGTTTTTGACAACAGGTGAGAGGAAAAAGGTTTGTACAGTGGAACCTCCCTTATAAGACCTCCCATTATAAGGCTCCCTCCCATTTAAGACCTACTTCTCTGAGACATTGCCCTTCTTTGTAAGCATTAAATTTACCTCCCTTATAAGACCCCTCCCTTATAAATAAGACCTCATTTTGGATGATTTTTGAAGGTCGTATAAGGGAGGTTCCACTGTATTTGTAATAATAGGCATGGTAATTTTTTTATTAAGCATTTTATTCCTTCTTCATGCATTTACAAATAACATTATATGTATGTTTCAACATTCATGTATAATAAACAGTGATTACCTGCAAATAAAGATGAATAAAACAGAAAAAAGTTGGCGTGGTAATTTTCAGAAAATTCTCAGAATTCAGAGAAAAGTGAATGCAGAACATCAAATGTCAGAGGGTGTTTTAAGCTTGAGGAGACGCCCTTTCCCCAAGTTTGATCGGTTAAATTACACATTCATCTTCAAGAGCAATTGCCCCCTGATCACCATAAAGGGCTTTCAATCCATTGATCACACCACTGACCAAGAGACGGCATCTCCTGAAGTCATATTTTCAGAGAAAAGTGCTTTTCCTCCATTCCTCGCCTGAATAAACGATACTAACACTACAGTACTAGCGTGTGTGAAGCTAAAAGTAGTTCTTCAGGCATGCTCCTGAAATCAGGATTGAAAAATCTGAATAGAAGGAGTCTTCAGGATTGGCCATCTTGAAATCCGGAACTATGGTCTTGTAAAATCCACCATTTCTGCCAAAACTGATGGCAAATTAAAACAAGACAATACATAATAATGTAATTCTGATACTATCCCCACCCCTCCTGTATGCACACACATTGACAATTATTTCTAATGTGGTCACCATTTCAGGTTTGGTAAGATTTAGAGAACATTAAAACTTGTCATTTTAGGATTGAGATAATGAAATTGAACAAAGGGGGAATACTCTCTTTCTAATTAACTCCCCTCCACCAACGTTGAATACGATGCCAATCATCTAGCAATGTGTGGGTCAGAGCCAAAGTGAGACAAGCAAAGCATCATTCTCAAAAAAGAATGTGCCAAGTTCGCCTTTATGACCCTCCACCCACACAGTGCACATCAACAATGGTGGAGAGGACGACATACAAATAAAATCAACATCTATCCAAGAGTGGCATAGCCTTCTAGCCTTGAATATGTTGCACATCAACGACACACAACAGTTGAACACAGAACAAACTGGTAAGCCTCGAAAGTGTGTGTGTGTGTGTGTCTCACTGTCTGACTGTGTGTGTATGTGTGCGTGTGTGTGGTGTGTGCTCACAGGAATGAATCATGTAGTGATCGACGTTGACAGACAACTGAAGCGTTACTCCGCCGCCATCGACAATGCGCGCGACCAGTCGTCTCCCTTGGAACAGAGCGAGAGATACTCCATGGGTAAGTTGTTGCGTCTGTCATTATTGATTATAAATTATGATGATTTATTGACACAGTGCAACTTCCCTATTAACCCTTTCACCGCCAATGTCGCATTTCAGCACCACAGTGATTTAACCCTTTCACCACCAATGTCGCATTTCAGCACCACAGTGATTTAACCCTTTCACCACCAATGTCGCATTTCAGCACCACAGTGATTTAACCCTTTCACCACCAATGTCGCATTTCAGCACCACAGTGATTTAACCCTTTCACCGCCAATGTCGCATTTTAACACCACAATGGTTTAACACCTACGTCACTAAAAGGCATCAAATCAGGACCTGTTATCCAAAGACCCTATTTTTTTAAAGGCAGGACAGGGATATAAAAGGAGGGAGGCGATCAAAAACGGCAGTTTTCATCACACGCTGCGAGCAAACCCTTCCTTTCTCCTCTTGCTAGTAGAGGCGTTTGTCTAAATATAGCCACCCGATTCCTGGAATCGGGAGCTACGGCTTTAATTTTGGGAGGTAAGGATAGGCCTGACGTTATATATGTCACAGAGGAATTCGCAATATTGCAGATATTTTATTGTCTCTTCCCTGTTAAGTTTAATGGTATTTTTTATGAAGTGGTAGATCAGACTTTTTTTTATATAGGCTTTATATAGAAAAACTCTCTACACCGATTGGTTTTCCCACAACAAACCACTACAAAAGCAAAGTCAGAGGCAAAATTGTGGTCTAAGGGAGCGAAGTGAGTTTAGAAGTGACCAAGGTATGGTGTGCACACAGATTTACTTCCCTTGAAGCAAATGCATCAAATTGACAGTTGTCGGCTGTACGCAGCGGGGAGACCCAGACCTGTTTACCCTCCCGGTTTTGCCGGAATTATCCCAGGAATGTGCAAAAATTCTGAGTAAAATAATAAATTCCGAGTGAACGCTGAAAATCCCAGGATTTCGAAAAAACGTCTATTATTTGTTTCCGTTTGTATGAAAAGACACAAGGGTTGTAGTTTTGCGCCAAACATGTCGTCAGGCAAGTCGACCGCAGGTGAAAAGCGCCAGAAATCTTCGACAAACGACAGCAGTGATAGGGTGAAACGGCCAAAAGTGAAGCAGAAGTTTTCTCAAAAGTATTTGAAAGTGCCAGGAATAACAAGTTCGCGTTTGGGAGACGAGCATGCACAGTGCAAGTACTGCAACAGTGTTCCCGATTACGCAGATCTGTACGTAAATTACGTACAAAGTTTCAAGTTTGACGCATAAATTTTTCAGTCAATACGTCATTGTCACGTACAGTTTTTCTCTCAGCCGATTGCTTCCTGAAACGTGTTCGCCGCGATCAGAATGTCGAAGCCATTTCGGCTTGCGGGAAACGATCAACAAAATATACTGGGCCTATTCTTTCACTACTATACCATGCTTGAACAGGGTTCCCAGGCGCCTTTTAAGTCCTTGTGAATTGGTTTTGGGTCAACAGGCCTTTTAAGTGCTTTATTTCAGCAAGTAGATCCTTTTAATTCATCAAGAGGTCCTTTTAATGTTTGAAAGGTACTGTTAAGTCCTGTTTTATCAAGAAAAAAGTGATAAAGAAACTGACTAACAGCTAAAAAAAATTATCACAAAAAAACCCTGGTAGTATGCAAAGTTGTCGGTGTCACAGATCGGAGCAGACAATTCATTACTACCTGTGTGAGTCTTTCCGCACCAAGACGTAGTGATTCATTCCATGCATATTGGAATTGTGCTGTTGGTCAACAATTAGCATTCAGGCATTCTTTATATCATGAACATGTCCTACAATCATGTTGGCGAAGGTCCTTTTACAA
This sequence comes from Phymorhynchus buccinoides, assembly GCA_017654935.2. Taxonomy (NCBI): domain Eukaryota; kingdom Metazoa; phylum Mollusca; class Gastropoda; order Neogastropoda; family Raphitomidae; genus Phymorhynchus; species Phymorhynchus buccinoides. Next base: position 21,787,871 of record CM065712.1, on the reverse strand, counting down.
TCTGTTGAGGTCCTTATAAGTCCTTTAAAGGTCCTTTTTTCGTTTCATGTTCCAAACCTGGGAACCCTGTTGAAGCAGACGACAAAAACTATCATGAACCACAGAGTAGTTTCCCTTTGTTTCTCGCCACCCATGCTGCTCGCACGTGCACTGCTGCCAAGCCTAGCCAGCGTGCTTCTTGGAAGCCAAAAAATGGCGCTGCTTCGCTGGATTGCGAAAACTTCGACGCAAAGTTCTTCCAAAGACTCTGAAGTTCAGAGCATATTGTCCATTTATTATGGCTTTTATTTTGACCCTTAAAATTTGGGGGCAAAGGGTCATGATAACACCTTAAAAATTTGGAAGCATGGGGAGCACTGCTACAACGTGGACTTCAAAATTTCGCATGGCGGCATAAGCGACATTGCGATGTGAATTCTGGGGGGGTTTTCCCCTCAAATTCTTGGGGTTTTTTGTGGCAAATTCCAGGTTGTTCATTATAAGAGTAAACAGGTCTGGAGACCAGTGAAAACTGAAAACCGGACACATACGTACCTTACCCATTATGGCCTTATGTCCTGGGGACGCAGAAGAGGAATGTACATGCATGTTAACATTGTCTCTGTCGTCTCAGGGTCCCTGTGTGTGCGCCTGGGCCATCTGTTCTACAACCACAACCAGGACGAATCGGCCATCTTGTTTTACGAGGTCGCCTGTCGGCAGCTGCTCCAATGGTGTACCGCCGACCCCCCGAACCTTACGGCCAGGGTCAAAGAGGTCAGATGAATGTTTTAAAGGTGGGCTCTGACTGAAGAGTTTTTGCAAGAAACACGTCGAGATCACCAGAAAGACAGCCTTTTAACCCTTTGCGCCCTGCTTGTTAGACTGGATTGGAATCAGTAATAAGGTGGAAAATACATTTTAGGTGGAAAATACATTTAGTCCTAAGGTCGAATATACATTTCGTCCTAAGATCGAAAGTGCTCAGTTCGTCCTAAGGTCGAATCTACATTAGTATTAGTATGTTCATATCGGATTTAATATAAACTTAATTGTCCACTTAATTTTGTGTCTGAATTGTCAGCTTCGGTCTCTCTCTCTCTCCCTCCCTCTCTCTCTCTCACTCTCTCTCTCTCACACTCTCTTTCTCTCTTTGTGTTTGTGTGTGTGTTTATACCAAAAAAATTGTTACCCCCAGAGCTGAGCACTTTCGACCTTAGGACGAAATGTTGCAGTCGACCTTAGGTCGAAATGTATATTCGACCTTAGGACGATCTGAGCACTTTCGACTTTAGGACGAAATGTTGCAGTCGACCTTAGGACGAAATGTACATTCCAACATATATTTTTTTCGACCTTGGTCCGATCTGTGTATCATTCGACCTTAGGACGAAATGTATATTCGACCTTATTCCTGTGACCCGACTGGAGAGCTGCACTCCCAGCCTGGGGGTTTTGAGAGACAGCAGCAAATGTTATGGGTACTCCGGTTAAAGCTAAAAAATGCACCAGCACCGGTTTATTTAGCAGACGAGAATTATTCGTCTGCTCGCTTTCGCTCATTTCTGACTGCGTTTCGTCCTCTTCTGGGTCAAAATCACTGTAATCGTCAGCAAATATCTCATCAATGACTTGTTTCACACTAAACCTTGGTCGCTTACTCATGCTGATGATAAAATAATCAGAAAAAATACAAAAATCGCTCAGACATGCTTGAAAACCGGCGCACTGTGTGTGGCAAGATTTTCGAAAAGAAAGGGGCACACAGTGAGCTCACTTTAGTCGTTACTATTCATGAGGTCGAAGGTGAAAGAAGGTAAGGGGTCAAGCCCGACAGTTTGTCGGGCACAGGCGCTGGCAACTGTTCTCACACGCCCGACAAATTGTCGGGCACAGGGCGGAATGAGTTAAAGGATCGGAACACTCACTTTTCTTTGGTTTCCTAGAAATCAAACCGTCAAAACGGCGATTTCTCCTTGGCGGAGATACCGGAGAGAGAAGTCATTTTGGATGGGGTGGGTGGAGGACAATCGTTGTGGTTGAAGCTTTTTCTTCTTTGTAGTGCAGTAGTAACAAACAAAAAAAGAGCTATTTCCTTTGTTGTGAGCGAAACTCCTTTTGGTAAACTGTATAAAATTAATAAAAAATAAAAAGGCTTGTATTTGGAAATTTCATGCAAACGATTTGGTCTAACTCAGGCGGCCATTAGAAAAGAGAAGGCACCATGCCTTCTCTTTCACTGAAATAATTTTACTCCCAGCACCTCCGCCAAGGAGGAATCGCCGATTTGACGGTTTGATTTCCAGGAAACCAGAGCAAAGTGAGTGTTGCAATCTCTGTAAAGGGTGTTTTCCTGGTGATCTGGACATGTTTCTTGCAAAAACTCATCCGCAGAGAGTGAGATTATCGTCCAATTGATCGCAGATCATTATGGACGTTCTTCGTGAAGACTGGGCTGTCTTCTCGTAAAGATAAAAAAAACCAAAAAAAACCCCAACTCATCCCTCAGGGTGGCCCTTTAAGTATTGATACTCGGATGAGCATTTGTGTGTGTGTTGTCTTAGTGCTTGTCTAAGTTTCTTCTTCTTCGATCGCTCAGCGGTTTCCTGTCAATTATGAGCACAGAAGCGTCATGCTGACATTATGTGCCTAACTAAGAAATAGTTAGGCCCAGCAAGTCCGACTTCGGCTGGAGGAAATGTCTGAAAGTGTCTTGTGAAAAAAGGCAGGAGAATTGACCGGTAAGGGTAGAAAGATATAGTAGATGACAGTAAGCCCAGCAGAGTCAAGTCCGACTTCAAGGCTTCCAGAGGAAATATTTTTACAAAAGTCTTGTGAAAAAAAGTAGGACAAACACGTGACAGATTATTGAAAAAAATGTTGGCATTAAATTTGAGCGAGAAAGGCAAATAAGGCTCACTCGAAAGATAACAACAAACAGATGACAGTAAGCAAAGCGAAATGAAAATGACCTGGCAGAGTCAACGACTTACCAACCACCCTATTCTGAGAGTGACTGAGACAGGCCACTTGTAGAGGTTATATGCTTAAGCACAGAACTTCCAAAGCAAGTTTGCGCGCGTGGTGGTGTCTGTGACTTGCTTTTTACAAAAGACCCCCTGGCAAAGTGCGCACATGTGGGGAGCTTGTGAGTGCTTGCTGTGTAGGACAAACATTTGTGCAAAGTGCGCACAGATTATCTGTGAAAAATTTGTTGCGCATTAAATTTGAGTGCGCTGTGTAGCAATCATTTGTGCAAAGTGCAACATGCTGTATCTGTGAGTGCTTGCTGTGTATGCAATCATTTGTGCAAAGTGCGCACATGTGTGTATCTGTGAGTGCTTGCTGTGTGTGCAATCATTTGTGCAAAGTGCGCACATGTGTGTATCTGTGAGTGCTTGCTGTGTGTGCAATCATTTGTGCAAAGTGCGCACATGTGTGTGTCTGTGAGTGCTTGCTGTGTGTGCAATCATTTGTGCAAAGTGCGCACGTGTGTGTATCTGTGAGTGCTTGCTGTGTGTACCAACCGCACATGTGTGTGTATGTGAGTGCTTGCTGTGTGTGCAATCATTTGTGCAAAGTGCGCACATGTGTGTGTCTGTGAGTGCTTGCTGTGTGTGCAATCATTTGTGCAAAGTGCGCACATGTGTGTGTCTGTGAGTGCTTGCTGTGTGTGCAATCATTTGTGCAAAGTGCGCACGTGTGTGTATCTGTGAGTGCTTGCTGTGTGTGCAATCATTTGTGCAAAGTGCGCACATGTGTGTATCTGTGAGTGCTTGCTGTGTGTGCAATCATTTGTGCAAAGTGCGCACATGTGTATCTGTGAGTGCTTGCTGTGTGTGCAATCATTTGTGCAAAGTGCGCACGTGTGTTTGTGAGTGCTTGCTGTGTGTGCAATCATTTGTGCAAAGTGCGCACATGTGTGTATCTGTGAGTGCTTGCTGTGTGTGCAATCATTTGTGCAAAGTGCGCACGTGTGTATGTGTGAGTGCTTGCTGTGTGTGCAATCATTTGTGCAAAGTGCGCACATGTGTGTGTGTGTGAGTGCTTGCTGTGTTGCAATCATTTGTGCAAAGTGCGCACATGTGTGTGTCTGTGAGTGCTTGCTGTGTGTGCAATCATTTGTGCAAAGTGCGCACATGTGTGTGTCTGTGAGTGCTTGCTGTGTGTGCAATCATTTGTGCAAAGTGCGCACATGTGTATCTGTGAGTGCTTGCTGTGTGTGCAATCATTTGTGCAAAGTGCGCACGTGTGTATGTGTGAGTGCTTGCTGTGTGTGCAATCATTTGTGCAAAGTGCGCACATGTGTGTATCTGTGAGTGCTTGCTGTGTGTGCAATCATTTGTGCAAAGTGCGCACATGTGTGTGTCTGTGAGTGCTTGCTGTGTGTGCAATCATTTGTGCAAAGTGCGCACATGTGTGTATCTGTGAGTGCTTGCTGTGTGTGCAATCATTTGTGCAAAGTGCGCACATGTGTGTATCTGTGAGTGCTTGCTGTGTGTGCAACCATTTGTGCAAAGTGCGCACGTGTGTGTATCTGTGAGTGCTTGCTGTGTGTGCAATCATTTGTGCAAAGTGCGCACATGTGTGTGTATGTGTGATGGTTTTTTTTTAACCCTTTCACCACCAATGTCGCATTTTAGCACCACAATGGTTTCACACCCATGTCACTAAAAGGCATCAAATCAGGGCCTGTTATCCGAAGACCCTATTTTCTCAATGTTGGGAGGTAAGGATAGGCCTAATGTTGTACATGTCACAGAAGGATTCCCAATATTGCTGACAATTGTTTTCCTCTACCCAGTTAAGATTAATGGTATTTTCTGGCTGAAAATATGGCTGGCGGCAAAAGGGTTAAAGTTATAATAAACAAAATAAAGCACTAGGAATGTACGAAACAGTCATGCAGTTTCATGTTATTCAGGGGTGGTAATTTTCGAAACACGCCAGAAATCCGTTGGTGGTTTTTTTCAGAACTTGTGGCTACCGGTTTTGGAGTTAAGAACAGTAAAAAAAAATTTGTTAAATGAGAGACCTCGGGGGGAAAATGTCATTGCAAGCAAAAGTTTTAATGATTCTATATAGTCCTAAAAAAGTCTCGATGATTGTCGCGAATATTGCTGGCTGGAAGTTTTGATGTAATCGTCTTTCTTGAATCTTCCAAATATGACGTAAAGAATGGCCCTCCCTGCTCTCTCCCTCTGCCGCCCTCTCCCTCTCCCCCCCCTCTCCCCCCCCCCCCCCTCTCCCTCTCTCCCCCTCCCTCCCCCAAGTCATATAAGAACTCGTCCAACATCCTGAATCTTTTTTACAAACCACTGTTGAATGGATGCTCCTGCTTTGAGGATGCCCTGAAGTTCAGGATGTTTTTTATTGCCTGGAGCTGGCGTCGCCGGATTATGAGAATTTGAGAAGATGCATTTTGCTGGTTATAGAGGGTCATGACGTTTAACCAGAAGTGAAAGTGCAACGAGGGCCTGTCAGTTACATTGGAAACTGTTGTTTCCCTTCAGCTTCCAGGGGGCATTGCCCCCCGGAACCCCCAGGAGGGGCGCTGTCCCTGCACTCCGCCGGGGCTTGCAGGATTTTTTTAATTTCCCAGGAGCACCCATGCAGATGGTCTTATCCCCGCAGGACGGATGAACACCGTACCATTTTGTTAGCTGCTTTTATATCGAGTTAATTTTCAAAAAAATTCTTCACAAAAGCGAACTAGAGTAGAAACAGGTCTGCGCGTTGGTGGGGTGCACGCATACCCCACCTTGAAATAGTACAGATTGCAGAGAAACATGTCATGCTTGACTCATTGTTTGCGTCATTTTAAGGAGTACGCAACCCCCCCCTTCTACTCTAGGATGTGTGTCATTTTTAAGCTCAACTTTGCACAGTTTAGGCTTCTTGCTTTATGACAATTTTATTTAAATTTAGGGCTCCCAATTCTCCTGCAAAACAAGGGGTCCCAAGGACTCCTTCACTTACAGTATAGAGGCAGGATAGAGGGTCCCAGTGGCATTGCGAATGCTAACAAGAATGTTTCTAGTGCATCCCTAGGACCCCCTGCTCATTCTTTTTAGAGGCAGGGTTCGTACAGTCTTTAAAGTCTTGGAAAATGGAAAAATGGTTTCCAGGCCTGGAAAAGCATGGAATTATCAACTTTGGTTGCCTGAGTCTGGAAAAGTCTTCATTTTTTCAGTCTGGCACAGTTCACAGCGACAGGCAATTTGTTTTCTCACTGAAGACAAAGAGAATCTCACTTCGATTTTACATGATAATAACAACGCTACCCCGCCACGCATACTTGACGAGTGAGCGCCATGGTTACTAGCAGACGAACTTTTCTTTCTTGGCCGGCAAAGTGACGTCCCTTGTACGCAATACACATGTGCCGGAACATGGGTGTGGGGGCACTGAAATGCCATGCTGAAGGCAAGAAGCACCATCAGCTGGAGAAAGCTGCAAATCAGAGCAAGTCGGCCTGGCAATGACAATGCGTGACTTTTATAGGCCACAGACATCATCTGAGAGGTGAGTGCATCTGGCCTCTTTATGGTATGGGAAAGTTGCAGAAATGGTCTGGAAAAAGTATGGATTTTTATTTCCAAAATTCTGTATACGGAACCCTGTAGAGGGTCCTCGAGAATTTTAGTGCTTCATAAATGGGGGTCCCTGGGAGCCCTGATTCTTTGACACAAATTTTGATCATTTCTTTTGGAAACAGTCGACGGTGTTGAAGCTGCACAACTGCCTGAGCCAGACGCAGCTGAAGACCGGTCGCCTGGACGACGCCATGGAAACGGTGCGGCAGGCCATGGCGGTGGGTTGCCAGGCGACGACGCCGGGGGAGGAGGAGGAGGGCGTGACGTCGCTGACCAAGACCTGGATGAAGCTGAAGAGGACGGCCTTCCGAGAGGGAGGGGAGAGGGGGGAGGAACGCTTGGCCAGGTCAGGATGGGTGGATGAAGACGCCTTTCTATTGAGACGATGTTTTTCTAATAAGACGATAAGCCAACAATCTCATCATCAGCATTTACGTTTGTGTTGCTTTGCCTGTCTAGCCTTGTGAACAACTCTTTTTTTCTTCTTTTTTTTTGAGATCCCATCTTCTGGGCCGTACAGTGGCATTGCTGCTCCCACGCCGTTCATTCCATTCCAAATCCCAATTCGCAGCCACACCCCAGCTTGTTAAAGTCGCAGAATCCGAGATCAGCCGTTCAAGGAGAGCGAATCTATGTTAGGCCGTCAGGAGGCAACCAACCGAGGAGACACTGCACTGCTGCTGAGTCACTTCGGTGGAGTTCAGTGGAGCCTTTTCCTTGCGAACAGCTTTGCTTTTCTTCTGAAACATGATGCTTTGCCTTTACACGCACTAAGCAGGTTTTGTCCCTTAACCCTTTTCTTCTGAAACATGATGCTTTGCCTTTACACACACTAAGCAGGTTTTGTCCCTTAACCCTTTTCTTCTGAAACATGATGCTTTGCCTTTACACGCACTAAGCAGGTTTTGTCCCTTAACCCTTTTCTTCTGAAACATGATGCTTTGCCTTTACACACACTAAGCACGTTTTGTCCCTTAACCCTTTTCTTCTGAAACATGATGCTTTGCCTTTACACACACTAAGCACGTTTTGTCCCTTAACCCTTTTCTTCTGAAACATGATGCTTTGCCTTTACACACACTAAGCAGGTTTTGTCCCTTAACCCTTTTCTTCTGAAACATGATGCTTTGCCTTTACACACACTAAGCAGGTTTTGTCCCTTAACCCTTTTCTTCTGAAACATGATGCTTTGCCTTTACACACACTAAGCAGGTTTTGTCCCTTAACCCTTTTCTTCTGAAACATGATGCTTTGCCTTTACACACACTAAGCACGTTTTGTCCCTTAACCCTTTTCTTCTGAAACATGATGCTTTGCCTTTACACGCACTAAGCACGTTTTGTCCTTTAACCCTTTTCTTCTGAAACATGATGCTTTGCCTTTACACACACTAAGCACGTTTTGTCCCTTAACCCTTTTCTTCTGAAACATGATGCTTTGCCTTTACACACACTAAGCACGTTTTGTCCCTTAACCCTTTTCTTCTGAAACATGATGCTTTGCCTTTACACACACTAAGCAGGTTTTGTCCCTTAACCCTTTTCTTCTGAAACATGATGCTTTGCCTTTACACGCACTAAGCAGGTTTTGTCCCTTAACCCTTTTCTTCTGAAACATGATGCTTTGCCTTTACACGCACTAAGCAGGTTTTGTCCCTTAACCCTTTTCTTCTGAAACATGATGCTTTGCCTTTACACGGCACGTTTTGTCCCTTAACCCTTTTCTTCTGAAACATGATGCTTTGCCTTTACACACACTAAGCACGTTTTGTCCCTTAACCCTTTTCTTCTGAAACATGATGCTTTGCCTTTACACGCACTAAGCAGGTTTTGTCCCTTAACCCTTTTCTTCTGAAACATGATGCTTTGCCTTTACACGCACTAAGCACGTTTTGTCCTTTAACCCTTTTCTTCTGAAACATGATGCTTTGCCTTTACACGCACTAAGCACGTTTTGTCCTTTAACCCTTTTCTTCTGAAACATGATGCTTTGCCTTTACACGCACTAAGCACGTTTTGTCCTTTAACCCTTTTCTTCTGAAACATGATGCTTTGCCTTTACACACACTAAGCACGTTTTGTCCTTTAACCCTTCGTGCTCTGCCTATTTTCTCTGCAGGTTGTACTCTCAGCCTGTGTGTTGGGGGGGGGGGGCGCGGGTTCTGAGTATGAAATGCTTTAAAATTGGACAAAGTTTAGCGAGTCGTTTCGACATGAAGAGCTTCACAATAAGCTTCCTTTAATCGTTTAAAATGAATAGCTTTTAGATTGATAAGGACAGTAAATGGAGGTCTCTGCCCGACAATTTGTCGGGCGCAGGCACTGGCAGCTGCTCTAGTGCAGTGATGTACCGAGGATCGAAAAGTGATAGGACAAACTGTCCTGAGACGAGAGAAATCAATAGGACAATGTCCTGGCTCTTGCAGAAATCAATAAGGCAAAGCGTGCCAGTGTTAAAAATTGAATCAGCCGTTTGTCCCGACAGGGGAGAACACAATAGGACATTTTCAATTTTAATAGGTCAATGTCCTATGACCGGGACCTCAGGACATCACTGCTAGTGCGCCCGACAATTTGTTGAACACAGGGTGGAATGTGTTACTTAGTACTTAGAACATGACATGACATGACAATAGGGCTCCCAATCCCGCAAAACAAGGGGTCCCAGGGACTCCTTCACTTACAGTATAGAGGGTCCTAGAGGCGGGATAGAGGGTCCCAGTGGCATTGTGAATGCTAAAAAGAATGTTTCTAGTGCATCTCTGGGACCCCTTGCACATTCTCTTAGAGTGTTTCTTTAGAATGTTAGTGCTTCATGGACCCCCAAACGGGGGTCCCTGGGAGCCCTGTGACACGCAAACTGCATTCAGGATGTCCTGAAATGCAGGATTTTTTTATTGCCTGGAGCCGGCGTCGCCGGATTATGAGAATTTGAGAAGCAACGAATTTCCTATTTATAAACGTTTTGTCGGTTTCTTTCATGTGTAGAATATAAAAGAAATGAATACAGATAAATATTTACATGCCTTTACCAGGAACTTTATATTTTTAGGATTGTTTAAGTCAAGTTGTTAACTGGGCGGCCCCTGGACCCCTGCCTTGCAGGATTTTTGAAATTTCCCAGGAGCACCCATGAAACTGCAAGGTGTTGTGGTGGGCGTGTTTCAGATCGATGGTGGACGAGAGTTCCTGCCTTGCGGACACGGTGTGCCACTATCTTCAGCTGGAGCTCAACTGGCTGCTCAAAGGGTGGGTAGAGTCTGAGAAGCATCCGTCTGTCAGTTACCGGATTTTACGGACTTTGAGAGTAGTTCAGGCATGAGAGTAGTTCTCACGTGGGTGAGAGTAGTTCAGGCATGAGAGTAGTTCTCACGTGGGTGAGAGTAGTTCAGGCATGAGAGTAGTTCTCACGTGGGTGAGAGTAGTTCAGGCATGAGAGTAGTTCTCACGTGGGTGAGAGAAGTTCAGGCATGAGAGTAGTTCTCACGTGGGTGAGAGTAGTTCAGGCATGAGAGTAGTTCTCACGTGGGTGAGAGAAGTTCAGGCATGCTCCCGAAGTCAGGATTGAAAAAGCTAAAAGAAAGTCTTCAGGACTGGCCATCTTGTCATTCGGAACCACGGTCTTATAAAATAAAATATTTGCCTTCTCTTCTTCTTCTGCGTCCCCAGGCCATAAGGCCATAATGGGTAAGGTACGTATGTGTCCGCTTTTCAGTTTTCACTGGTCTCCCCGCTGCCTACAGCCGACACAGTCCGATTTCGGAGGAGGTCAAAGATTGGAAGATGAGTTTTTTTAGAGAAAAAAGACAGGAGAATGGGCCAATAAGTCAGAAAGATAGTAGATGATAGAAAGCAAAGGGGAAAAGGCAGAGTCAAAGAGAGTGAAAGACGAGAGGAAGTTACAAGCACAGAACTTCCAGAAGGTGAGGGGAACTATTTTTACGAAAGTCCCCCTGGTATCCCCATGGGGAGAGACTCATGGAGGGGGCAGGGTCGTCCAGCTCCCCCCGTATGGAGGCACGAGGCATCCACCCACTGCCCCAAGATTTCTGCCAAAATGGATGGCAGATTAAAACCCTCTTGCATTCACAACGGATACAAACAGGATTTCCCTCAGCTGCCCGATGTTTTCGGAATGCAGGCATGGTAGACCTCCGCGAATCGCGGAAAATCCGCGAAAGTTTTAAACAAAATTATTTTGAAATGGCATGAAAATAGTGAAATTTTCACTCATTTATTGAATTTTATTGAATTTTCGGTAAAGGTCAAGATGTGCCACCCCCCCTACCTATCTCGGTTAATTCTATTTTTCCGTTATTGCCTTTCTTACCATACATAAAGCTGTATTTTAGGAACATTTTTAGCTAATAACCTTTTTGGAATACTAACCCTAGCCCTAACCCTAACCCTACCCCCCACCCTATAAGACGGAAAAACGCAACGAACCACAACTGTGACAAATCGCGGTGTACTGCAGTACATAATGGGGGGTAGGGTTAGGGTTAGGGATAGGGTTAGTATTCCAAAAAGGTTATTAGCTGAAAATGTTCCTAAAATACAGCTTTATGTATAGTAAGAAAGGCAAAAACAGAAAAATAGAATTAACCGAGAAATGCAGGGGGGGTGGCACATCTTGACCTTTACCGAATTTTCTTCGGCCCCCTGGACCCCCGGCCACTTTCCTTGCAAACCACTTTGCCCCCACTACCATGCCTGGGAATGTAACGTGCTGTGACCATGTGGTCTGTGGTATGCTTGTGCGCGAGAAGCTAGGAGGAGGTTTTCGTTTTGACCTTTTAAGATTTGAATCTGGGGGTGAAAAATACAAAGACATTCACTGCCAAGTACCATGCCATGTGTTTATCTATTTTCCGAGTTTATGTCTGATTTTTTTCCCCGATAAAGCAACTCATGCGCACTCAAAGAATTAGTTACCCCCCCCCCCCCTCCCCCCCCCCCCCCCCCCCCCCCCCCCATCTTGCCCCCTTAAACTGAAGCTGTTTTTTGTAATCTAAGCCTTAAAAACAACATTAACAGTAGAATAGAATTGAATATATTTAGTTCATTTTTATTCCCATAGAACTAGTATTTCTGTTCTCGACTGGTCTCTTTTTGATGTAAATAAATTACCTCTGGGGGCCATCAAAAAGCCTGAAATCATTCTAAAGGCTGAAAAATCCCATGCCTGACTGAGTGTGTAAACCCTCGCGTACCTTTTGTCTCTCTGCAACAGGTGCGGGCTGTGGGCCGGGGAGGGGGTGCTGCTGAGGCGTCTGTGCCAGGTGAGCGTCTCCCCCCAGGACAGGGACCTCTATCGACTGCTGACCGTTCAGTTTGACCTCATCGCCAACCACCCCGTCCACACGGAAAGGTAACGCTTTCCATGCCTGTCAGTCTGTCTGACTGTCTGTCTGTCTGTCTGTCTGTCTGTGCCAGGTGAGCGTCTCCTCCCATGACAGGGACCTCTATCGACTGCTGACCGTTCAGTTTGACCTCGTCGCCAACCACCCCGTCCACACGGAAAGGTAGCGCTTTCCATGCCTGTCTGTCTGTCTGTCTGTCTGTGCCAGGTGAACGTCTCCTCCCATGACAGGGACCTCTATCGACTGCTGACCGTTCAGTTTGACCTCATCGCCAACCACCCCGTCCACACGGAAAGGTAACGCTTTCCCTGTCTGTCTGTCTGTGCCAGGTGAGCGTCTCCTCCCATGACAGGGACCTCTATCGACTGCTGACCGTTCAGTTTGACCTCGTCGCCAACCACCCTGTCCACACGGAAAGGTAGCGCTTTCCATGCCTGTCTGTCTGTGCCAGGTGAGCGTCTCCTCCCATGACAGGGACCTCTATCGACTGCTGACCGTTCAGTTTGACCTCATCGCCAACCACCCCGTCCACACGGAAAGGTAACGCTTTCCATGCCTGTCTGTCTGTCTGTCTGTCTGTGCCAGGTGAACGTCTCCTCCCATGACAGGGACCTCTATCGACTGCTGATCGTTCAGTTTGACCTCGTCGCCAACCACCCTGTCCACACGGAAAGGTAGCGCTTTCCATGCCTGTCTGTCTGTCTGTCTGTCTGTGCCAGGTGAACGTCTCCTCCCATGACAGGGACCTCTATCGACTGCTGATCGTTCAGTTTGACCTCGTCGCCAACCACCCTGTCCACACGGAAAGGTAGCGCTTTCCATGCCTGTCTGTCTGTCTGTCTGTCTGTGCCAGGTGAAACGTCTCCTCCCATGACAGGGACCTCTATCGACTGCTGATCGTTCAGTTTGACCTCGTCGCCAACCACCCTGTCCACACGGAAACGTAGAGATTAACAATAACTTTACAAAGAAAAACCCAGAAAAGTAGCATAGCGATTGGAAAAGCCTTATCACGGAAATATCGATTTGATGTTAACTCTGTGTGTGCGTGTGCGTGTGTGTGCGTATGTGTGTGTGTGCGTGTATGTGCGTGTGTGTGTGTGTGTGTGCGTGTGTGTGTTACAGGGAGGAGATAGAGCAGTGCCTGCATCACGTGGCCTCCACCTACCCACGCAACGCTCTCCTCCAGATGGAGGTACTTCTGGTGCGCTTCGCTCTCGGTGTCAAGGACAAAGTGGTCAGTGAATCGGAAACGATGTGGGGGTAATTTTTCGACAGTCGAACTTCTGTTTAACCCTCTTGCATATATTCCTCCCCAAACTGTCCAGCCGGAAGTTGCCTCTGTGTATTCAAGTCGCCCAAAACCGCCCGTAGTTTGCCCCCCCCCCCCCCCTCCCCCTCTGAGACCCCCCTCTGATGGCATTTTCATCACACACTAAGTTATGGCTTGTTATGCACACACTATGAAGAATCTTCTCACTTGCAATATAGCGCTCTGTGTTCTTCAAAAGACAGATTTTCCGGAAAATGTGTGAGAGAATGTAAACATTAGAAGTTTTTGTTTGTGTCTCAAGCCACAAACCTATAACTCACTTTGTCGGTAGGTCTGTCTGTCTGTCGGTCGGTCGGTCCAAAATTGTCGCACTTGAAATCGAGGCTACACTTCTGGCCGCTCTTTAAAATGATGTATTTTAAAAGCGTACAAAATAATAAACATATGTAATACAGACACTACAACAGACACGACGAGTATGCGATGCTTCTTTTGATGAGTATAAGTAGGATACATAGTTTTAAATGTTTTCCAAAAGATATGAAAAGTTACGAAATGGTGCAGAGATAACATTCTGGTTTACAGATTAAAATTATTGAAAAGCCAGGGGAGGTAACTCATGATTGGAGTGGTAAAAATAGACCGCGTGCCACAAACTATTGCGATTTCGCGCTTGTTTTCTGTGTATTCAAGTCGTCCAAAACCGCCCTTAGCTTGCCTCCACTCTGAGACCCCCCCCTCTGATGACATTTTCATCACGCACTAACTTCTTGCTTGTTATGCACACACTATGAAGAAGCTTCTCACTTGCAGTGATGTGATAGTAACTGTATGGCGCTCTGTGTGCTTCAAAAGACAGATTTTCCTGAAAATGTGTGAAAGAATGTAAATTTAAGATTATTTTTTTTTCTGTAGCAAATGCGAATGCAAGAGGGTTAATGTAAAAATGGTGGGTAAAGGTGGCAGAGTGGTTAAGACGTTCGCCTGCCGAATGCAATGCGTGACTGCAGCGTGAGTGACCCGGGTTCGAATCCCAGCCTCGCCCTTTCTTTCTAGGAAAATCGAACTGAACGTCGAGTCCTTGGGATGGGGACTTAAAGCTAGTCTGACCCGTGCGCTTTACGCACGTAATAATCCCGCAGCAGTTGAAAGTCGGTAAGAGCAGGGAAAAATCCCGCTGCCTGGTATGACCAAATTGATAGCTAGGTTTTCCAAGTGTGCCCACACACCCTCATCCTGTGGCAATTTAAAAAAAAAAATTAAATTGGGTCGGCGCTGCACTTGCGGCGACGCGCTCTCCAGGGGAGAGCAGCCCAAATTTCACAGAGATAAGCCTCTGTGACTAGAATATACAAAAATACCCAAAAATACCGCCCCAAAATAAAGAACAAAATGTACCTGTGAAAGGGAAAACTCCAACATTTCGTGCCTTGAAGTGAAGTTCATAGTTACTATAGAATCACTGTCACCCTATCCCTGGAATCCACTTTTTTGTTGTCAGGCATCCCTGGAAAGTGAGTGGAATCAAAATTTTGAAGAGTAGTCACTTGCCTTGCTAGCCAACCGTACTATTGAGTGCAGGAACATCCAAAACAACAGACACTGTTGAAAGTTTCAGAACAGACAGACTGATGCAGTTACTGAACACCAAAGAATGTCGAATATTGAAGCACATTGGCACAAAAGCGTAAAAAAAAAATAAAAAAAAAAAATTAAAAAAAAATCCAGAGGCAGAAATTTTGCTAGATCTCAAACCGATAAAACAAATTGTTTAATTTGACCCTGTCGCGTGGCATTACAATATTTGTCCCTGGAAATAAATCTCTGTTCCTGGTTTTCCCCTGGAGACTGCAAGAGGGGATAGGCAGCCCTGGTGCAACAGAAGACCTGTTTTCCCTACGGATTTGTCCGTAATGATTATGTTTTGAGACCTCTGATTACGCTATTACGGTCAGCAACAACAAAATCTGCATTTCCGCTGAACGAGTGCGAAAAAAGAAGAAGAAGAAATCGAAAGATGGCATTTGAGCCGTACTCGCTACTGTGTCGTCTGCTATCAAAGGTATCACTTCGAGTGATGTCCCTTGAATGAATACTTCCGGTTTATTTCTCCATGCCGCCATTTATCTAGGTACGAAGTGTAATCTGAAGGCATGCCGGAAAAAACACACTTGCAAGCGGATGATTCCGACTCTGATCCTGATCGGACGCCAAGGAAAAAAGCAAGGTCCCCCCTCCCGCCTCAATGCAACCAAAATTTCGGCAGTTGTTGAAGTTGGGTTTGCATGGGAAGTTGCAGCGTGCGTGTATGTTCACCCCCCACCCCCAAAAAAAAGTTTGACGGCAGCGAAAAATTCTGGTGGAAGGATTTCTTGGCCAGCAAAATTACGGACAGATGCCTGAAATGACTGATTTCAGAGCTTGGGATTACTGACAGTGAAGATTTGGGGTAAACAGGTGTGGAACGTTGTTAAGTGATGTGTGTTTTGTGATACGTGGTCAAGCTTTACGCAGTGACAGTCTTGAGATGACCCTAGCTGTTGACGGGACTATAATACACTAACTAACTACCTCGCTAGTACAGTCTTAGCCCTTTCAACGCTAGCTATTCTTAAGCCAAAATTTACCATTAAGCTTACCCGGGTAGAGAAAAGATTCTGTCTGCTATATTGGGGATTCCTCTGTGACGTGCATAAAATAGGGCCTATCCTTACCTCCCAAAATGAAGAACATAAGGTCACTGGATACCAGACCCTCATTAGATGCCTTTCAGTGACATCATGGGTGTCAAATAATTGTGGTGCCAAGAGGCGACAGTGGCCATGAAAGGGTTAAAATAAATCTCGTGTTTTTTATGTGTGTTTTTTTACCCGGATCAGGACAAGCCAGTGACCGAACCCAGCACAGAATCAGAGCCGGAGATTGGACCGCCAGCTATCCAGACCCACGACAAGATGATCGGGGAGGAAGAGAAATCGGCCGTTAGGGCCGCATTGGCCTGGTGGCGCCTCGGGACAGCCGATAAAGGCGTGAGGGGGCTGCTGGGAGAAACCTCCGAGGTGTTCGGCCGAATGTTGCTCGGTCTGATGATGGCGGCCGCTGATGTGCTTCTGGCTTGTCGGGAGGTAGGGGGTTTCTCTGTGTGTGTGTGTGTGTGTGTTCAAGTTCAAGTATACTTTAATATCTCCCAAAGAGAAATTCAGGTTAGGTGCAACAACATGACAGAGATACAACATAACTGAAAGAACATTAATCAAACGTGTGAAACGAAGTTATACCAACCAAATAATTATTAAAATTCATTACATCAACTTAGAAATCTGCACATTTAAATTTAAAACAGAGAGAGAGACTGACTGACAGACAATGAGAGAGAGAGAGAGAGAGAAGATCAATAACCCTTATTAACGTGTGTGTGTGTGTTGGAATATCTGATTGTATGTGTGTGTGGCATGTTTGATTGTCAACATTATCAGATGCAGGACTGGCCAAAACTACTAGCCTGGTAGTGGTAGCCATTGGCTAGTGCAGTGGTAGAAACTTCTGTGGGCAAGTAGATTTCAACAGTCAGTAGCCTGATGGGCAACTGAAAATTTCAGTACTACTACTGTCACTACTACATGGCCATGGTTTTTTGGGGGGGTTTTTACTTCTGAGTCTCCCCAGACCATCTCTCCCTACCATGTAACCATGTACAGGGTTCCCACTGTCCTTACAGGTGCTTATAGGTTTTTATATTTGTGGATGGGCCTCATAAGGCCCTACAGGTGCTTGTATTTAAACTATCGGTCCTTACAGAAAGTACTTAGGTCCTTATGGATAACAAAAAGTCATAATGTTTTTGCAAAGGATAAAAAAAAATCCGAAGTGTGCACATTTAGTCTTAAGCCTTTGAAAAAATGACATAGATTTTGACCTCATTTGCGTCCAATCGCGTTCAGAATGAAGTGGAAGTGGAGCAGACGATATAACAAGGGAGGTAAATCACCGAACTCGCTCAATGAGCCTAACCAGAAGTAACCGGTCGACAACGTTGCCGCGTTCTCATGAAGAAAGCCAGATGCCAGGAAAATGCTCTTTCCAAGATCGCTGGTTAAAAGACTGATTATAAGTACTGGATTAGGACAGACAAAGATCCCAGGAAGGCGCAATGTTTTGTGTGCGCTATATCACTGAACTTGGCGTCAATGGGCACAGATTTTTAGAGAATTTTCTTTAGGCTCCAGACGGTTTACATCCTTATGAGAAGTGAAATGGTGCTTATAAGGTCCTTATGTTGTGAAAGATCTGAAGGGTGGGAACCCTGCATCTATCAAAGCAAACTCAGCTGTCTGCACTGGCACTGAAAAGAGAGGAACGACAGCCTTCTCAGTCTCCTCTCCCTTCTCTCTCTCCCCTGCCTCTCTCCTCAAATCATTTCTCCTCAAATCATTTCTCTTTCTCTTTACTTCTCGCCTTTCTTTCCCACTCTTTTTCTCTTTCTCCTTTCTCTTCTCTTCCTCTCTCTCCTTCCCTCTCCCATGCGCGTGCGCGAGCGCTTTTTGTCTTCTTCGGACTAGTGAAAGTGTGTTCAGGCGAGTACAAATTTTAAGTTACTCGGCCGGAGAGCAAGTTACTTTTTTTTTAAGTTTACCCAGCCCTGAGATGGGAGACAGTGTTCACATCTTTACTCATTCCAGTCGAATTCCGAGTATGCTCAGAACTGGAGAACGCCAGTCAGGGACTAAGTCCGAGTATTCTCGGAATAGCAATTTCTGGGTCTAAAACTCCGAATCCATGTGTTCTCAATCCAAACCACGTTTTTCAAGTTACTTTGTCACTTTTCCAGCCTTCGTTTCGCTTATAAATGCTTGGCACTTATATTTCATTTGTTAATATTACCAGACCTGCCTACTGCTACGATTTGGCCGTAGCAGCTACGAAAAATAAAGCTTTGCTACGGAGCTACGGCAACCTTAACGTTGCTACGGAAAAAACAAATTGCCGCCGCATTTTATTTTTGCTTATGCCGTTCCCGGTTTTGTCGGTTTCTAAGAGCAGACGCCGTGTCACGCGCGATAACCTAGTCACTTCCGTTTTTATCAAAGTGACTGCGCATGCGTTCTTATTACTTTCTCTGGAAAAAATGGCGGACTCCAGCAGCAGTAGCGATTCGGGAGATGTTTCAAACGAAAAAAAACCAAACCCAAACCAGAAAACGAAAATCATCTTGTTCTAAGAAAAAACATCGGCCTGCCACACAAGTTTTTAAAATAGCTTACACGGAGGAGTGGCCTTGCATCGTCGGAAGTTGACTCGGTGCGAACCATGCTCGCTGCAGTGCAACCTCTGCCATGCGGACTTCTCTGTGAATCATGGCGGTAGAGACGATTGCCGTCAACACGTTCAATCGGCGAAACATAAGCAGTGCGTTTCGTCTCAGAAAAAGAACAAATCGATTGCCGTTGTTTGTGGATGCTACGGAAAAATTTGCCATGCTACTGAAAATTGATGGCTGGGCTACTGATTGGGAAAATTCCAAGTAGGCAGGTCTGTATTACAAATGTAAAACATTTATTTTTTTAAATCGGCCCTGCGCGAGCCTCACAAAATGCTCCAATCAATTCTTGTTAACAGTGATAGCAATAAGTAGACTAATAATTCCGATTTTAATGCAAGTAACAGGGCTCCCACGGACCCCCATTTGGGGGTCTATGAAGTACTAGAATTCTAGAGGACCCTTTAAAAGAATGTGCAGGGGGTCCCAGGGATGCACTAAAAAAAATATTTTTAGCATTCGCAATGCCACTGGGACCCTCTATCCCACCTCTAGGACCCTCTATGCTGTAAGTGAAGGAGTCCCTGGGACCCCTTGATTTGCGGGACGATTGGTAGGAGCCCTGAACTGTAATCACGATTTCAAAGTGAAAATTGAACTTGGATCAACCAGTAATGTTGTTGAAAATTAATCACAGACAGTGACGAGTTTTTGTTGCGCTTTTCATTTGTTAAAATGTTTTCTAGGCAACCCCAGGCCAGTAATAATGTTTGTATCAGGCACGGATAATGATATTATAATAATAATAATAATAAAGACATTTTCAGTGTGCAAGCATTGCTTTAAAAATGGCAGAAACCGTGACAAAAGCTCTAAAAACACGAACACATGGCAGGGTGCTTGGCAGTAACTGTCTTTGTATTTGATGGTGCTAGAATGAGTTAACTAACCCTTTCGTCACCACTGTCGCCTCTTGGCACCACAATAATTTAACACCCATGTCACTAAAGGCATCAAATGAGGGTCTGGTATTCAGTGACCTTATGTTCATTTTGAGAGGTAAGGATAGGCCCTAATTTATGCATGTCAAAGAAGAATCCCCAATATTGCAGACATAATCTTTTCTCTACCCAAGTAAGTTTAACTCTTTCTATGTTAACCTGCGCTCTCGTCGCAGGGCATGCGCACAACGCCTTGTTACTAAGGTAACGGGATATCGCATGTGAACTTTAAAAAATCATAGTTCATAGGTTAACAGTCATGCGTGCTTCAAAGTGGCTCAGCGGGCTACTACTACGTTTCATTCATGCCTCTGCGCTCGCGCTGGCTGGCTGTAAGCTGATGAAATTGAATTTTACGTCCTCTCGACCTGGGAAGGCACATATGGGACATTCTGGCTGTAAGCTGAATGAAAGAAATCTGGATTTTACGTCCTCTCGACCTGGGAAGGCACATATGGGACATCTGGCTGTAAGCTATTTTGGGACCTTAAAATTATATTTGCGCTATTATGAGTGTGCCTGGCTTGACAAAACATGCATTTATTTTAAAATATCACAAATCAAAACTAATCTAGTGGATGCTTTGAAACTGTTGCAGGTGTTAGTACTGTATATTGTGTACATATGTGATGCAGTACGCGAATACCCAGCTAAAGTCGGCCAGCCACAAGAGAGATAAAGAGAGAGAGATTTGATTGATTGAAAAATTGTTAAAAACGAACTATTAGAGATAGATGAATTCTGTATTTTGCCTGTTAATCTGTTGTCTCTGGCCTTTCTGAAAATATGAATAAGTCAAAAGTGATCATTTACGACATTAGCCTGGTTTTCCTGTGCTGCATCACATATTGCCAAAATGTCACGTTTGTATCTGTTACCATTATTTAGAAAATAATTTTTGGGCAACCTATGCAAATCGGCCAGTACAGAACGCTTGTAAAGGGAAGCAACTGGCCAGCATGGAATGAGTTAATGGTAAATTTCGGCTGAGGAATGGCTAAGCGTTGAATGAGTTCAGCATTGTGAATAATGTCTTTGCGCACTTTTGGTTTCAGTCACTCCTACAGCTGGAGGTGGTGGCGGCGGTAAGGAATGGCTAAGCGTTGAATGAGTTCAGCATTGTGAATAATGTCTTTGCGCACTTTTGGTTTCAGTCACTCCTACAGCTGGAGGTGGTGGCGGCGGTAAGGCAGATGCAGCGGCAGGGCCCCTGGGACCTTTCCAGCACCGTCACGGAGACCCACTGCAGTCTGGTGGAGGCTCTCACCCACCTGGGCGTCACCGACCTCCCCCATGGACTGCTGGAGGAGCTTGAGGAGGGGGAGGGGGAAGAGAGGGGGGAGGATCGCAGAGGGGAGGACAACCTTCGCCTCAGCCTGGCCAGCTTTTACCTGAGTGCTGGAAAGGTAGGTCTGGATTTTGTTTTCTGATTTTTTTCCCCTTTATTTATGTGGCATGTTCTTGTGTTGTGTGTGTGTTGTTTTTCGTGTTGTGTGTGTGTGTTGTTTTTCGTGTTGTGTGTGTGTTGTTTTTCGTGTTGTGTGTGTGTGTTGTTTTTCGTGTTGTGTGTGTGTTGTTTTTCGTGTTGTGTGTGTGTGTTGTTTTTCGTGTTGTGTGTGTGTGTTGTTTTTCGTGTTGTGTGTGTGTGTGTTTTTCGTGTTGTGTGTGTGTGTTGTTTTTCGTGTTGTGTGTGTGTGTTGTTTTTCGTGTTGTGTGTGTGTTGTTTTTCGTGTTGTGTGTGTGTGTTGTTTTTCGTGTTGTGTGTGTGTGTTGTTTTTCGTGTTGTGTGTGTGTTGTTTTTCGTGTTGTGTGTGTGTGTTGTTTTTCGTGTTGTGTGTGTGTGTTGTTTTTCGTGTTGTGTGTGTGTTGTTTTTCGTGTTGTGTGTGTGTGTTGTTTTTCGTGTTGTGTGTGTGTCCGTTGTTTTTCGTGTTGTGTGTGTGTGTTGTTTTTCGTGTTGTGTGTGTGTGTTGTTTTTCGTGTTGTGTGTGTGTGTTGTTTTTCGTGTTGTGTGTGTGTGTGTTTTTCGTGTTGTGTGTGTGTGTGGTTTTTCGTGTTGTGTGTGTGTGTTGTTTTTCGTGTTGTGTGTGAGTGTTGTTTTTCGTGTTGTGTGTGTGTGTTGTTTTTCGTGTTGTGTGTGTGTTGTTTTTCGTGTTGTGTGTGTGTGTTGTTTTTCGTGTTGTGTGTGTGTGTTGTTTTTCGTGTTGTGTGTGTGTGTTGTTTTTCGTGTTGTGTGTGTGTGTTGTTTTTCGTGTTGTGCGTGTGTGTTGTTTTTCGTGTTGTGCGTGTGTGTTGTTTTTCGTGTTGTGTGTGTGTGTTGTTTTTCGTGTTGTGTGTGTGTGTTGTTTTTCGTGTTGTGTGTGTGTTGTTTTTCGTGTTGTGTGTGTGTGTTGTTTTTCGTGTTGTGTGTGTGTGTTGTTTTTCGTGTTGTGTGTGTGTGTTGTTTTTCGTGTTGTGTGTGTGTGTTGTTTTTCGTGTTGTGTGTGTGTGTGTTTTTCGTGTTGTGTGTGTGTTGTGTTTTTCGTGTTGTGTGTGTGTCCGTTGTTTTTCGTGTTGTGCGTGTGTCTGGGTTTTTTTTATGTTCAAGTTATGTTGCTGCTTTTAGCTTAAAGGAACTTAATTATAAGCTCTATTTGGATGCAAAAACGCTCTGAAAAACGCCACAGCATGGTTTTAGAATATCGATAAACACCGACTGTGAACTCTATCGCTATTACCCACCTTTTGTGTTACATTCTTCAAAATCAATATTGGTGGAATACACAAAAATAGAGATAATAAAATATGCGGTAAAGGTAAAGATGTGCCACCCCCCCCCCTGCCTTTCTCGGTTAATTCAATTTTTCTGTTTTTGCCTTTCTTACCAAACATGCAAACATAAAGCTTTATTTTATTAACATTTTCAGCTAATTATCTTTTTGGAATAATAACCCTACCCCCCCCCCCCCCCCCCCCCCCCCCCCCCCCCCCCCCCCCCCCCCCCCCCCCCCCCGGACGTAATGAACCACGACCATGACAAATGCTGCAGTGCACTGCACTACATAGGGGGGGGGGGGGGGTCTATTAGATAATGGCCTTTATCATGACTTCAATTAATTATTGAACAAAGATGATTAGCTGAAAATGTTCATAAAATACAGCTTCATGTTTGATAAGAAAGGCAAAAACGGAAACATGGAATTAACAGAGAAATGTAGAGGGGGTGGCACATCTTGACCTTTGCCAAATATGCCCTAAACTTTTTTCTTTTTTTTTAAAGGGCTGATGACTACGTTTCTGCTTCTTGTCAAAAATATGCTGTGCAACTTTTGTTGTTGGTGTTTTCTCGTGTACTGTCACAAACCAATCCGTATGTACTGTCTCTCGTTCAACCAGCCAGAAAAGGCGCACCCTCTGCTCAACAAGCTGCGAGAAAAGGAACTCCATGGAGAGCTGGGCAGCTACCAGCGCGGGAAATACCACCGCCTGCTGTCGCAACGTCTGATGATGACCACAACGACGACGAAAATGAGTCCCCTGATGACGACAACGACGACGACGAAAATGAGTCCCCTGACGACGGCGGAGGAATACGTTTTGCCAGTGGTGCAGAATGCCTATCGCTTGCAGTTTTCCCTGTTTACGCGCACAGAGTCCAAAGAAGGTGGGTGGGGTGGGAGCAGACTTGTTTACTCTACTCTTTTCGAGTAGTATTCTACTCAATTTAGACCTCTACTATTCAAAATTGAAAATAATGCTCTAATTACTCATTTTCAGTGAACATTATTTGATGGTTTAATGAAGAGGACTACTCATTTCACACCAAAACTACTCATTTCAGCTATCCAGACTACTCAAGACTTCTGTAGGGGGTAAACAGGTCTGTGGGAGTGACCAGGGCTGCCTACCATCCCCCCTAAGGGGTATTTGTCCAGTCCAAAATGGCTGTCCCTGGACTCCACTTTTCTTTCGGGTGTCCCTGGAAACCGAGTAGAATCAAAAGTTTTGCTGAGACAGTCCTTTGTCTTTTAACCCTTTCACCGCCAATGTCACATTTTGCACAATGTTTTAACACCCATGTCACTAAAAAGCATCAAAACCGGGCCTGTTATCTGAAGACCCTATTTTCGTAATTTTGAGATGTAAGGACAGCAGGGTTCATAGGGGCCTTACCAGTCCTTATAAGTCTTTACCAATTTAAATCTCCAAGTAAGGCCTTACAAGTGCTTACATTCACTTCAAGTCCTGACAGCTGCCAAAAACTGCCCTGAGCAGCAAGACCATACTCAAAATAGATCGCAGAAGCAGCACTTTTACGCTCAGCACCTACTCCACCTTACCCCCCTCCCCCACCTTCCCGTTTTAACTGACCGCTTAGCAGACAAACGATGGTGTCGTTTTACGAAGAAAAAAACCGCGTATATCTGTCAGCCATAGTTTTTGTATCTGCTTAGACATTGTTCACAATGCTGGGAAAGTGTTCCTTTCAAGATCGTTGGCTAAAAGATGGAGATTATCCTTAGGCCTACAGGTCCTTACAAGGTCCTTACTTGGGGATAGCTGAAAGCCCTGGGAACCCTGTCTGTCGCCTAATGTTATGCATGTCACAGAGGAAACTGCAATATTGCAGATCTTTTTTTCTCTACCCAGTTAAGGTATTTTAGGGATGAAAAATGGCTGGCGGCGAAAGCGTTAAGCTGACTTTACTATTGAACACAGGAACGCCCAGAACAACAGACACTGTTGAATTTTGTCTAACAGAGATGTTGCACATAGGTTATTGAACACCAGAGGATCTTGAATATTGAAGGGTCATAAAGGCGAACTTGGCACATTCTTTTTTTGACAATGATGCTTTGTTTGCCTCCCTTTGGCTCTGATCCACTCATTGCTAGATAGTTGGTATCGTAATCAACTTTGGTGGAGGGGAGTCAATTAAAAAGAGAGTTCTACCCCTTTGTTCAATTTCGTGATAAAATTGTGGTGTTCACTGGTTTTTGTGTCCTGGGACTGGTTTTGACACTGGTTGGGGGGGGGGGGGGGGGGGGGGGGGGGAGGAGGGCATTATCGCTAATGGGACTGGTTTTCAAAATTCCTAGCACAAACACTTGAGTGTTTTCAGTATTTTTTGTTGGTTTGTACATTCATCTGTCTGTTGGCAATACAGTGGAACTTCCCTTATAAGACCTTAAAAAAACCATCCAAAATGAGGTCTTATAAGGGGGGGGGTCTTATAAGGGAGGTAATTTTAATACTTGCAAAGAAGGGCAATGTCTCGGAGAAGTAGGTCTTATGTGGGAGTGAGTCTTATGTGTGTGTTCTGTGTGGGTATATCTGCTTGCATGTGTATGAGTGTATGCGTGCGCAGGAGAGATTGTGTTCGCTAGAGTTGGGGGGGGGGGGGGGGGGGGGGGGGAGAGTGTGTGAGTATGTGTCTGTGAGTGTGAGTACACGTGAGTGCTTTGTGTATGTGAGTGCGCGTGCATGTGTGTGCGCGTGTTTCAAGTACAAGTGTATGCTTGAGTAAGTTTGTGTGCGTTTCAGTGATGATGTGTTTTCTGTGTGTTTGATGAAATGTGTGTATGTCTGTGTGCAAGAACGCGTTCACGCTCGTGCGTGCACGTGCGTGTGTGTGTGTCTGTTTTGCGTGTGTGTCTGTTGTGCGTGTGTGAGTGTTTCAATACTGATTGTAAAGCGCTTTGTGCTCGATAAAAAGCGCTATATAAATATCCGTTTATTATTATTATTATTATAATGGGAGGTCTTATAAGGGAGGTTCCACTGTGTTTGTACAAGTGTATGCTTGAGTAAGTTTGTGTGCGTTTCAGTGATAATGTGTTTTCTGTGTGTTTGATGAAATGTGTGTGGGTATGTGTGTGTATGTCTGTGTGCAAGAACGCGTTCACGCTCATGCGTGCACGTACGTGCGTGTGTGTCTGTTTTGCGTGTGTGTCTGTGGTGCGTGTGTGAGTGTTTCAATACTGATTGTAAAGCGCTTTGTGCTCGATAAAAAGCGCTATATAAATATCCGTTTATTATTATAATGGGAGGTCTTATAAGAGAGGTTCCACTGTATTCGTACAACAGAAGAAATTTCAGAGAAAGTGGTGGGCCGCATTTTGATAAACATTTTCAGCGTTAACGTGGATTCTCCTTTCGATACTGAAAGTTGAATTTGTGTACATTCACTTTGTTGTAGTGGTTCTTTCCCCTTTTGCAGGGTTATCATGAACCCAAGAGTTGTGAACAGACTTAACTCCTTGACTGCCAGAAAAAAATCAAGAAAAACAATTATTGTACAAATGATGCCATGAAAAAGACAACTGATAGAGCCAGCCAATCTGGCAAAATGGTCTGGGGGTATAACTCTCTTGACTGTGTTAGAGCAAAAAGCAGCATATCAGAGTTGTTCCTCTTCATCTGATGACGTCATCAGTGATGTCATCAAGTCAGTACGTTGGTGGCAGTCAAGGGGTTAACCAATGAGCTCTTACGGAGATAATTGTACAAGCAATAATTGTACAAGCAAAGGCGTAGTTTAGCCACTTCCCCACCCCACCCCCATGGGGATACGGGGGGTCTTTTGTATAAATAGTTCCCACACCTTCTGGAAGTTCTGTGCTTGTAACTTCCACTAATCTATCACTCTCTTTGACTCTGCCTTTCCTCTTTGCTTAATGACATTCCTCCCTCCATCCCGCCTCTAGGACCCTCTATGCTGTAAGTGAAGGAGTCCCTGGGACCCCTTTTTCGCTGGACGATTGGGAGCCCTGTTTAGTGTGGTGTATTTTACGGACTATAAGGCGATACTTTTTTCCCCAGACTGAGACCCCTGCGCCTTAAGTTATAATGTGACTGATAATAATATAGTAAGAAACTATAATAACAAAATCTGAATTTTGTGTAAAATGTGGGGAGGGCGCCTTTAACCCTTTTACCGCCAATGTCGCATTTTACTTTTAGCACCACAATGGTTTAACACACATGTTACTAAAAGGCATCAAATCATGACCTGTTATCCAAAGACCCTACTTTCGTAATTTTGGGAGGTAAGAATAGGCCTAATGTTATGCATGTCACAGAGGAATTCGCGATATTGCAGATATTTTATTTTCTCTACCCAGTTAAGTTTAATGGCATTTTTTGGCAGAAAAATGGCTGGCGGTGAAAGGGTTAATATACCGTATTTTACTGACTATAAGGCGATATTTTTCCCCCAGACTGAGACCCCTGCGCCTTATAACGTGACTGGTAATACAGTAAGAAAATATAATAACAGAATCTGAATTTTGTGTAAAATTTGGGGGGTGCGCCTTATAATCAGGTGCACCTTGTAGTCCGTAGAATACGGTAGCTGTTCCGTGCGCTGTCTACTAGTGTTCGATGTCTTACGATTTGATGGACGCGGTTCATGCCCAGGTCAGCGTGGTGGAGGAGGTGGGGAGGGCAGCAGCCTCAGCTCCAACCTGCCCCTGTGGAGGTCCCGTGTGCCCATGCACTTAGCACACATTAATCCCAGTGGCAACGAAAAAGTTGTCATTTGGTTAAAATGTACACCCCCACCCCTTTTCCTTCTTCATCAGTCACACAAAATTTGCATGTTTTTAGTTGGATGGCGCGCTTTGGGCTGCGACGCGCTCTCCAGGTGGGAGCAACCCGAATTTCACAGAGACGCCTCTGTGACTATTAAGTACCTAATACCTAATAGTCCGTAGAATACGGTAGCTGTTCCGTGCGTCGTCTACTAGTGTTCAGTTTCTTACGATTTGATTGACGCGGCTCATGTCCAGGTCAGCGTGGAGGAGGAGCAGGAGGTGGTGGTGGAGGGGGCAGCAGCAGCCTCAGCTCCAATCTGCCCCTGTGGGTCAAGCTGGCGGAGCTGCTGGAGGCGACCTTGACCCTGGGCGCCACGTACCGCCACGCGGGCGACACCAAGCGCGCCAAGCTCTACCTCAAGGAGGGGCTGGCCACCAGCCGCAAGTTTGCCCTGCTCAAATGGTGCATAGTAACGCCTTTTTTTGCGTTTCCATAAGTTGCAGAAATAAAACGAAAATAATAATAAAGTGAACAACCAAAAAATAATAATAAAGTGGAACCTCCCTTATAAGACCTCATTTTGGATGATTTTTGAAGGTCTTAAAAGGGAGGTTCCACTGTATTATTATTTTCGTTTTATTTATTATTTTGGAGAGAAAGAAAAGTAGATTTAACGCCTTCTGGGTCAAAAGACCATTTGGGGCATTTAAAATTATACAGATTCTGGTTATTATTTTGGATGATTTTTGAAGGTCTTATAAGGGAGGGGTTTCCATAAGTTGCAGAAATAAAACGAAAATAATAATAAAGTAACCAAAAAAATTACGAAATGACGAAAATGGAGTTTTACATCCTCTTGGTCTGAATCAGACACATATGGGACATTTGTAAATACAAGTATGGTGGGAACAATACTCGAGGCAATGCCCGGAGGCAGTACAAAACCAGTAAAGTCCCGATTTTAAAAATTAATACAGATAGCTGTAGCGGTGACCACGCCTCGGTTAAACCTCATCGGCTATGGCACCGCCACAAGTTGCTGGTATAACGTAAAAAAATTATAGTAAAAAAAAAATAAAAAAATTAACTATCAGACCTCATTTTGGATGATTTTTGAAGGTCTTAAAAGGGAGGTTCCACTGTATTATTATTTTCGTTTTATTTCTTTTTATTTATTATTTTGGAGAGAAAGAAAAGTAGAGATTTAACAGATTTAACGCCTTCTGGGTCAAAAGACCATTTGGGGCATTTAAAATTATACAGATTCCGGTTATTATTTTGGATGATTTTTGAAGGTCTTATAAGGGAGGTCATTTTCATACTTACAAAGAAGGGCAATGTCTCTGAGAAGTTGGTCTTATACGGGAGGGAGGTCTTATAAGGGAGGTTCCACTGTAATAATAATGGGCATTTCTAGCGCTTAATCTTAAATAAGCCCTAAGTGCTTACAATAATAAATAAGTTGTTGATAAATTAATAAACCATAAGTAGAAACAAATGAACATAAACAATATGTTAAACATGAGCACACACATATACACACGTGCGCACACGCACACGCACACGCACACACAATAAATGCACACACACACAAACGCTCGCTCGCACACAAACACACGTGCATGGAAGGGACAAAGTACTTTGAAAGGAAATGAAGCAGACTATGATTTGAAGAGAGTAGTTTTGAGAGAAGACTTAAATGAAGAAAGGGAGTTGGCAGAACGGAGAGGTAAAGGGAGTTTATTCCAAGTGGAAGGAGCCTGAAAAGAGAAAGAGCGTTCGCCAAGGGTTCTGGTGCAGCAAAAATAAATGATTTTCTACAATAATGGAAAATCATGGTACAGTGTAGTCTCTTGTGGAAGACGATGACTCTCAAACGAGGGGGCCTTGGCAGCGCTCTGGTGCTGCAGCCAAAGAGATGGGTTGGCCTTTGGGGGCCTTCCCCAATGCCAGCAGTCCTCGACGCAGTTGTGGCTATAACCCTCTTGCATTTATTTCGCCCCAAACCGCCCATCCGGAAACTGCTTCTGTGTATTCAAGCCGCCCAAAACCGCCCGTAGCTTGCCCCCACTCCGAGACCCCCTCTGATGGCATTTTCATCACGCACTAAGTTCTGGCTTGGCATACACACACTGTGAAGAAGCTTCTCACTTGCAATGATGTGATAGTAACTGTATGGCGCTCTGTGTGCTTCAAAAGATGGATTTTCCAGAAAATGTGTGAAATAATCTGAACACTAGAAGTGTTTTTTGTAACAAATGCGAAAGTAAGAGGGTTAATTCATTAATTTTGGCATTTGTCTGAAGGTGGGGTCTGGGGCAATGTTTGAAGTTTGTGAATGTACATGTACGATTCACAAGATTTTTGTTTGTTTTAAAACTACCGTAATTTTCGGACTATAAGGCGATATTTTTTTTTCCAATTTCAACCTATGCGCCTAATAAACGAGGGCGCCCTATAAGTGAACAAAATCGTGAGAAGAGGCAACGATTACCGTACTACTGTGAGTCACAACATCGAAAGTGGTAACGAGTCGCCGATACGACGAATACTCACGTTAAAATGCTTTAAAATCCCTGTTATCGTCCGAGATACCATCCAACAGATGCCACAACCCTTCATTGGATGTAAAAAGCATCATTGTATAGCTTAAAATGCCATAATTCTACCAGTTTCTGCGAAGAATTGGCCAAAATCAACAACCGGAAGTCGCAAAAACGGAAGTTTCGATTATTTGAGAAGGGAGCCAACTCTCGTTTACGACAACAAAAATGGTGGTCAGTAATCGTTTACAGGACGTGTACGGGCTTCAAACTTCGACTTTCTTTTGCGAGGTGTGTATCGCCTTATAAACGAGGGCGCCTTTTACTTGGATTTTGTCAGATTTTTCTTCAAAATTGCCCTATTCGCCTTATGCACAGCAGCGCCTAATGAGCCGAAAAATACAGTAAATTAATTCAGTCCTTATTTCACTGGGGAAAGAAAAGGCTACAGTCATCGGTTAGCACAACTTGAAGTAGTGGCCAGCCATCTAATGTGTGTGTTTGTGTGTAAAACTAGAAGAGAAGGGGGGGCATGTATCAGTGTGCATTAACCCTTTCACCACCAAAGTCGCATTTTAGCACCACAGTGATTTAACACCTATGTTAAAAAGGCATCAAATTGGGGTCTAGTATCCAAAGACCCTGTTGTCATAGTTTTGGGAAGTAAGGATAGACCTTATTTTATATCTGTCACAGAAGAATCCCCAAATACTGCAGATGGATTTTGTTCTCTACCCAGGTAAACTTAACTCACTCGGGACGAATGAGCCGGATCCGGCTCATGGCTCGCACAACCGTTTAGGACGAATGGCCCGGATCCGGCTCATAAGAGTTTTCAAGAGATTTGTTTTCTGGTGTGTAACCAGCTTTCCGGTGCAAAGTCATAACCTATTTTCAGTTTGCTTTGACCTTGCCTCTTTTGAAATCAACCAATCATTGCATAGTTTACGTTCAGCTTTGGTTGTAGAGGGGGGTCAAAGATCGGAATGTGAAATTTTCCTTCTTTCCATGTGTTAGCTGTTTTCGTCAATAGGAGACAAATGACGAAGGTAAGGAATCTGATGTTTTACGATCGTTTAGTGCATGGTGTTGCTAATCTTTTCTGAAAATATTGATGCCTAACTCTTCATAACTTGGTTTGGGTGATTATTTTACGAACCTAGTCAAATGCCCAGTCCCTACAGAACAAGGGGAAATAATTTGGCCAGTCCCGAGTGAGTTAATGGAAATATTTTGGCTGAAATATGGCTGGTGGTGAAAGGGTTAATACTGTATAAGTTGAAAGCATCAATGAAAATGAAACCTTGCAGTGGGGGTCACTGATGTGTTGGTTTCAGGAGCGTGAAATTCGGCCTGGAGTTGTCTGCCCTGATGAGCGACCTGCGTTCTTTGAACATGGCCAGCGTCCTCCTCACCACCTACACCACCCTCACCACCCTCGAACCACCACCACCACCACCATCATCATCACCACCACACCACCCTCCCCTACCCATCAAGCCCCTGCAGCAGAACAAAGCCAGCGCCCGACTCAAACCAACTTCAAAAAGCGAAGAAGAAGTCTGCGCTGAGGATTTGGTATCTCGGTGCGCGAGCGAGTACGAAAGCGGGCGGATGACGACGCACTGGGTCGGAATTCAAGCGGACTGGTTGGAGGAGAGCGGGAAGGAAGGAGAGGGAGGAGGCAAAAGAGAAGCGGAAATCGCGTCAGGATTCTGGCAGAAGTTTGGCAGCTACGCCAAGAGGAAGGAGGCGGAGCAACGCGCGGACGCGGACAGAGTGGAAGCCCAGCTGACGTCGTTCGTCCTGGCGTGGACTTTGTCGCTGGCCTCCCATCCCCAGCAATGCTGGTGCTCGGCTTGCACCGACCCCGAAGGCCAGCTCCTGACCTTGACCTTGACCCTCATCGCTCTGAAGGTGGTCCAGGCCAAGGTGGGCGTGGAGTGGCTGTTGGGGACGCTGTTCCGGGAGGCGTTGACGCGCCTGAAGAGGGTCAACCCCGGCGACCAAGTCGCGCGGGTCCTGCGATCGGCGGGGCTGATCGGGGCGAGGAGCTCGGTGCGGTGCAGTGACGCGCCCCTGCTGCGGTGCGTGGCGGAGTTGTGCGCCTTGCTGGTGGAGTCGACACTCGAGGGCGCCATCGCCGTCTCTCAGGCCGCGGCCCATGTGAGGGCCGGGCTGAAAGCGGCGAGCCTGTTGCCCCGACACTCCCCCGACACACTGCTAGTGAAATGTCGCCTCATTCGACTCCATTCTGTGTGCGTGCTCCGCTCGCTGTGCCCTCATCGTCAAACGCTTGGAAAGGTCGACGCCAGAGACACCTGGTGCTGGCCCACCAAAGCCCAGCTGCAAGCGGAAATCGATAAGCGGATGAATTCGCTGAAGACAAAAAAAGAGTTGCCGACGATAGGGCAGTTGTGTAAGAAACCGTCTCCCAGTGAAAATAAATGGTCGACAGAGCCTGCTGTTTTGTCGGTTGAGAGTTCACAGGTTTGCAACAGTCTCTCAGGGAAGGGTTCTGGGAAATGGGTCGGGAAATCGCCCAGTGAGGGAGTAGCCAGGGAGAGCTCCCAGGATCCCTCAGATAAGATGTCTGTTAGAGATGGGAGTTTGTGTGACCCAACTGATGCTGGAGTTTTAAAATCAGCGGGTATTTTGGAACCCATAATTATTTCTGAAGACGAAGCTTCATCGAATTTGAAAACTGCCGATCTTCCAGAGACGCCAGTTGACGCGGTTCCATCCTGCCAACTGAGTGATTCCGTCCCCTCCTCAACTGACGCTCTTCAGTCCAAGCTAAACTCTGTGAAACAAGAAAACAATGCTCCGCTGGACAGTGGCAACATGGAAGAGAAGACTGATGTTCTTCCAAACAGCAGCAGCAGTGTGGCAAAAAGGAATGACATTCCCATAAAGAGTGACAACAGTAGCTGCGCCGCAAATGGAAAAAGAAAACCGACTGTACAAAGATCTGCTGCTCAGCCGAAGAGAGCTCGGGGCAACAAATGTGCCAGTTCAGTCCCCGCGAAAGACAAAATTTTGGTGGGCACTGATTCAGTTGAAAGTAAAGTATCCCTGGGTACTGAGCCAGCAATGCTCCAGGAAGACTCTGCGGTCATCCAAAAGTTTGCAGACCTCGTCATAGACGCGAAAGAAGATCTCTGGGTGAACAAAACGAAAGAGCAGACTGTCACGAAAAACAGGTCAGCCCCCGTCAGAAAGAAAGGCCTCGCTGTTAGGAAGAACGAAAAACGAGAAAGAACAGATTGCAAGAGTTCGCCTCTCACATCGCTGACGTTTAAATCACCAGTGGTTGCCGGTGTGCTGCCTTTCGGCAAAGGCCTGAACGATAGCGGAGAGGAGTTCCAACCCTCCACGCCCAAATCCACACCCCGGCGCGCCCCCTGGTTCAAAAGCATGGCCGGCCAATCCAAAATGCTGCGGCAGGACAAAGCGCCCTCTTCAGGTTCAACGCGGGCGACTCTCACAGATATCATCAACTCCTGCCGACCAGACAGGAGAAAGGGGGCGTGCAAAGCCGAGGGCTCCCCGGAACAAAGTGATGATTTCGTTCAAAGCGAAAATCTGCTTCACAGTGGCAATTCTGTTCAGCTTTTACCAGACTCAAACTGTGACAGCCGGGTTAGTCCCGAGAAAAACGAGAAACCCAACAAACCCAGGAGGAAGCCGGTGCCCAAGCCTCGAGGCGGGTCTCGTCAAAACGCGTTGTCGGTTGAGTCCTCGCAGCACGATCCAGCAAAGCCGGGTTTGTCCCGAGAGGCTGAAGACCCTCGTATTGCAGACGTTCAGATTGTGGCCTGTGATATTCCGGAAAGTTCTTCGGATCTTACTGGAGAGAGAAAAGCCCCTACTGTCTCACAGAGAGGGCGAAGAGGGCAGGGGAGAACCGTGAAAAGCAACAAGGAAAACGTCAGCGCGGAAGTCCCAACGGCCAGAAAGAGACAGGTCAAAGTTCAGGGTTCTGTGGAGGTTTCCGAAAAAACTGTCACCGACGACGAAACAAAGCATGCAGACATTCCGCTTTCACCCATCGTCGAAGAACGCGTGTCTGTCAACGAGACTGCGGGCCAGAAAAGGGGCAGGGGTCCGAGTGAGAAAACCAACGCGCCCGTCAGGAAAACGCGACAGTCCAAACCAGAAGCGAAGCCACAAAGAGCAACGGAGAGGGCCGAGTCTTTGCCACTGAAGCGAGGAAAAGCGACAGTAGCGAGAGGCGAAAAAGAGGCAGAGAAACTCGCTGTTGTAGTGGAATCTGTACGAAGCAGCAGACGAGGGAGGTGCGGACAAGCGACGAAAGTTAAAGCGTCGGAGTTCGATCGGCTCGTTCCACACATAGAGGCGGTCAGGGGGGATGATCATCAAGAGGCAGAGACGGTCAAGGACGTTTACGACTTTGACGTTGAGAGCGACGGAGAGGCGGACTCCGGCCAGCGCTCCATCAAGAAAGGTCGCAGAGGTCGGCCGACTAAGGGAGACAAACAAAGAAACGCTAAACAAACCGTCGGCAGGACGATATCGTCGTCATCGAAAGCTGTGAACAAATCCGCTAAACCGACCGCCGCAAAGGAAAAATGTGCGCCTAGCTCGACATCGAAATCATTATCGAAGAAGACAGTCGCACGCACAAAAGATGCAAAGGGACACAATGAGGGGGTAGCTACTTCTAAAACTTCCGCGAAAGTTTTGGGCGTTAAACCAATGTCGAAAGGAGCGTCTGTGTCATCGACGTCCGTGGTGCATTCTGACCTCCAGTCCATCGAGACCTTACGAATGGGGGACCTGACTTGTGCCATGGCTACTACACTTACTACTGATGGGAGAAGCGTGTGTGATAGCGCCTCTGCACCGGAACTCTTTCCCACCGCCTGTGAAAGTGTCAAGGAGGAAACTCGACGCGCGGAGTTGTCCTCGCCCGAGCAAAGCGTGTGGTGTTTGGAGAGCGTGCTGCTGCCTCGCTTTCAGAACGAGGTCGGTGAAAAGGGAGGAGAAGACTCCGTAACCAGCCTGACGGCAGGAGTTGCTGATCTGGAGTTGGACGATGAAGGTAATTTGCGCGGGGATGTTTGCTGCGTGCGTGTAGTGTTAGGATAATGCGTAGTTAGTTTCTGGATGCTTGGTTCTCACCTGTTCTATTACAGTGGAACCTCCCGTATAAAACCTTAAAAATTATCCAAAAAAGGGGGTCTTATAAGGGAGGTAATTTTAATAATTACAAAGGTCAATGTCTCAGAGAAGTAAGTCTTATATGGGAGGGAGTCTTATAATGGGAGGTCTTATAAGAGAGGTTCCACTGTATTTCTCTCCATCTTGTTCACTCTCTTTCTTTTTCTGTGTCCTTCCCTTTCTCCTTCTCTCCCCATCTCTCCCCATCTCTCCCCATCTCTCTCCTTCTCTCCCCATCTCTCCCCATCTCTCCCCATCTCTCCCCATCTTTCTCCTTCTCTCCCCATCTCTCCCCATCTCTCTCCTTTCTTTTTAATAATTTTCATCCCTTTTTTTTTCCATACACAAACTTCACAAAGTTCCCTCATGCTTATTGTCTCTATGTATGTCTGTCTGTCTCTCCTTCGCTTGCTCTCTCTTTTTCTCCCCCCCCTCTCTCTCTCTCTCTCTCTCTCTCTCCCCTCTCTCTCTCTCTCTCTCTCTCCTCTCTCTCTCTCTCTCTCTCTCTCTCTCTCTCTCTCTCTCTCTCTCTCTCTCTCTCTCTCTCCCTCTCTCTCTCTCTCTCTTTCATAACAATTGGTTAGTCAAAACTCTTCAAACATTTCAGTCAGATCTGGCACACTGTCTATCCCTCAACCATCACTTTCTCTCTCTATCTCTGTTTCTCTCTAAATATAAGTATGAGTTTCTCTCTCAATCTCTGTTTCTCTCTCCCCTTTCTCCATCTTTCTTTTATAAGAACTGTCATCCTAAAAGTTAACCCCTTGACTGCCAAAGAAAATTAAAGAAAGACCATCATTGGGCAAATCATGACATGAAAAAGACTACTGATAGAGCCAATCTGAGAAAATGGTCTGGGGATATAATTACTCTCTTGATTATGTTAGAGCAAAAGCCAGCATATCAGGGTTATTCCTCTTCATCTGATGACATCATCAGGTCAGTACGTAATACGTTGGTGGCAGTCAAGAGGTTAACAAACGTTGTTTTTTCCATTCCAAAACGTGCTCTTCTTCAGACAAGACGAAATAAAATCAGCAACACTTTGTTAAAAGAGCGATATTTCGATTTATTTCAAAATCTTTGTCGAGCTAAAGCGTTGGCCAACTGAATGTTTGAAGCATACGAATTATCCCATGTCATCCAAAAAACAAAAATAAAATAAGTGATTAAAGCTCGTATTTCAACAAGTTGCACGTGCGGAAATCAGTAGCACATAGTGGAAAAGAAAGGAACAAGAAGGAAGAAAGAAAGTTAAAAAGAAAAGAAAGACAGTTACTTCAGTGTTCCCGATTACGCAGATCTGTACGTAAACTACGTACAAAGTTTCAAGTTTGACGTATACATTTTTCCGTCAATGCGTCATTGTGACGTACAGTTTTTCTCTCAGCCGATTGCTTCCTCAAACGTGTTCGCCGCGATCAGAATGTCGAAGCCATTTCGGCTTGCGGGAAACGATCAACAAAATATACTGGGCCTATTCTTTCAGTTTCACTACTATGCCATGCTTGAAGCAGACGACAAAAACTGTCATGAACCACAGAGTAATTTCCCTTTGTTTCTCGCCACCCATGCTGCTCGCACGTGCACTGCTGCCAAGCCTAGCCCAGGCGTTTCTTGGAAGCAAACAAATGGCGCTGCTTCGCTGGATTGCGAAAACTTCAATGCAAAGTTCTTCCAAAGACTGAAGTTTTAAGTTTTAAACATTTGTCTTTATTTTAGAGCATATTGTCCATTTATTATGGCTTTTATTTTGACCCTCAAATTTTTCAAATGACCTTAAAATTTGGGGGCAAAGGGTCATGATGACCCTTGAAAATTTGGGAGCATGGGGAACACTGGTTACATAGAGCTCTTCTTTTCACAAACCAGAAACTGTGGGCAAAGTTCACACCGACCTGACGCGCTGCCTGTCCCTCACGCACCGCTTCCCCCACGTGACCACCTTCGGCGAGATCAGCAAGCTGCGCGCCCTCATTAGCATGCGTGACCCCCGGGGTCGTGGTGCTGACCCCTGGGAGGTGGCGGCGCTGCTGGGCGAATCGGCGGCCATGTCTCTGCGACACCAGTTTTTGGCGTACTACCACAAACACATCAGGTGTGTGTTTATGCGTGCATGCATGTGTGTGTGTGTTTGCCAAACTGTCACAGCGTTTCTGTGTGTGTGTTACTGTATGTTTGTGTGTGCCCGGGTAGTATTCACACAAAGTACTACAGTGGAACCTCTCTTATAAGACCTTCAAAAAGCATCCCAAATGAGGTCTTATAAGAGAGGGGCCTTATATTAAGCAAGGTAATTTTAATACTTACAAAGAAGGGCAATGTCTCAGAGAAGTAGGTCTTATATGGGAGGGAGTCTTATAATGGGAGGTCTTATTGGGAGGTTCCACTGTATAATAGAATGCCTGGTGTGCTCAGTTATGAATGTGAAAAACTCGAGTAATTTAGATGGCTAGTTTCAATCATTCAAGTTCAAGTTATTGACTCATTCGCATCGCAATGATTTTGAAGATTACAGATTTTTACTTCAGGTTTACTCAGTCATAGGTAGATGATGATGATGATGACCGTAGATCAGGCTTTTTTTATATGTAGACTTTATATAGAAAAACTCTACAGCAATAGTAAGCCCCACTTCAAACCACTACAAACGCATAGTAAGAGGCAACAGTTGCCCCTGTACCCCACCAGAAAAGGAAGTTCCTTTTTTTGAAATTTGTCAAACAAGATCTTTGTGTGTCTACTGTATTTTTCAAGCACTTTGAAATAAGAATTTGTATAAATTGTGGAAAAAGCAAACTGAAATACCTTCATAAATCAATTTTTGCTTCAGCTGCAGGGGGGACATTACCCCATGACCCCGTCCTTTCTTGTTTTTTATTTTGTGTAGTTGCACTCATGCTTTATGGTAATCATCCAATGAGAACTTGAGAATAACTGCTTGACGCTGTAGACGTTTCGACAGGCTGCTGGAGATGGAGGGGGCGGAGAGGTCGAAGGTCGGCAGCGTGATGACCTTGAAGGATGACCTTGATGACCTTCTGTTTCCATGGAGCCAGCAGAGATACAGGGAGGTGGTGCAGACCCTTCCACAAGGTAAGAGGAACGCTGAAACGGTAGGACAGAGCTGTTTACCATTGCAATTTGTCCATAATTATTACGTTTTGGGACCTCAAACCTCAAACGTTTTTGCAGTCAGCAACGATAAGTGTGACCCAGCACCACGAAAGGGACATTAAGTCGCTGGGCTAGTTTCTCACAACAGGCCTGGAAAGTCAAAAATCTCATTTTTGGTCCATTTTGAGTTACGGGTATTTTTCTGTTCTCTAACATTGTATCTTCCATATTTATAAAGGACAATCTTTATTACGGTCCCTTAATGCTCCAAAAAGTGCTTTGAAATGAGTAGGTTGATGCATTTTCTTCAGCTAGGCTAAACTTTAGACTGATTTATCAAAATGGCCGACAGTCATCCAACCACCTTTGAATGCTCATAACTCTAAAGCAAAAGAGGTTACAGGAATGGTTCTGATATCATTTGAAAGAGAATTGTCCGAAGTTTTTAACTGGATCATTATCTCAGAATGGTCATTTTGACACTTAATGTCCCTTTCGTGGTGCTGGGTGACAAATTCGGCATTTCCGCTGAACGAAAAAGACGAAGAAGAAAGCGAAACTAGCAGGCGAACGGCACCAGCAATAGTTGTCTGCCATCAAAGGGAGTAGTGTCCCTTGATTCGTATTTCCGGTCATGCCGCTATTTCAGACAGCATGCTGAGGAAACGATCGTCGCAACCAGAATCTGATCGTGAACTGACGCTAAAGAGAAAGAAACAAATCTGTTCAGCAGCGATACAGACACGGCTTCTGCAAAACCTGGACTCGTTTGAAGGCGAGTGGTTGCGATTTTCGGCCCTCAAAGGGCATGCCCCCAGGGACCAATCCCAGCTGATCCTGATCCTGGGATCAGAAGAACCAGCCATCAACCTGCAGATGTTAACTGAGTTTTCATTGCTTTAGAAGGTTGACCAATGATCTTACAGCTCTTACTCTCACTATGCTATTGGCCCCGGGTTTGTACAGTGGAACCTCCCTTATAAGACCTCCCATTATAAGACTCCCTCCCACATAAGACCTACTTCTCTGAGACATTGCCCTTCTTTGTAAGTATTAAAATTACCTCCCTTATAAGACCCCTCCCTTATCAGACCTCATTTTGGATGATTTTTGAAGGTCTTATAAGGGAGGTTCCACTGTATTAGGTATTAGGTACTTTATAGTCACAGAGGCGTCTGTGAAATTCGGGTTGCTCACACCTGGAGAGCGCATCGCAGCCTGAAGCGCACCACCCGCAGTCCTCAATCAAGAAACTTCAGAAAGTTCAGAACGCAGCTGCAAGATTGATTTTCAAAGCAAAAAAGACACAGCATATCACCCCGCTACTTCACACTCGTCACTGGCTTCCAATTTCTGCTCGAATTCAGTACAAGGTCGCATGCCTCACCTTCAACTCTATTAATGGAACTGCCCCTCAGTATCTCACTGACATTGTACAAACCTACACTCCCACCCGACATCTCAGATCTTCCTCCGACTCATGCCTGCTCTCCACTCCCCGTATTAAAACTAAATCCTTCAATGAATCTTCTTTCTCGTACTCTGCTCCCTCGGTCTGGAATAGCTTACCACACAGTGTTCGCCACTCTTCCTCTGTTCAGTCTTTCAAAGCTTCTCTGAAAACTCATCTTTTTGAAACCTCATACTCTCACCTCTAATCCACGTAGTCCTTGATTATATTACCCTGCAGTATGTACGTGCGTGTGGGGGGGGGGGGGGGGGGGGGGGGGGGAGGGAGGGCGAGAGAGATTAATACATGTATTTTGTATGAACAGTCTCACTTATTTTTAATGTTTATATTCATTGATACTTGTCTTCATGTTGATTATTCTTCGGTTGGTGTTTATCTGTATGTTAGTGTTTAGGCCTTTGTTCAGCGCTTTGAGCACCCTGCCAAGGGAGTTAAGCGCTCTATAAATAACCAGTATTATTATTATTATTATTATTATTATTAATTTGACATGCTGTATGTGTGTGTGTGCGTGTTTTCAGGGTGGACGGTGTGTCAGTTCTCTGTGGTGGACAGTCCGGGCAGCCCCACCCTGCTGTTGACACGACTGACCGCTGACTCCGAGCCATTCACTGTGGAGCTGACCAACTTCTTCGACCACAAGGTCTGTATCATGCTGAATGGGTGGGTGGGTATGTTTGGCTGTATGTTTCTTATCAGTCAATCAATTATTTATTGTCCCCATTTAAAGCAAGGAAAGTTGTCTTGCAGTCAATATAAAAAAAAAAGAAGTACAAAATACAATTGCAATACGATAAATTGTATGCTAGTCGGTCGATTCTGACAATGACTGCCAGATAGCAGAGGGGGCAGGTACTATTCTGGCGGGCTGGGTGAGAATTTGTTTATAGCGGAGATGCCTTGCCCAGGGCACATCCCCACTCTCTCGGCCCAAAGGGATTTGAGGACACAGCTGGCGTTGAGGAAGGTCCCCAAAGACCAGCCCATCCCTTTGGCTGCAGCACCAGAGCCGGTGCAAGGGCCCCCTCGTTGGAAAGTCATAGTCTTCCACAAGAGACAAAAACTGTACCATGATTTTTGGTTACTGTAGAAAATCATCTATTGCACAGCTCTCATGTTACTGTTGGCCCCTGCTACAGGCTAATGTCAACCAGTGATAAAAGCCATTTGAGTAAAGGGCATAATACAGTACAATAAATACATACACATTAAAGAGCCTGTACACGTGAACACTCCCCACCCCCAACCAGCGAAAGGCCAGTCAAATATAACTTGCCCACCACAATGCCGCAATGATGAAAAAGTCGAAAATGCCCATGCGCAAAGACACCCCGACAAAATACACACATACACATTCACATGCGCTCATGCACGCGCGCACACACGCACACACGAGAATATACGTATACGTTTGTACAAAATAAATGAAAAGAATAAACATGGTAATCATTGGATTGGAATCATTTTATTTATAATTCTATACAGTGGAACCTCACTTATATAAGACCCCCCATTATAAGACTCC
Source organism: Phymorhynchus buccinoides (assembly GCA_017654935.2). NCBI lineage: Eukaryota > Metazoa > Mollusca > Gastropoda > Neogastropoda > Raphitomidae > Phymorhynchus > Phymorhynchus buccinoides. Next base: position 21,747,050 of record CM065712.1, on the reverse strand, counting down.
CTCCCACTTAAGACCTACTTCTCTGAGACATTGCCCTTCTTTGTAAGTATTTAAAAATTACCTCCCTTATACAACTCCCTCCCATTTAAGACCTCATTTTCGATGATTTTTGAAGGTCTTTTAAGGGAGGTTCCACTGTGTTCCATAAACAAAACAAATCATTGGAAGTGTTATATTTTCAACACCGTTTGTGCTAGATGTGTTAGTTGCAGATCGTAATGTTGCCCGAGGAAGATTTGTTAAAAAAAAAAGTTTTAAATCAAAATCTTGCCATGTTCAGCATCTGGAATGTTACATTATTAAAGGTGGACCCTGACGGATGAGTTTTTGCAAGAAACATGTCGAGATCACCAGAAAGACAGCCGTTTTAAGGATCAGAACAGTTCCGAACACTCACTTTGCTCTGGTTTCCTAGAAATTAAACTGTCAAAACGGCAATTCCTCCTTGGCGGAGATGCCGGAGAGAGTAGCCATTTTGGATGGGGTGGGTGGAGGTCACTCGTGGTTGAAGCGTTTTCTTTTTTTTGTAGTGCAGTAAAAACAAAAAAAATGGAGCTATTTCCTTGATTGTGAGCCAAACTCCTTTAAATAAACTGTATAAAATTTAAAATAAAATGGCTTGTATTGCAAAAATTTCGTGCAAACGATTTGGCGGCCATTAGAAAAGAGACGGCACACACCTTCTCTTTGGGTGAAAGAATTTCACTTCCAGCACCTCCACCAAGGAGGAATCGCTGATTTGACGTTTTGATTTCTAGGAAACCAGAGCAAAGTGAGTGTTTCAATCTCTAAAGGGTGTTTTCCTGGTGATCTCGACCTCACAAAAACTCATCCGTCAGGGTGCACCATTAACATTTGTTGACTTTTCTTTTCCCACTGCCTTAAAGACAATGACGCACCACGATTAAGTCCCTTGGGTTTTTTCTAGGTAGCTGTGACCCTCATACAAATGTCCCCAACTTCTAATTGAGGCTGCTCTTTAAAATCATGTTTCATTTTTTTTTCAAATTGGGGACATTTGTATGGTAGTCAAGCCTGGTCAAAACAAGATTTTTGACCAGCTATAAGAGGGAAAACACATGAAACCCGTGATTTTGACACGTGACCTAGTGGGTCTTTGAAATCACAGAATGTCATTTTTGTTCTTCTCTCCTAATCTCATCCTGTACTATTACATACTTGTCATGTATTATTGAATGTAAGGCAAAGGGCGAGGGGGGAAAAAAATCTTGACTATCAAATTTCCCTAGTATCATGATCCTTGGTTGTCGTGGGTGGGTTGCAGGGTCAGGCGATCTACTTTGGGTTCAAGGACATCTTCCAGGCCAACGACCAGCTGCTCAAGGTCAAGGACAACGCCACCTGGTGGCGCCACCGCGCCTGCCTGGAGGCCAAGATGGCGGTAATGTATTGTGCATTGCATTTGTAATGTTGAAACGTATTGAGTTTAGAATGAGGCGCAAGACTGAGAATTATCTGCCCCTGACTCGTGTGCCGAATTGTGTGCGCCACTAACGTAAAGTTATCGCCCTTGGGTGTCGCAAAGTACATAGCCACTGAGAATTATCTGCCCCTGACTCGTGTGCCGAATGGTGTGCGCCACTAACGTAAAGTTATCGCCCTTGGGTGTCGCATAGTACATAGCCACTGAGAATTATCTGCCCCTGACTCGTGTGCCGAATGGTGTGCGCCACTAACATAAAGTTATCGCCCTTGTGTGTCGCATAGTACATAGCCACTGAGAATTATCTGCCCCTGACTCGTGTGCCGAATGGTGTGCGCCACTAACATAAAGTTATCGCCCTTGGGTGTCGCAAAGTACATAGCCACTGAGAATTATCTGCCCCTGACTCGTGTGCCGAATGGTGTGCGCCACTAACATAAAGTTATCGCCCTTGGGTGTCGCATAGTACATAGCCACTGAGAATTATCTGCCCCTGACTCGTGTGCCGAATGGTGTGCGCCACTAACATAAAGTTATCGCCCTTGGGTGTCGCAAAGTACATAGCCACTGAGAATTATCTGCCCCTGACTCGTGTGCCGAATGGTGTGCGCCACTAACATAAAGTTATCGCCCTTGGGTGTCGCAAAGTACATAGCCACTGAGAATTATCTGCCCCTGACTCGTGTGCCGAATGGTGTGCGCCACTAACATAAAGTTATCGCCCTTGGGTGTCGCAAAGTACATAGCCACTGAGAATTATCTGCCCCTGACTCGTGTGCCGAATGGTGTGCGCCACTAACATAAAGTTATCGCCCTTGGGTGTCGCAAAGTACATAGCCACTGAGAATTATCTGCCCCTGACTCGTGTGCCGAATGGTGTGCGCCACTAACATAAAGTTATCGCCCTTGGGTGTCGCAAAGTACATAGCCACTGAGAATTATCTGCCCCTGACTCGTGTGCCGAATTGTGTGCGCCACTAACGTAAAGTTATCGCCCTTGGGTGTCGCAAAGTACATAGCCACTGAGAATTATCTGCCCCTGACTCGTGTGCCGAATGGTGTGCGCCACTAACATAAAGTTATCGCCCTTGTGTGTCGCATAGTACATAGCCACTGAGAATTATCTGCCCCTGACTCGTGTGCTGAATGGTGTGCGCCACTAACATAAAGTTATCGCCCTTGGGTGTCGCAAAGTACATAGCCACTGAGAATTATCTGCCCCTGATCTTCACCAGGTGGCGTGGTCGATTCAGTCCGTAAAGTTATTGCCCTTGGGTGTCGCGAAGAAGCAGTACACAGCCACTGAGAATTATCTGCCCCTGATCGTCACCAGGTGGCGTGGTCAATTCAGTCCATAAAGTTATCACCCTTGGGTGTCGCGAAGAAGCAGTACATAGCCACTGAGAATTCTCTGCCCCTGATCGTCACCAGGTGGCGTGGTCGATTCAGTCCATAAAGTTATCGCCCTTGGGTGTCGCGAAGAAGCAGTACACAGCCACTGAGAATTATCTGCCCCTGACCGTCGCGAGGTGGTGTGGTCGATTCAGTCCATAAAGTTATCACCTTTGGGTGTCGCAAAGTACATAGCCACTGAGAATTATCTGCCCCTAATCGTCACTAGGTGGTGTGGTCGAATCAGTCCATAAAGTTATCGCCCTTGGGTGTCGCAAAGTACATAGCCACTGAGAATTATCTGCCCTTAATCGTCACTAGGTGGTGTGGTCGATTCAGTCCATAAAGTTATCGCCCTTGGGTGTCGCAAAGTACATAGCCATTGAGAATTATCTGCCCCTGATCTTCACCAGGTGGCGTGGTCGATTCAGTCCGTAAAGTTATCACCCTTGGGTGTCGCTAAGAAGCAGTACACAGCCACTGAGAATTATCTGCCCCTGATCGTCACCAGGTGGTGTGGGTGATTCAGTCCATAAAGTTATCACCCTTGGGTGTCGCGAAGAAGCAGTTCATAGGCACTGAGAATTCTCTGCCCCTGATCGTCACCAGGTGGCGTGGTCGATTCAGTCCATAAAGTTATTGCCCTTGGGTGTCGCGAAGTACATAGCCACTGAGAATTCTCTGCCCCCTGATCATCACTAGGTGGCGTGGTCGATTCAGTCCATAAGGTTATTGCCCTTGGGTGTCGCGAAGAAGCTGTACATGTATAGCCACTGAGAATTCTCTGTTCCTGATCGTCACGAGGTGGCGTGGTCGATTCAGTCCATTTAGTTATCACCCTTGCGCATGCATCGCCAAGAAGTAGCATAAAGCCCCATTGTCACGTTGCATTGTGCTGTAGATGCTACGTTGCATTGTGCTGTAGATGCTACGTTGCATTGTGCTGTAGATGCTACATTGCATTGTGCTGTAGATGTCACGTTGCATTGTGCTGTAGATGCTACATTGCATTGTGCTGTAGATGCTACGTTGCATTGTGCTGTAGATGCTACATTGCATTGTGCTGTAGATGCTACATTGCATTGTGCTGTAGATGCTACATTGCATTGTGCTGTAGATGCTACGTTGCATTGTGCTGTAGATGCTACGTTGCATTGTGCTGTAGATGCTACATTGCATTGTGCTGTAGATGCTACGTTGCATTGTGCTGTAGATGCTACATTGCATTGTGCTGTAGATGCTACGTTGCATTGTGCTGTAGATGCTACGTTGCATTGTGCTGTAGATGCTACGTTGCATTGTGCTGTAGATGCTACATTGCATTGTGCTGTAGATGCTACGTTGCATTGTGCTGTAGATGCTACGTTGCATTGTGCTGTAGATGCTACGTTGCATTGTGCTGTAGATGCTACATTGCATTGTGCTGTAGATGCTACGTTGCATTGTGCTGTAGATGCTACGTTGCATTGTGCTGTAGATGCTACGTTGCATTGTGCTGTAGATGCTACATTGCATTGTGCTGTAGATGCTACATTGCATTGTGCTGTAGATGCTACATTGCATTGTGCTGTAGATGCTACTTTGCATTGTGCTGTAGATGCTACATTGCATTGTGCTGTAGATGCTACATTGCATTGTGCTGTAGATGCTACATTGCATTGTGCTGTAGATGCTACATTGCATTGTGCTGTAGATGCTACATTGCATTGTGCTGTAGATGCTACATTGCATTGTGCTGTAGATGCTACATTGCATTGTGCTGTAGATGCTACGTTGCATTGTGCTGTAGATGCTACATTGCATTGTGCTGTAGATGCTACATTGCATTGTGCTGTAGATGTCACGTTGCATTGTGCTGTAGATGCTACGTTGCATTGTGCTGTAGATGCTACATTGCATTGTGCTGTAGATGCTACATTGCATTGTGCTGTAGATGCTACGTTGCATTGTGCTGTAGATGCTACATTGCATTGTGCTGTAGATGTCACGTTGCATTGTGCTGTAGATGCTACATTGCATTGTGCTGTAGATGCTACATTGCATTGTGCTGTAGATGCTACATTGCATTGTGCTGTAGATGCTACGTTGCATTGTGCTGTAGATGCTACATTGCATTGTGCTGTAGATGCTACATTGCATTGTGCTGTAGATGTCACGTTGCATTGTGCTGTAGATGCTACATTGCATTGTGCTGTAGATGCTACGTTGCATTGTGCTGTAGATGTCACGTTGCATTGTGCTGTAGATGCTACGTTGCATTGTGCTGTAGATGTCACGTTGCATTGTGCTGTAGATGCTACATTGCATTGTGCTGTAGATGCTACGTTGCATTGTGCTGTAGATGTCACGTTGCATTGTGCTGTAGATGCTACATTGCATTGTGCTGTAGATGCTACGTTGCATTGTGCTGTAGATGCTACATTGCATTGTGCTGTAGATGCCAATACGTTGCATTGTGCTGTAGATGCTACATTGCATTGTGCTGTAGATGCTACGTTGCATTGTGCTGTAGATGCTACGTTGCATTGTGCTGTAGATGCTACATTGCATTGTGCTGTAGATGCTACGTTGCATTGTGCTGTAGATGCTACATTGCATTGTGCTGTAGATGTCACGTTGCATTGTGCTGTAGATGCTACGTTACATTTGTGCTGCATTGTATTGTATCAAATTTATTGTCACCAGCACTTCTTTCTCTTAATGAAGGATCTGCAAATTTCAGAGGATTAAGAATTTCTGACAGAGGTTTTGCCTTTTTATTGAGTGCTATTCGTTCTGTTAAATAGCATTCTACATTGATTTCTCACTGCATAAAGCCTTGTTGAAATTGTCAGGCAGAGATCTCCGTTTACCTTCCCCCATCCATCTAAAAACTATTAACAATTACTGAAGGCTTATTCTGAAGCTGTTGGCGTCAGAATGATTCGCTTAACTCGTGCGGTTTTAAAGCATCTGTATGCAATTTATAGTTGTTGGGTTTTGTAATAAAACTGGTACCTCTCTCAGAATCTACATATTCATCTTGGAGACGTCAGATGATGATGATGGTGATGATGATGATGTTGTTGATGATGAAGAAGATGTTGATGATGATGATGGTGATGATGACGATGTTGTTGATGATGAAGAAGATGTTGTTGATGATGATGATGACGATGATGATGGTGATGATGATGATGATGACGATGATGATGGTGATGATGATGATAATGTGTCTCACAGAGCATTGTGGAGGGCATGGAGAGGCACTGGCTGGGCCCTTGGAGGGGACTGTTGGTGATGATGATGATGTCTCACAGAGCATTGTGGAGG
>CM065712.1:21693402-21735902 GCA_017654935.2 Phymorhynchus buccinoides | reverse complement strand
CGAATTGGGAGTCGGAATGAGCGGCGTGGGACTGGGAGCAATGCAGATGGAACAGCAACAACAACAAAAGTTCTGTTCAAATGCGTTGTTTCCATGTGCGGTTTTCCCAGCAAGCTCTGGAGCTGGTCCAACACGGCGGGGACCTACCCACAGTCCTCTCTCACCTACTGGGGAGGGGAGACGTCGCCGCGGGCAACGGTCAGCTGATGGATGACATCACCACCAAGGTCGTCAAGGTCATGCCCAAGGTCACCCAGCCTGACCTCCCCGTGGTGCTCATTCTGGATAAGGTGAGCCGTGAGAAAAGTTGAAAAAAACGGAAGGTACTGCCACAGTGGAGCCTCCCTAATATGACCTTGAAAAATCATTCAGAATGAGGTCATAAGAGAGGGGTCTTAAAGGATGGGGCCAGGCTCTTTTGGCTGAAAAATCGGCTCTCAGCCTTGACTACTGTAGGTTGAAGCTTTTCTTACCTTTTTTTAAATATTTTTTTTGGCAGCCGAAGATAGGGATGCTAGGCCTAACTATTACCTTTGTGAGGTGCATAACGGCAGCATGACTCATCTGCACTCATATCACAGGAGACTGTCTAAGTGATCGATGAAGAAGAATGCCTGACCTTTTTTCTGAATTTCTATTCGTTTTATTTTAGGATAATAATAATGAACATTTATGGCGCTTAATCTTTATAAAGAAAAAAAAGAAGCCCTAAGCGCTTACAGTCACAAAAACAAAAGAATATGAAATAATACAATGAAACACGCACAAACCACACACACACGCACACATGCGCATGCACACATGTACACACACATATACATACACACACACACACGCACACATGCATTCATTCATTCATTTATCAGGCATGGTAATCTTAATAATAATAATAATGAGGAAAATGTATGTAGCGCCCATCCTACTGTGTGTAGGCTACAGGGCGCTTTACACAGAATTGAAATGGAATAAAACAAAAAACATAAAACAAAAATCCAATTATTTTTACTCTGAATTCAAAGAAAAGTGAACGTAGAAAAACAAATGTCAGGTCAGAGGTTTTACGCCCGAGGATTTGCTCTCTTCCCTAATTTTAACAGTTTGATGATATTCGCCTTCAAAAAAAATTGCCCCCTGATCACCATGAAGAGCTCTTTACCCCTTTACCACACCAAGAGACAACATCTGAACCCCCAAAATATTTTCAGAGAAAAATACTTTAGTCAAGTCAAGTCAAGTCAAGTGAAGTCAAAATGATCTTTAATGACGATAAAGGAATAAGCTAAGCAAAACTTTTTTTCGTCCTGTTGTCATAGTCCCAGTACCATGCCTGTTTATTTATTTATTTATTTATTTGTTAATTTATTCTGTTCTCTTTCTTTTTTTGTCTCCCAGCAACTGTCCAACTTCCCGTTGGAACAGCTGGGGGTGCTGCGACACCAGGCTGTGACCCGCGTTCCCTCCCTCTCCCTGCTGCACCACTTGCTGAGACGACACGGGGTCACCACCACCACCACGAGAAACAACCACCATGAAGGCATGTGTGTGTGTGTCAGTATGTGTGTAGGTAGGTAGGTAGAAAGGGACAGACTATAGAGCCTGGGCCTTACACCAGGCTGTGACCCGCGTTCACTCCCTCTCCCTGCTGCACCACTTGCTGAGACGACACGGGGTCACCACCACCACCACCAACAACCACCATGAAGGCATGTGTCAGTGTGTGTGTCAGTATGTGTGTGTGTAGGTAGGTAGAAAGGGACAGACTATAGAGCCTAGGCCTTACACCAGGCTGTGACCCGCGTTCACTCCCTCTCCCTGCTGCACCACTTGCTGAGACGACACGGGGTCACCACCACCACCACCAACAACCACCATGAAGGCATGTGTCAGTGTGTGTGTCAGTATGTGTGTAGGTAGGTAGGTAGAAAGGGACAGACTATAGAGCCTAGGCCTTACACCAGGCTGTGACCCGCGTTCACTCCCTGTCCCTGCTGCACCACTTGCTGAGACGACACGGGGTCACCACCACCACCACCACCAACCACCATGAAGGCATGTGTCAGTGTGTGTGTCAGTGTGTGTGTAGGTAGGTAGAAAGGGACAGACTATAGAGCCTGGGCCTTACACCAGGCTGTGACCCGCGTTCACTCCCTGTCCCTGCTGCACCACTTGCTGAGACGACACGGGGTCACCACCACCACCACCAACAACCACCATGAAGGCATGTGTCAGTGTGTGTGTCAGTATGTGTGTAGGTAGGTAGAAAGGGACAGACTATAGAGCCTGGGCCTTACACCAGGCTGTGACCCGCGTTCACTCCCTGTCCCTGCTGCACCACTTGCTGAGACGACACGGGGTCACCACCACCACGACAAACAACCACCATGAAGGCATGTGTGTGTGTCAGTGTGTGTGTAGGTAGGTAGTAGAAAGGGACAGACTATAGAGCCTGGGCCTTACACCAGGCTGTGACCCGCGTTCCCCCCCTCTCCCTGCTGCACCACTTGCTGAGACGACACGGGGTCACCACCACCACCACCAACAACCACCATGAAGGCATGTGTGTGTGTCAGTGTGTGTGTAGGTAGGTAGTAGAAAGGGACAGACTATAGAGCCTAGGCCTTACACCAGGCTGTGACCCGCGTTCACTCCCTCTCCCTGCTGCACCACTTGCTGAGACGACACGGGGTCACCACCACCACCACCAACAACCACCATGAAGGCATGTGTCAGTGTGTGTGTAGGTAGGTAGGTAGAAAGGGACAGACTATAGAGCCTAGGCCTTACACCAGGCTGTGACCCGCATTCACTCCCTGTCCCTGCTGCACCACTTGCTGAGACGACACGGGGTCACCACCACCACCACGAGAAACAACCACCATGAAGGCATGTGTGTGTGTGTGTGTCAGTATGTGTGTAGGTAGGTAGGTAGAAAGGGACAGACTATAGAGCCTAGGCCTTACACCAGGCTGTGACCCGCGTTCACTCCCTCTCCCTGCTGCACCACTTGCTGAGACGGCACGTGGTCACCACCACCACCACGAGAAACAACCACCATGAAGGCATGTGTGTGTGTCAGTGTGTGTGTAGGTAGGTAGTAGAAAGGGACAGACTATATAGCCTAGGCCTTACACCAGGCTGTGACCCGCGTTCACTCCCTCTCCCTGCTGCACCACTTGCTGAGACGACACGGGGTCACCACCACCACCACCACCAACCACCATGAAGGCATGTGTCAGTGTGTGTGTCAGTGTGTGTGTAGGTAGGTAGAAAGGGACAGACTATAGAGCCTAGGCCTTACACCAGGCTGTGACCCGCGTTCACTCCCTGTCCCTGCTGCACCACTTGCTGAGACGACACGGGGTCACCACCACCACCACCAACAGCCACCATGAAGGCATGTGTCAGTGTGTGTGTCAGTATGTGTGTAGGTAGGTAGAAAGGGACAGACTATAGAGCCTGGGCCTTACACCAGGCTGTGACCCGCGTTCACTCCCTGTCCCTGCTGCACCACTTGCTGAGACGACACGGGGTCACCACCACGCCTGCCCCCGGCCAGACTACCACGACAAACAGCCACTGGCATGTCATGAAGGCATGTGTGTGTCTGTCCGTCTGTTTGTTTGGCGTGTGTGTCAAGTCAAGTCAAGTCAAAATGAATGATCTTTATTGACGATAAAGGAATAAGCTAACAGAAGGGTTTTTTCATACTGTCATAAAAAAAAAAGGGGGTGGAGTGAAGCAAATAACCTGTGTGTGTATGCGCGCTTCGCTTTGATTTCTATCAAGATTAAGCGCCATAGAAATCCTGTATGTTGTTGTTGTGTGTGTCAGCACGCTCGTGTGTGTGTGTGTGTGTGTGTGAGCATGCACGTGTGTGTGTGGGTAGGGTTAGGATCAGCCAAGGTGTATTTTCGTAACTCTGAAAGAAGCAGACTTTAGAGACTGAGGCCCGAAGACATGAGGGGTGTGTCTGTCTAAAAGCCGCCTCACTCTATCCAACCTTTTTAGTTGGAAGAAAAGTCAGTCAGGAACTCTGTTCAACAACTACTTGTGGCCGTGTGCCGTCTTCACTATCAGCAAGCATTGGCTGTATCCACACACCTGCCTGAGTGAGTTTGGAAGTAAATGGTGCAGTCGCCAACTCCTTCCGACCTGGTTTTGGAAGAGATTCATCTGACCAAAATTTGCAATTGTGATTTCTACTCACTCTGTCTTTGGCCAAGAAATTCATTTCAAAAGTTAACTCATTCAAGTCGTTCCGGCCATATATGTCCGGAATTAATAGATAGCTGTCAATTTGATGCATTTGCTTCAAGGGAAGTAAATCTGTGTGCACACCATACCTTGGTCACTTCTAAACTCGCTTCGCTCCCTTAGACCACAATTTTTGCCTCTGACTTTGCTTTTGTTTTGGGGTATCCAATCGGTGTAGAGAGTTTTTCTACATAAAGTATATATATAAAAAAGTCTGGTCTACCACTTCCCTATGTCTAAACCTGAAGTAAAAAACGTAATCTTCCTTCATTTCACCTTTTGTTTATGTACGTTTTGTTTGTGTGCACGGCTGGAGTGATTTGTGAGGTTTTTTAATAATTCAAAATCGTTGCGATGTGAATGAGTTGCACAAGAAACACATTTTATTTCCAGCTATGAGTTCAAAGTGGTGGACAAGATAGCCATCCTAATACTTCCATTGAATGCAACGTGTGAATGACAACGCATGACGTTGTAATGTTTGTGTCTGAAACAGACCTGCCTACTGCTACGATTTGGCCGTAGCAGCTACGAAAAATTAAGCTTTGCTACGGAGCTACGGCAACCTTAACGTTGCTACGGAAAAAAACAAATTGCCGCCGCATTTTATTTTTGCTTTAAGTATAATGCCGTTCCCGGTTTTGTCTGTTTCTAAGAGCAGACGCCGTGTCACGCGCGATAACCTAGTCACTTCCGTTTTTATCAAAGTGACTGCGCATGCGTTCTTATTACTTTTCTCTGAAAAAAATGGCAGACGCCAGCAGCAGTAGCGATTCGGGAGATGTTTCAAACGAAGAAAACCGAACCCAAACCAGAGAACGAAAATCATCTGGCGCACCATCTTGTTCTAAGAAAAAACATCGGCCTGCCGCACAAGTTATCAAAATATTTTACACGGAGGAGTGGCCTTGCATCGTCAGAAGTTGACTCGGTGCGAACCATGCTCGCTGCAGTGCAACCTCTGCCATGCGGACTTCTCTGTGAACCATGGCGGTAGAGACGATTGCCGTCAACACGTTCAATCGGCGAAACATAGAAGCAGTGCATTTCGGCTCAGGAAGAGAACAAGCCGATTGCCGTCGTTTGTGGATGCTACGAAAAAGTTTGCCATGCTACTGAAAATTGATGGCTGGGCTACTGATTGGGAAAATTCCAAGTAGGCAGGTCTGCTGACATGAGAAAGGAACACTGGAAAGGTGAGAACCGTTGTCATCCCACTTGGTTGGGTAGTGTGAGGCGGCTTTAACCCTTTCACCGCCAATGTCGCGTTTATGCACCACAATGGTTTAACCCTTTCACCACTAAAGTCACATTTTAGCACCACAGTGAATTAACACCTTTGTCACTAAAAGGCATCAAATTGGGGTCTATTATCCAAAGACCCTATTGTCTTAGTTTTGGGAAGTAAGGGTAGACCTTATTTTATCTATGTCACAGAAGAATCCCCAATACTGCAGATGGATTTTGTTCTCTACCCAGGTAAATTTAATGGAAATCTTTGGCTGAAATATGGCTGGCGGTGAAAGGGTTAACACCCATGTCACTAAAAGGCATCAAATCAGGGTCTGTAATCCGAAGACCCTATTTTCTTGATGTTGGGAGGTAAGGACAGGCCTAATGTTGTACATGTCACAGAGGAATTCGCAATATTGCAGATTATTTTTTTTTCTCTACCCAGTTAAGTTTAATGGTATATTTTGTCTGAATAATGGCTGGCGGCGAAAGGGTTAAAGTGTTAACTTTGCCCATCACTATCGCCATCGTCGTTGCCTTGAGTGTGGCTGTGCGTGTGCGCATATGTGTTTGTGTATGTGAATGTGTTTATGATGTATTTGTCTATACCTATGTGTATATAATTATGCGTGTGCATGTTTGTATATCTATGTATTGTGTGGGGGTAACGGTGGGAATGCGAGCGCGTCTGAGTATGTTTGACATGTGATGTATGATGTAATCTTGCATGTGGAGTGAATTTTAGTTTTGTTCAACGCCATGAGTAGTTCGTCTAGAATGTGCGCTCTATAAATGTCTATTATTCTTATTATTTACGCAGGGACGGGGAGAGGGGTGAGCGTGATGGAGAGAGGGATGGACCCCAGCTCGGTGTTCTATGCCATGAACCCTGACGGGGATCTGATGAAGAGCCAGGAGTTTCTGGAGCCCTTTGTTCAAAGGTGGGTGGGGCGAGGGTGGGTGGTGAGGGGGGTGGGCTGAGCGTGTTCAACAGTGCTCACAGGGACCCCTATTTGGGGGTCTATGAAGCACTAACATTCTAAAGGACCCTCTAAAAGAATGTGCAGGAGGTCCCAGGGATGCACTATGAAAATTCTTTTTAGCATTCGCAATGCCACTGGGACCCTCTATCCCGCCTCTAGGACCCTCTGTACTGTAAGTGAAGGAGTCCCTGGGACCCCTTGTTTTGCGGGATGATTGGGAGCCCAGTTCAAGTTCAAGAATGCTTTAAATTTAATATCTCCAAAAAAAAAATCCGGGTTAGGCTGCGCAACGACATGACAGAAATGCTGCATAACTGAAAGAACATTAATCAAACGTGTGAAACAAAATTATTCCAACCAAAATAATTGTTAAAATTCATTACATCAACTTAGAAATGTGCACATTTGAAACACACACACATGCGCGCGCGCAGACAGACAGACAGACAATGAGAGAGAGAATGCAAATGCGAGTGATTTGTTCAGATAGGCCAAGGCCCCTTTTGAAGGGGAAGTGAACAAACATGGATCAAAAACCAAGTGTTGGGTGGAAGGGTGCAGGCATCAGAATTGTCAGGGAGATCTACAAAAGTGCAGATTGGCATATTGGAAGAAGCGCAGATTTTTGATTTTTTGGGGCGAAAGCGCGTCATTTTGTCATTTATAAGCTAGGAATTTTTTTTAGCATTGTAAGCAACAGTATTTCCAACCTTTACCCACCAATTTATGCCCCTTCCAACATTGACATACCTTTGAGTGTACAGCCTACAGGTAGATGGGTCTCAGATGAATAGATGTGGAGTGTACAGGTAGATGGGTCTCCGATGAATAGATGTGGAGTGTACAGGTAGATGGGTCTCCGATGAATAGATGTGGAGTGTACAGCCTACAGGTAGATGGGTCTCCGATGAATAGATGTGGAGTGTACAGCCTACAGGTAGATGGGTCTCCGATGAATAGATGTGGAGTGTACAGCCTACAGGTAGATGGGTCTCCGATGAATAGATGTGGAGTGCACAGGTAGATGGGTCTCAGATGAATAGATGTGGAGTGTACAGGTAGATGGGTCTCAGATGAATAGATGTGGAGTGTACAGGTAGATGGGTCTCAGATGAATAGATGTGGAGTGTACAGGTAGATGGGTCTCAGATGAATAGATGTGGAGTGTACAGGTAGATGGGTCTCAGATGAATAGATGTGGAGTGTACAGGTAGATGGGTCTCAGATGAATAGATGTGGAGTGTACAGGTAGATGGGTCTCAGATGAATAGATGTGGAGTGTACAGGTAGATGGGTCTCAGATGAATAGATGTGGAGTGTACAGGTAGATGGGTCTCAGATGAATAGATGTGGAGTGTACAGGTAGATGGGTCTCAGATGAATAGATGTGGAGTGTACAGGTAGATGGGTCTCAGATGAATAGATGTGGAGTGTACAGGTAGATGAATAGATGTTGAGTGCACAGGTAGATGAATAGATGTTGAGTGTACAGGTAGATGGGTCTCAGATGAATAGATGTGGAGTGTACAGGTAGATGGGTCTCAGATGAATAGATGTGGAGTGTACAGGTAGATGGGTCTCAGATGAATAGATGTGGAGTGCACAGGTAGATGGGTCTCAGATGAATAGATGTGGAGTGTACAGGTAGATGAATAGATGTGGAGTGTACAGGTAGATGGGTCTCAGATGAATAGATGTGGAGTGCACAGGTAGATGGGTCTCAGATGAATAGATGTGGAGTGTACAGGTAGATGAATAGATGTTGAGTGCACAGGTAGATGAATAGATGTTGAGTGTACAGGTAGATGGGTCTCAGATGAATAGATGTGGAGTGTACAGGTAGATGAATAGATGTTGAGTGCACAGGTAGATGAATAGATGTTGAGTGTACAGGTAGATGAATAGATTTGAGTGTACAGGTAGATGAATAGATGTTGAGTGTACAGGTAGATGAATAGATGTTGAGTGTACAGGTAGATGGGTCTCAGATGAATAGATGTGGAGTGTACAGGTAGATGGGTCTCAGATGAATAGATGTTGAGTGCACAGGTAGATGAATAGATGTTGAGTGTACAGGTAGATGAATAGATGTGGAGTGTACAGGTAGATGAATAGATGTTGAGTGTACAGGTAGATGAATAGATTTGAGTGTACAGGTAGATGAATAGATGTTGAGTGTACAGGTAGATGAATAGATTTGAGTGTACAGGTAGATGAATATATGTTGAGTGTGCAGGTAGATGAATAGATTTGAGTGTACAGGTAGATGAATAGATGTGGAGTGTACAGGTACATGGGTCTCCGATGAATAGATGTGGAGTGCACAGGTAGATGAATAGATTTGAGTGTACAGGTAGATGAATAGATTTGAGTGTACAGGTAGATGAATAGATTTGAGTGTACAGGTAGATGAACCTCTGTGCCACTCTACACCTTAATATTATTACACTGATGTGCAGAAACGACCAGTGGCAAGGCGTAGCTGGAGCGCCCCCTACCAAGGAACAGTGCGAAGACGCCCTGACCAACAAGGACGTCTTTCTGTGAGTGGCACCAGGGTGTTGTAGCACGTTGCGTTTCACCCCTTGACTGCCACTGACGTATCGCGTACTGACGTCATGACATCACTGATGACAGACCTGTTTACTCTACTCTTTTCGAGTAGTATTCTACTCAATTTGGACCTCTACTACTCTTCAAAACTGAAAATAATGCTCTTTAATTCTTGATTACTACTCATTTTCAGTGAACATTATTTGATGGTTTAATGAATAAAACTACACATTTTGCCCAAAGCTACTCATTTCAGCTATCCAGACTACTCAAGACTTGTGTAAGGGGTAAACAGGTCTGTGATGATGATGTCATTGGACGAAGAGGAATAACTGATATTCTGGATTTTGCTCTTGCTGCACATGGGTGCTACTCTTTCATTTTTACACTGATTTCAGTATTTTTAATTTTACCAGAAACTGAACTTCAGTTTGTTTTTTAATTCATCCCCCAAAAAACAATGACCACAAGCGATTTGGGGCGTTTTGAACTTAGTTGTTTTTATCTTGGAAGTTTAATCATTTTACAAGGCTCAAACTGTCTTTGTCTATCATATTAACTGTCTGTCTGTCTCGTTATATCTCTCTCTTAAGTTGCCCCCCTGAATCGTCCGACGGGGCTTTGCCCCTGTACCCTGCCAGGGCCATGGGTCCCTGGACCCCAGCCTTTCAGTTTTCATTTTGGGGGAGTTGCACCCATGCACAGTCAAGAGAGTTATATCCCCAGACCATTTTGCCAGGTGGGCTCTTTTCTATCAGTTGTCCTTTTCATGTCATGATTTGCACAGTGATTTTTTTTCTTTAATTTTTGTCCGGCAGTCAAGGGGTTAATTAAGAATTTTATATATAATTCGCTCCCCTTGGACTGCTGGTCTCGGATTCTGCGACCTGAACAAGTCGGGGTGTGGCTGCGAATTGGGATTCGGAATGAGCGGCGTGGGAGCAACGCCACTGTGCGACCCAGAAGATGGGACAGCAAAACATTTGTAAAAAAAATGTATATATTGATTTTGATCCTGTTTTCGTTCTATTTTTCACACATTAAACTCGAAAGAAAGGACGAGGCCCGGATGTAGAACCCCATGCGCTTATTTCTTATATAAGTGCATGGGTTTCCATACGAAACTTGAGGATTGCGGTTTCTTATATAAGTGCATGGGGTTTCCATACGAAACTTGAGGATTGCGGTTTCTTATATAAGTGCATGGGTTTTCCATACGAGACTTGAGGATTGCGGTTTCTTATATAAGTGCATGAGGTTTCCATACGAAACTTGAGGATTGCGGTTTCTTATATAAGTGCATGAGGTTTCCATATGAAACTTGAGGATTGCGGTTTCTTATATAAGTGCATGGGGTTTCCATAAGAAACTTGAGGATTGCGGTTTCTTATATATAAGTGCATGGGGTTTCCATACGAAACTTGAGGATTGCGGTTTCTTATATAAGTGCATGGGGTTTCCATACGAAACTTGAGGATTGCGGTTTCTTATATAAGTGCATGGGGTTTCCATACGAAACTTGAGGATTGCGGTTTCTTATATAAGTGCATGGGGTTTCCATACGAAACTTGAGGATTGCGGTTTCTTATATAAGTGCATGGGGTTTCCATACGAAACTTGAGGATTGCGGTTTCTTATATAAGTGCATGGGGTTTCCATACGAAACTTGCCCTTTCTACAGGCTAATGTCAACCAGTCGATAAAAGTGTCAACCAGTGATGGATTGAACTCTTCGTAAATTACCATTATTCATCATACTTTTCAGATCATTAGGCGTTGCTGTGCATAAGGTGATTAGGGCAATTTTTTGAAAAAATTAAAGTAAAAGGCGCCCTCATTTATAAGGCGATACACGCCTCGAAAAGAAAGTCGAAGTTTGAAGCCCGTACACGCCCTGTAGACGTTTACCAACCGCTATTACTGCTGTCATAAACGAGAGTTGGCTCCCTTCTCAAATAATCGAACTTTCATTTTTGCGACTTCCGGTTGTTGTGTTTGGACTTCGCGAAAACTGGTAGAATTATGGCATTTTAAGCTCTACAACGATGCTTTTTACATCCAGTGAAGGGTTATGGCATCTGTTGGACAGTATCTCGGATGATAATAGGGATTTTGAAGCATTTTAATGTGAGTATTCATCATATTGGCCACTCGTTACCACTTTCGATGTTGTGACTCACAGTAGACTGTACTGAGTACGGCAATCGTTGCCTCTCTTCTCACGATTTTGTTCACTAGTAGGGTGCCCTCGTTTATATTAGGCGCATAGGTCAACATTGGAGAGAAAAAAATACCGCCTTATTGTCCGAAAACTACGGTATGCTAATTATTACCATCATTATCTCTCTCTCTCTCTCCCTCCCTCTCTCTCTCTCTCTCTCCACAGTTACTGTGGGCACGGCAACGGGTCCAAGTACTTCCCCCTGGAGGACCTGCTGAAGACGCGGTGTCGCGCGGTGCCCCTGCTCTTCGGCTGCTCCAGCGGCCACCTGGACGTCCACCAACACCTGGACCCCGATGGATACTTCTACAGCTATCTGCTGGCCGGGAGGTGAGGGCCGGGCTCCCAGGGAGCACTAAAATTCTACAGGAACCTCTAAAAGAATGTGCAGGGGGTCCCAGGGATGCACTAGAAAAATTCTTGTTAGCGTTCGCAATGCCACTGGGACCCTCCATCCAGCCTCTAGGACCCTCTATTCTGTAAGTGAAGGAGTCCCTGGGACCCCTTGTTTTGCGGGACGATTGGGAGCCCTGGAGGGGCTGGATGCTAGGAAATCTAGGGGGGGTTGCAGGATGTGTGTGTGTGTGTGGGGGGGGGGTGTCTGAGGTAAAGAGTCAGTCAATAGAATACTGGACCCTGATGGATACTTCTACAGCTATCTGCTGGCCGGGAGGTGAGGGAGGGGGTGGAGTCTGAGGTAAAGAGTCAGTCAATAGAATACTGGCCACCTGGACCCCGATTGATACTTATACAGCTGTCTACTGGCCGGGAGGTGAGGGCAGGGCTCCCAGGGACCCCCATTTGGGGGTCTATGAAGTATTAAAATTGTACAGGATCCTCTAAAAGAATGTGCAGGGGATCCCAGGGATGCACTAGAAAAATTCTTGTTAGCGTTCGCAATGCCACTGGGACCCTCCATCCAGCCTCTAGGACCCTCTATTCTGTAAGTGAAGGAGTCCCTGGGACCCCTTGTTTTGCAGGACGATTGGGAGCCCTGGAGGGGCTGGATGCTAGGAAATCTCGGGGGGGTTGCAGGATGTGTGGGGGTGTGTGTCTGAGGTAAAGAGTCAGTCAATAGAATACTGGCCACCAGCACCTGGACCCCGATGGATACTTCTACAGCTATCTGCTGGCCGGGAGGTGAGGGAGGGGGTGGAGTCTGAGGTAAAGAGTCAGTCAATAGAATACTGGCCACCTGGACCCCGATTGATACTTCTACAGCTACCTACTGGCCGGAAGGTGAGGGAGGGGGTGGCTGGTAGGGGGGGGGGGGGGGTCTGAGTTAAAGAGTCAGTCAATAGAATACTGGACCCCGATGGATACTTCTACAGCTACCTACTGGCCGGAAGGTGAGGGAGGGGGTGGGGTCTGAGGTAAAGAGTCCGATGGATACTTCTACAGAGCTCTATCTACTGGCCAGGAGGTGAGGGTGTGTGGGGGGGGGGGGGGGGGGGGTCTGAGGTAAGGAGTCAGTCAATAGAATACTGGCCACCAGCACCTGGGATCGGCTCTTAAATACTCCAGTTGTGCCTTTAACCCTTTCACCGCCAATGTCGCATTTATGCACCACAATGGTTTAACACCCACGTCACTAAAAGGCATCAAATCAGGGCCTGTTATCCGAAGACCCTATTTTCTTAATTTTGGGAGGTAAGAATAAGCCTAATGTTATGCATGTCACAGAGGAATTTCCAATATTGAAGATATTTTTTTTTTCTCTACCCATTTAAGATTAAGGCTATATTTTTGGGCTGAAAAATGTCTGGCGGCGAAAGGGTTAAGCCTCGAGGGGTTTCAATTCAATATAATAACAAATTAAATTAAATTCCCGTTTTTCCGTGTGCAGCCCCTGTGTCCTGGGCAACCTGTGGGACGTGACGGATCGCGACATCGACGTCTTCGGCATGGAGCTCTTCTCCCTGTGGATGACTGCCCACCACCACCACCACCACCACGACTCAGACAACAAGAACCACAACGCTCCCCGCCCCACGCTGGCCTCCCTTGTCCCGCAGGCGCGGGGCGTCTGCCGCATGCCGCTGCTGAACGGTGGCGCCCCCGTGCTCTACGGCCTTCCCGTGCCCCTGGCTCGACCAGTCGGATGAGAGGGCGGGTTTTGTGTGGGTAGATGACCGATGAGATGAGGGAACGCTTGGGGCTTGGAATGATACCGTATTTTTCGGACTATGAAGCAGACCTGTTTACTATTTTGCCGTAATTTTTTAACGAAGCAAAACTAATTACAGCAACGGGGTGAAATATGATTTTGCTGTAATTTTTACGAAGCAAAACTCAAATTACGATGCTTATGGCAATGGGGGTGGTAGTACGATTTTTTGCGTAATTTTTACGAAAGAAAACTCAAATTACGATAATTACGGCGACAGAAAAACTAAAATGGGGGGGAGGGGGAACCACCACTACAGTTGTGTCGGCAAGCGATGCTTTTGAAACAATGCGGTGAAAAGTCATTCCGGTTCCCAGCATACAACGCACGTCAGTTTCTTTGCATTCTGTTTCAAGATGGCGTCAAAGCGACCGCGTGGTGAGAGTTCTAGGTCAAATGATCCAAAATCTGATGGAAAGACACCAAAGAAAAGGCCAATACATGGTTTAAAAAATGTTTTTAAAGGTCTCCCAGTGCACTGTTGCTTACATATAATTGTGTCATTACAAACAGTTTAACAATCGGGTTTGGTGAAGAAAAAGAATCGGCCGTGCGTTTAGGGTTTTTTTTTCAAAATTACCATTTTTTGTTTCAGAAATTACAAATTTGCACAGGTCTGCTTATAATGCGACTGATGAAATAGTAAGCAAATCTGTATTGTTAAAAAATCGAGACTTTCCTCTGTCGTCAGTAGGGGGGCTTAGTAGGTGGTGTCCTGCGTGAACAGGCTCCACCGAAGTGACTCAGCAGCAGTGCAGTGTCTCCTCGGTTGGTTGCCTCCTGACGGCCTAACATAGATGCGGTCCCCTTGGACTGCTGGTCTCGGATTCTGCGACCTGAACAAGCTGGGGTGTGGCTGCGAATTGGGGTTCGAAATGAGCGGCATGAGAGCAACACCACTGTACGGCCCAGAAGATGGGACAGACTGTTTTGTTTTTAAATATATATTTTATAAGGCGCACCCCCCAAATTTGACTCAAAATTCAGATTTTGTTGCTCTATTGCCTTACTGTAGACAGTGTAGTATATTTAATATTATCAGTCACATTATAAGGCGCAGGGGTCTCAGTCTGATGAAAATGGTGTTTTACGTCCTCTCGGTCACAGACACACGTGGGACATTTGTAAATACAAAGATGGTGGGAACAATAGTGGCTGCAATGCCCATAGGCAGTGCGACACCAATAAAGTCCCGAGGTTTTTTTAGCGCCTATTATAGATAGGTGTAGCGGTAACCACGCCTCGGATAAACCTCATCGGCTATGGTGCCGCCACTGTGTCTGTTTTGAATAAACTCCACTGAAGGAAGTTCTTGAGGGTCTCAGTCTCGGGAAAAAAGTATCGCCTTATGGTCCATAAAATACGGTAGTGTGTTGGGTATTTATGTGATTTGGGTATATATGGGACTATCACTACCGTGCTTTCCTGACTATAAGGCAACACTTTTTCTTCACAGACTGAGAAACCCCTGCGCCTTCTAATATGACTACTAAAATAGTAAGAACATCTGACAACAAAATCTGAATTTTGTGGACAATAGACAATTTTCGGGGGAAAAAATAGGGGAGAGCATTTCGTGAAAATTGGAGTTGAGTTTACCTCCATTACTCGGTCAAACAACCACAGCAACAATGGCGTCGAGGCTTGAAACCGCAGGATGCGAGTCAGCGACTGGCAAACATTTTTTGGGGAAAACTAGGGGTGGCCAGTGGCCACAAACTGATAAAACTTGCAAAATGTGACGTAAAAATATAAATGACATAAATTTTTAGAATGACGCACGGTGTTCTAAGTGCTGTATGTCTGCTCAAACACACGAGTCGATAGGCTACGAGAGCTGATGGTAGAGTGACTTCCCCTGTTTGACCGATTGAATTGGGCAAGATCACTCCCTCACACCATGAAATTACTCCCCTTAATTATTTCCGAACAGTTCCTATTTGGCTGGGTGCGCCTTATGATCGCAGGTAGTAAATAAGGTAGTAACAAAATCTGAATTTTGTGTATTTTGTGCGCCTTATAGTCCGAAAAATGTGGTACTTTTAACTTATTTGACTGAATAATTAACCCCTTGACTGCCAGAGAAAATTAAAGGGAAAAAATCATTGTACAAATCATGCTATTGTAGTGACTGATATTAGGATTAATATCAGGGACCGGGTTGTCGGCCTGGATAGCTCAGTGGGTAGAGCGCCCGTCTGGTGTTCGGGAGGTCTCGGGTTCGACTCCCGGTCCGGCTAACATTTCCCCCACACAAAATTACAACACTATGAAAAAGACAACTGATAGAGCCAATCTGGCAAAATGGTCTGGGGGTATCACTCGCTTGACTGTGCAACAGCCAGCATATCAGAGTTATTCCTCTTCATCTGATGACATCATCAGGTCAGTGCGTGATACGTTGGTGGCAGTCAAGGGGTTAAAACTATGCAAACTTGGGCTAAGATGTAGTTTAGCCAACTCGCTTGGCCAAATCTGGCGGTGCTAGAAGGTTTGTGATGCGCGCCAAGTTGGTTTATCAACACGCACCGAAGTGAAGAGAATTTCTGAAAATGATGTTATTCCAGCAGGCTAGAATTTGTTTTATAGCAGAGATTACAGGGTACAGCTGAGGGTACATTCCAGATCTGTTTACTCTACTCTTTTCAAGTAGTAGATCTCTACTATTCAAACTTGAAAATAGTGCTCTTTAATTCTTGATTGCTACTCATTTTCAGTGAATATTGTTTCATGGTTTAATGAATAAAACTGCACAATCTATTCCAACCATACTGACCAACACTCAAAGCAATAGCATGTACTTTTACCAACCTGGAACCCATACCATAGTACATAGAAAAACGAAAGTAGCAAAGGGACGCTACTCTCGTCATCCGGAAGTAGGAGTTATCCCCCTACATCCGGGGGCGCGGTCATTTGACCTGCCAATGTCATTCTTTTCGGGTAGTATTCTACTCAATTTGGACCTCTACTACTCTTCAAAATTGAAAATAAGGCTCTAATTCTTGATTACTACTCATTTTCATTGTTTGATGGTTTAACCCTTTCGCCACCAGCCATTTTTCCGCAAAGAAATTCCATTAAACTTACCTGGGTAGAGAAAAACAATCATCTGCAATATGGGGGATTCCTCTATGACATGTATAGCGTAAGGCCTATCCCTACCTCCAAAAATTAACTCATTCCATGCTGGCCAGTTGCTTCCCTTTGCAAGCGTTCTGTACTGGCCGATTTGCATAGGTTGCAAAAAAATTATTTTCTAAATAATGGTAACAGATACAAACGTGACATTTAGGCAATATGTACACAATATACAGTACTAACACCTGCAACAGTTTCAAAGCATCCACTTGATTAGTTTTGATTTGTGATATTTTAAAATAAATGCATGTTTTGTCAAGCCAGGCACACTCATAATAGCGAAAATATAATTTGAAGGTCCCAAAATAACCGGCAGCCAGCCAATCAGTGTCAGAGGCATGAATGAAACGTAGTAGTAGCCCTCTGAGCCACTTTGAAGCACGCATGACTGTTAACCTATGAACTATGAATTTTTAAAGTTCACATGCGATATCCCGTTACCTTAGTAACGAGGCGTTGTGCGCATGCCCTGCGACGAGAGCGCAGGTTAGTATAGAAAGAGTTAAACAACAGGGTCTTTGAATAACAGACCCTGGTTTGAGGCCTTTTCGTGACATGGGTGTTAAATCATTGTGGTGCAAAACGCGACATTGGCAGTGAAAGGGTTCATGAATAAAACTACACATGTTGCACCCAAACTACTCATTTCAGCTCTCCAGACTACTCGAGACTTGTGTAGGGGGTAAACAGGTCTGGTACATTCCCCACTCTCCTGGCCAAAGGGATTTGAGGACAGCTGGTGCTGGGGAAGGTCCCCAAAGGCCAACCCCAGTCTTCCACACACAAAACAAAACCCCCAAAATGTGACATGATTTTCCATTACTGTAGAAAACCGTCTATTGTACATGTACAGCTCTCATGTTAGTGTTGGCCCCTACTGCCGCCTAATGCCAACCGATGATATTAAAGACCCACCACGTCACGTGTCAAAACCATGGTTTTCACGTGTTTTCCCTCTTATAGCTGGTAAGAAATCTTAAGAAATCTTCCTAGTGTAAGAGGGAATGTGACACGTGACGTCGGGGGGTCTTGAGCAAAGGGCCGAGTGAGGGAGGAATAATATGGGTGGGTGTAAACAGACCTAAAGGTTTTGAATGTAGACGTGGGATTTGGGCTCACGAATAGGTAGGTATGTGTGTGAGCTTCAGGCATCAGAATTATCAGAGGATTAAGAATTTCTGGCAGAGGATTGGCTTCTCTTGACAGAGGTTTTGTCTTTTTTTTATTCAATGTTATGTTTTCTGTTAAATAGCATTTTAAAGTTGATTTATTCACTATATTAAGCCTTTTTGGTGGTGTTGGGAACTCCTTTCAGTGTTGTCCCTCTTCAGTCTTGGGCCTTGGCGGCCCCTTTTAGTTTTACCGCAGGTTTTCTGATGCCTGGAGCTTACTGCCAGTGCTTGTAACAGAAAGAAACTGTGTTGTGTTGAAGATTGAATGTGGAGGGGAATTTGCCAGAGGAAGCTATCAGCCTTCTGACAGCACCTTCTGCAGGGTTTCTGATTTTCTCCTCTCTTTGTTTAGAGTTCTCAGGGGTATTTTCACACCCCAGTTTCAAATTTGAAAGGGTAAAGATGAAACGTGGGAGAAACTCCATCCCACTCCCTTCACACGTGGATACACACACACACACACACACACACACACACACACACACACACACACACACACACACACACACACACACACACACACACAGACAGACACATGTGCACACACACACACAACGCAGTACCAGGCATGGCACTTTTCAGCGAATTCTCTGAATTCAGAGAAAAGTGAATGTAGAAAAAACGTATGTCAAAGTGGGTTCACCCTTTCAACGCTAGCTATTCCTCAGCCAAAATTTACCATTAAACTTACCCGGGTCGAAAAACGATTTTGCCTGCAATATTGGAGATTCCTTTTGTGACATGCATACAATACCTCCCAAAATTAAGAACATAAGGTCACTGGATACCAGACCCTCATTTGATGCCTTTCAGTGACATGGGTGTTAAACCATTGTGGCGACAGTGGCGATGAAAGGGTTAAGCTTGAGGAGATGCCCTTTTTTTCAGCGTTCAACAGTTTTATGGAGTCATCATGAAGAGCATTTGCCCCCTGATCTCTCACGCATGGTTTGAGATTCTAGGGGGTGATTTGAGAGAACTCTAGTGCGTAAATACGCACAATCTCTACGTTTTCAGAAACCCCGCTTTCTTACTTTTGCCCTTGAATTTTTATTACAACAATTATGATGGTGTGGAAGATAAACTTCAGTCTTCTATTTACGAGAGATGGTGTGTTTTTGTTGAATTGATTTGGTTTGGTTTGTATTGAATAAATCCTGCACATGTGGATGCTTGTTTGTGTGTTTGGTGATTTTTTGTTTTTTTAACCTAGGCTTATTCAAAGAACTCTTTGTATGTTTTTATGCATCGTTTTACAATTATCAAGTGACGGTAAGCTTTGTTCGCTTATCCCCCAACTGAATCTATCTATGCTTCAGCCTATTTTGGGCTATTGTTCATTATTTAACCCTTTCACCGCCAGCCATCTTTGAGCCAAAAATGTCCAACTTACTTGGCTACAGAAAAGATTTCGTCTGCAATATTGTGGGATTTCTCTGTGACACATTTAGAATTTAGAATCCTGACTACCCGAATTTAGGAACACAATATCATTGAATAACTGACCCTGATTTTAAGGGTTTTAATGACAGGGGTGTTAAACCATTGTGGTGCAAAAATGTGACATTGGCAGTGAAAGGGTTAAAAATAAACAAGCTTTGTTTCACAGAGATAAGTCTCTGTGACTAGAATAATTCTTTCAAAGGTTGAAGAAGAAAAAAACCGCACTAACATGTTTTGGAGGGGAAAAAAACCCCTCTTAAATTCATTTAGAGGATACTCTTCTTCGTCGATCGTTCAGACAGTTTCCTGTCAAATGAGCGCAGATGCATCATGCTGCCATTATACAGCCTAATTAAGAAATAGTTAGGCCCAGTAAGCCCGTCTTCGGCTGAAGAAAATCTTTGTAAGAATTATTTTTTTTAAGTCAGGAGAATGGAGCAGTAAGGCAGAAAGATAGTAGAAGAAGACAGTAAGCAAAGGGAAGAGAGTCACAGATTCAGGGTTTGGTTGGTTGGCTTACCCTGGCTAAAAGACTCCAGGGATCATCCCAACAGCGAGAAGCACTTGAACACTATGGTACAAATGCATCAGCTAGGGATGAGAACATTACGTGTGACCGTTTTTGATTACCCCGCCATGTGGGCAGCCACACTCCGTCTTCGGGGGATTTTAGACTGATGATGTTATGCTGGGAGCTTGTCATGGCTTAAGACAATCCCCGCACAAACATTCAGAGCATAACAACATTTTGATGTAGCCTTGGCGTTCTAGCTTATGTCAACTGGTCTGACACAGCCTCATGCCAAGGCATAGATTTAGGGTTCCCACAAGTCCTTGAAAACTTGAAAAGTCCTGGAAAACTAGCAAGGCCTTTTCCAGGGCTTGAAAAGTGCTGGAAAAACAGCACAGGCTCCTGGAAAAGTCCTGGAATTTTGTTAATCTGCTGACCAGATTATCAACTTTCAAGCAAGCAAAACCAACACTTGGTCTCTTAGAAAATATATATATAGTAAAACTGAAAGTTACCGTAACGCTTGGGTTTTTTAATTCAGACTTTTGACTGCCTGATATTGTGACAGCAGACGACCATGATACTGCATGTGGACTTTTGGTGTGTGCAGTTTTTTTAGTTTCAAATAATTAGAATAGTTCGATATTAGCACACCTCTTAGCGTAATGCTTATTATCCATATTGCGAGCAGTATTTTCAGTCCTTGAAATGTATCAGCATGGTCCTGGAAAAGTCCTTGAATTTTTCTTTTGGAAATCTGTGGGAACCCTGCAGTGAGATTAGAGGACGTTTTTTTGTTTTTTTATTAAACTTTTTTTTTCGTTTTTTCATTTAAAAGATTAGAGGAAGTTACAAGCGCAGAACTTCCAGAAGGTGGGGGAACTATTTGTACAAAAGACACACACACATTAATATCTCCACTGGGGGTATTTAGAGGAGATCGAGGAATGATTGGCTTAGCACAGAAGTTCAGAAAACAGATTGTGCATGTACATATAAATTATAATGCTGTGCGATCTCTTAGTTTTTAACAGCACTCTGAACTTGTGTCACTTTTGGCCATTATGTAATACAGTGGAACCTCCCTTTAAGACCTTGAAAAATCATCCAAAATAAGGTGTTAAAGACCCACCAGGTCATGTGTCAAATTCACGGGTTTCATGTGTTTTCCCTCTTATAGCTGGTAAGAAATCTTGTTTTGACCAGGTTTGACTCCCACACACATGCCCCCAAATTGAAAACGAAACCATTTTAAAGAGCAGCCTCAATTTGAAGTTTGTGGCCTTTGTATGTGGGTCACAGTTTCCCAGAAAAAACAACAAGGGACTTAATCGTGGTGGGTCAGTGTGTCTTTAAGCGGGAGGTACGGTAGTTGTATAAGGAAGGTAATTTTAATGCAAATCCTCGGAGAAGTAGGTCTTATGTGAGAGGGAGTCTTAATAGGGAAGGTGTAATCTCACTCCATCCTGCGCCCGACAGATTGTCAGGCAGAAACCTCCATTTACTTTCCTTATCGATCTAGAAACTATTGATGATTAAAATATGTTTATTCTGAAGGTATTTGCGTCGGAATGATCGCTAAGCTCGTTGCGCGATTTCAAATCTGCAAGCATTTCATTGTCGTTTTCTTGTGTGTGTTTTGTAATAAAACTAGCACCTCTCTCTCGGAACGTGCAGACTGGGAGTGCAGCCCGCGGGGCAAATGCCCTGTACGCAAAGGGTTAATGTTGTGGTAATAAAGAAAGAGGCTGAAAGGAGAACAGGGACCCCCATTAAGGGGTCTATGAAGTGCTACAATTCTAAAGGACCCTCTAAAAGAATGTGCAGGGGGTCCCAGGGATGCACTAGAAAAAAATCTTTTTAGCATTCAAAATGCCACTGGGACCCTCTATCCCGCCTCTAGGACCCTCTATACTGTAAGTGAAGGAGTCCCTGGGACCCCTTGTTTTGCGGGACGATTGGAGCCCAAAAGATAAGCACACCCTAACATTGGTGTGGGCATTACCCATAATGCCATTTGCATGTAAACAAAGTGAAATTAGTAATGCGGGTCGGAAAATGGATAGGGCAAATTTGTATTGATTTTTTTCAAAACAATATCAATCACTGAGGGAAATATTTTGCATTGTTTTGCAAAAGGTTGCTTAGCTTTTTGGATCCAGTTTATAATCTTTTTTTTGGGGGGTGGGGGTGGGTTGGGCGAAATGTGTATACAGTAGAACCTCCCTTATAAGACATCCCATTATAAGACTCCCTCCCACATAAGACCTACTTCTCTGAGACATTGCCCTTCTTTGTAAGATTAAAATTACCTCCCTGATGATGAAAATGATGTTTTACGTCCTCTCGGTCATAGACACATATGGGACATTTGTAAATACAAAGATGTTAGGAACAATACTGGCTGCAATGCCCGGAGGCAGTGCAACACCAGTAAAGTCCCGAGTTTTTACAATATAGATAGGTGTAGCGGTAACCATGCCTCGGTTAAACCTCATCGGCTATGGTACCGCCACATTAATTATTCTTTCCAGAAGTGATTTTTTAGGAAAAAAATTACCTCCCTTTAAGATCCCTCCCTTATAAGACCTCATTTTGGATGATTTTGGGAGGTCTTATAAGGGAGGTTCCACTGTACTACTACTCCCACATTGTTCACATGAGGTGATAACGGTGATTCGGTTTGATTAATTTTGTTCAAGCAAGTTTTTCTTGTCGATAAGTCCTTGTGATTTTTGTATGCATGTTTCAAAACGGTGCTGTGGCTGTTAGCACAGTGATAGATAGAGAAAGAGAAATGAGAGTGGATGGATGCATGGGTTGACGAATTATATTTGTACTTTGATATTATTAGAATTCCATGGGGATACCGGGGGATCTTTTGTACAAATAGTTCCTCCACCTTCTGGAAGTTCTGTGCTTGTAACTTCCTCTAATTCTGTCATTCTCTTTGACTCTGCCTTTTCCCTTTGCTTACTGTTTTTAAGATCTGCTATCTTTCTGTCTTACTGGTCCATTCTCCTGCCTTTTTTCTATAAATTCTTACAAAGATTTCTTCGTCCGAAGTCGGACATGCTGGGCCTAACTATTTCTCAGATTGGCGCATAACTGCAGCATGATGCATCTACGCTCATATGACAGGAAACTGTCTGAGCGAACAAAGAAGAAAAAGAAGAAGATTAGGAATCTCCCCTTTAGGGAGAATACTACTGCATTCATAAAAATTCTTCTTTTTTTTTTCTTCTTTTTCTTCCCCTTTTTTTGTCCGGTTTCGATGAAATTGGCAGGAATATCGAAGGACACTATTCTAATGCTACTAGCCTAGATTGCCAATATTAACCCTTGAATTTGCAAGCTTTGATAAGATCTTGCATAGTCTGTAGTTATTCAGATCCTGTGTGAGGAGTGTGTGTGTGTGTGTTCCTGCTTCTAGTTTTTCATATTTTTGGTCTTTAATTAACATTGTCATGATTGACATTATTCGTGTTGTTGTTAGTGTTGTCATTGTTGTTTTGTAATGGAAAAAAAACACCCACACCCTCTCTTCATTGATTAACAATATTAATTATATAATACTGCTTTTAAATATATACTTCTCTCAATTAAGCTTGACCAATCAATTATGATATTATTACTATTATTTCTGTTTGTAACTCTAACCGAGCCCTGTCCTGATATTGATGAACTATGTATTTATTTATTTATCTTTATTTTAATTTATTTGCTCAAATTGTGTTACATGTATATATGTTGATTGGATGAAAGATTGAGTGAAAGCAGGAATTGTGGAATGTAAGAAGAGATGGAATAAAAAAAATATTGAATACAAAAAAAAACATTAACCCTTTCGCCGCCAGCCTTTTTTGGGGGGCCAAAAAGTACCATTAAACTTAGAGAGAAAAAAAATCTTCAATATTGCAAATTCCTCTGTGACATATATAGCATTAGGCCTATCCTTACCTCCCAAAATCAAGAAAACAGGGTCTTCAGATAACAGGCCCTGACTTGATGCCTTTTGGTGACATGGGTGTTAAACCATTGTGGTGCATAAATGCGACATTGGTGGTGAAAGGGTTAAACCGATTGTCCAAGATTTGTCCAATACATTGGCAAAACTTTGATCTTCAATAACTTGAAAACGACTGCAGGGAATACTTTCCTTTTTTTCAGTGTTTATTAAAACTGTGTAAAAGTGTAACATTGCAATACTTTCGTTATAAATTCGAACCGGAAGTGGGGACAAAAATTGCCAAATGTGGCCAAATTTTAATATTGAATAACTTGCAAATGATTGTTTTGGGGGGAGAATCCTGTCATGTTTGCTCTCAAAGGCAAACATAGGCCCTCTAGTTATTAATTATCATTGTCGGAACTTAAATCAATAAATGTAACCGTCCCTAAAGAAGTGCTTGTGAGATGGATGCGTTCTTTATTCAGGCATCAGAATAGGAGTTGTTTGGAAATTATTATCCCTTTCACCGCCAATGTCATATTTATGCACCATAATGGTTTAACCCTTTCATCGCCAGTTAAACCATTGGCATGGGCACCACAATGACTTAACTCCCATGTCACTGAAAGGCATCATATCAGGGTCTGGTATCCAGTGACATGATGTTCTTCATTTTAGGAGGTAAGGACAGGCCCTATTTTATGCATGTCATAGAGGATTCCCCAATATTGCAGACAAAATCTTTTCTCTATCCGGGTAAGCTTAATGGTAAATTTTTACTGAGGAATGGCTAGCGTTGAAAGGGTTAACACACCCATGTCACTGAAAGGCATCATATCAGGGGCTAGCGTTGAAAGGGTTAACACACCCATGTCACTAAAAGGCATCAAATCCTAGCCTGTTATTTCAAGATCTTATATTTTCTTAATTTTGGGAGATAAGGATATAGGCCTATAATTAAATGTTATGCATATATCACAGATGAATTCCCAAGATTGCAGACATTTTATTTTCTCTACCCCGTTAAAGTTTAATGGTACTTTTTGGGCTCAAATATGTCTGACTGCGAAAAGGGTTAAGGAGAGTAATCTTATGGTGTATGGGAGTGATCTTGCCTAATTCGATCGGTCAAACAGGGGAAGTTACTCTACCATCAGGTAGACCCCCCCAAAATAGGGATGATTGCTATCAGGGTTTGGTGTTTTTTTTTGGGGGGGGGTATTATGTTGAGATCTCCTGCATGTAATTTACAATACTTACTCTGTTCCCTTCTTCTTTTTTTAACAGAAAAAAGCACGTTACAGTTAATAGTTAACCTATCAACGAAAGATTTAACCCTTTTGCCGCCAGCCATTTTTCAGCCCCCCCAAAAATACCATTAAACTTAACTGGGTAGAGAATTGTTTTTTATCTGCAATATTGGGAATTCCTCTGTGACATGCATAACATTAGGCCTATCCTTACCTCCCAAAATGAAGAAAAATAGGGTCTTCAGATAACAGGCTCTGATTTGGACTTTTAGTGATATAGGTGTTAAAGCATTGTGGTGCATAAATGCGACATTGGCGGCGAAAGGGTTCAAGGACTTTTTTCTTCTTGTTTTCTTCTCTGGTTGGGTTGTTGTTGTTTTTGGAGGGGTGTTTCATCTTTGAAACTGTTTTATGTATTCTCCATCCACATTTATGCTACAGTGGAACCTCCCTTATAAGATCCCTCATTATAAGACTCCCTCCCTTTTAACCCTTTCATCGCCACTGTCGCCTCTTGGCACCACAATGATTTAACACCCATGTCACTGAAAGGCATCAAATGAATGGTCTGGTATCCAGTGACCTTATGTTCTTCATTTTAGAAAGTAAGGATATGTCACAGAGGAATCTCCAATATTGCAGACAGAATCTTTTCTATACCCAGGTAAATGTAATGGAAAGTTTGAGCTGAAAAATGGCTGGCGTTGAAAGGGTTTTAAAGACCCACCACGTCACGTGTCAAAATCACGTTTTGTACGTGTTTTCCCTCTTATAGCTGGTAAGAAATCTTAAGGAATCTTCCAAGCATAAGAGGGAATGTGACACGTGACGTGGGGGGTCTTTAAGATCTGCTTCTCTGAGACATTGCCCTTCTTTGTAAGCATTAACATTACCTCCCTTATACAACCCCCTCCCTTTTAAGACCTCATTTTGGATAAAAAAATTTAAGGTGTTATTTGGGAGGTTGCACTGTATTGCATTTTTCTTCTCCCCCCTCCCCCCCATCTTCCATTACCTTTCATTTCCATTCCTTCTGCCCCCCGTCTGATCCGTCATTTCTTTATAATTGTCTTGTCATATATGGTTTTACCATCAACAAGGGCGTATACGCGGAAGTTTTGTGCGGAA
The DNA here is from genome assembly GCA_017654935.2 of Phymorhynchus buccinoides. Lineage (NCBI taxonomy): Eukaryota > Metazoa > Mollusca > Gastropoda > Neogastropoda > Raphitomidae > Phymorhynchus > Phymorhynchus buccinoides. The sequence goes on along the minus strand of CM065712.1, from coordinate 21,709,894 downwards.
ACCCATCACAGCTGTTTCGGGAGCAACATTTAGTGTATCTATATTTTCGTAAGTTTTTTCAAGCCAACTTTAGTTTACCATAAGTAACTTTTCATAAATAACAGTAATGAATATGTTGTAGTATGTGACAAAATTATTTATATTCAGTGGATATTGTTAGATTTTTACTCATGGGCAATATTGCGATACTAAGTGACATTAGTCAAGAACATTTTCTACTCAATATATTGTATGAAACTGCTCAACAAAATAAGTTTTTACCATAAATTTGATTGAAGAAATATATTAAAAATACAATGAAGAACATACAGCCCAAATATGTTAAAAAAAACAAAAGCTTGGTTCAGTTTTTATCTAAGATTTCTAGATTCAGTCTTTTAACTAAAAAGCTTGATTTTGTATGAGATGGAACAGCAGTGGCCATGCACTACCCGCAACAACAAAAATTTAATAATCTGGAAGTAAAAACTATGAAAGATTGTGCACTTTACACGCGGAAGCCCATCCGCGTATTTCTTATATAATAATAATAATAAATAACATTTATAGAGCGCCCTTTCTCTCTTGAGCTCACGGCGCTTCACAATTGTTTAAATAAATACATAAATCATAAATAAGCTACTACAATATCAACTATCACAAACATGCACACAGCCACAACACGCACGCACGCACACGCCCACACCCACACACGCGCGCACACCCACCCACCCACAATGTGGGGGACATCATTTTAAGGCAGGAAACAGGACAGGGAAGAAATCAGAGGTGTTGCCGGAAGAGGTGAGTTTTAAGAGCGGTTTTGAAAGACTGGAAAGATTTAGCAGAACGAAGTTCATATGGTAGGGTGTTCCAGACAGAAGGGGCGCTGAAAGAAAATGAATTATATAATTACAAGTACAGGGTTTCCGCACAGAACTTGCGGATGTCATGTCTACACCTGCATAGTCTTTGCCCCTGTATGTAAATTAAGCACTTTTTTTTCTTTTTTTCTTTTTTTGGGACCCTCCACTGTCCCCGCCTTTTTTTTTCTTTTTTTTCTCTCTCTTAATTAAGCCAATTAATATAATGTAAAATAGTAATTATGTAAATTTGTAAAAAAATAAAATAATAATTAATAAAAGAAAGAAAAACAACGGCAATGAATCGCGAAGGAATAAAAACAGCGACACCGTTGTAATAAAAGATGAGCGATATTTCTGTGTATTTTTTAAAACTTTTGTCCAGGCAAAACGTTGGCCAGCATGAAGTCATGTTTTATGTTGTTTTTGTGCTTTTACTGTTTTTGACTTGAAGATATTTTTTCTTTGTTGAATAAAAAAAAAGTTATTGTTATCTTTAATATAGTTTTTGTGTGGGTTTTTTGTTGTTGTTGTTGTGAGTAATGTATAATAATCTTCAAAAGAATGTTTTTAATTTTGCTGAAGTATAAAAAGTGATGATGAAGTTAATGTTTTTCATGAAGATTAGGAATAAAGCCGTGAAATCAAGCTTATTTATTGTGTGTGTGTGTATGTGTGCGTGCATCGTGTGTGTGTGCGTGCGCGCATCATGTGTGTGTGTGCATCGCATGTGTGTGTGTGTGTGTTAGCATTTGTGTAACACTAAGTGTTTTTTGTTTTTCCTTCGAGAAAAATAAATGCTGTTGTTAATGGCATGTTTACCTTGGTAAGCAGGATTGTTTGTGTTTTTTAAACTTTAATGTATGATAACTTCGAGAAAAAAAAAAAAATTTAAAACCATTTGTTTGCATGTTTAGTTAAAACTGGTGATGGAATTATAGCTTTCGTGAAATGAAAAAAAAAGAACTAAAACCTTTCATTGTATGTTAAATCTCTCTCTCTCTCTCTCTCTCTCTCTCTCTCTCTCTCTCTCTCTCTCTCTCTCTCTCTCTCGCTCTCCTCGCTCTCTCTGTCTCTCAACCATCTCTAAAAAACTGTCTAAGAAAATATTTCAACTTAACAGAATTAAGCATTTCCTAGATAGTCATACTCGAAAACTCTTCTTTAATGCATATATTCAACCAGAAATAGATTATGCTTCCACTTGTTGGGATCTTGCCAGTGAAAATAGCTTAAAAAAACTAAAAAGCCTCTATAAACGTGCTATCAAAATTGTTCTTCTCAAGTCGTCCTCACCTTTAAACAGTGATTATAAAGAACTAGGTATTCTTCCCCTGGATAAAAAATGTCATTTAAACAAAGCTGTCTTTATGTACAAGATAATGAAAAAAGTGACCCCAACTTATCTTTGTAAAAGATTCCCTACTTTAAATATGCGTAGCAAATGTACAGTTTTTATTCCTCGTCCCAGAACCAATCTCTTTATGACATCTCTCACCTATTCTGGGGGTAAACTTTGGAACGATCTAAAAGATTCATTTAAAAACCTTAACACCGTTTCATCTTTTAAAAGAGCTTACAATAAAGATCTCATAGAGAAATTATAAGTATGTCAGCAATAAAGTCTAAATTTTTTGCATGCAGTGAAACTGTAAACTCTTAATATATGCCAGTCATATTGTGTGTGTGTAAACTAAAATAACCAAAATTGCTTGTTGTCTTGGAATTAAATGTTTTATTTTATTTTATATATATATATATATATATATATATATGTGTGTGTGTGTGTGTGTTGTGTGATCAATACAATATTGTTTTCTTATAATTTGTCATTTATTCTATGCATGTGCTTTGAAATGTTTCAGGATTTGTTATGTTTCCTAAATTTGTTATGATATTACTACCCCCTACCCCCTTTTCCTCTCCTTTTTTCATGTTTTTTCAATTTTCTTTCATTTGGATTTGTTTTGATATTTTCGAGGGCATTGTGTAAAAAAGCTTATGCTTATCTATTAACCCTCAATAAACATTCGTATTCGTATTCTCTCCCCTCTCTCTCTCTCTCTCTCTCTCTCTCTCTCTCTCTCTCTCTCTCTCTCTCTCTATGTGGTTGTATGTTATTAATTATGTTCGAAAGAGATTTTTTTTTTTTTAATTTTACTACAGATTTTACTACTCCATTTTCAAAATGTACTGACTAATCCTTCGATCATCCCAAACCATTTGGCCAACTGAAAAATAATAATAATAAAAACTGGTCGTGGATCACAAAAGCTACCGTATTTTACTGACTACAAGGCGCGCGCGCCTGACTATAAGCTGATTTGACACAAAATTAAGATTCTGTTATTATAGTTTCTTACTATACTGGTCTCCAAAATTTAAGGGCCGGAAGAACGATCTTCTCTCTTCTGTCTTGGAGGCATGCTTATTGAGAGCTCTGGTTGCCGCCCTTAAATACACATTCGTGTCTAACGTTTGCTCAGCAGTGTTCACTACAGTCATGCCTTGCACGTGCAATAGGCAAGAAGCCTGCATCAGCCCTGATTCTTCAGCGAAAAGAGACCAAACTTTCGTGAAATTCTCGTGAATTTGCCACATTTTAAGCGTACCTGAAAACGCTGTTGCTGTACTGCAATGTCTGCAAAACTGGTTCAGGCACGTGCAACAGGAAGGAAAGTTATTGAGTAGCCTAAGTTTTGCCATTTTCTTCATTGTTGTCTTAGTGTACAATAAATAGATATCAAGCTACTGAAAACAGAAGCCGGCCCTTAACTTTTGGAGACCAGTATATGATACCAGTCACATTATAAGGCGCAGGGTCTCAGTCTAAGAAAAAAGTATCGTCTTATAGTCCGTAAAATACAGTATATTACTCCCCAATTCGCTTGTAGAATGCGCTTGTGGTCACCCACTATCAGTTCAACACATTCTTTTCGAATGTCCATTTTTAACATCGCTATACACCTTGTCTGGGATTCAAGTAGCAAACATAGGAACTTTACAAGATGTAGTTTACAGCCATGAAATGATCAAAATAGCTTCTGTCATATCCAGCTCTGGAATTGCAAGATTACTATAATTGATACGTTAGTTAATATTAATTTTCTTTTCTTTGCCCCAAATCCTTTGCCCCCCCCCCCCCCCACCCCCTTCTACCCATCACGGTCATACTCTCTCTCTCTCTCTCTCTCTCTCTCATCTCTCTCTCTCTCTCTCTCTCTCTCTCTCTCACGTCACACATACACACACACACACACACACCACACACACACACACACACAACACACACACACACACACTCTTTTCCCCCTCATTTTAATTCAATATTTGTTTATGTCTGTTTTGGTTTTTGTTTAATTAATGTAATTATTTAAGTCTAATATCACCATTGTTGTGAACAGACTTTAAATTAAATCAATCAAATCAAGTCCCCAGGTAACACAAATCCTTTTGTAATAATTATATCCCACTATCTCCATTTATACCTTTCAGTTAAGCAAAGAAAATAAAGCAAACAACAAACAAACGACAGAACCAGAAAAGGAATGACCGTCACAAATCAAATTGCAGACAGAATGAGAGACTTAGTGCGATTTTTCTCACGCCAGAGGGCATGACGCTCGTGTGGGGCTAATCCTCTCTATATTATTAGTTGGGGATAAAGAAAGAGAGAGAGAGACAGTGAGTGGTCCTACCATCACTCTCTCTCTCACTACGCCCAAGTAAGAAAATCGCGTGATAAGCCCCTAGTGCATTGACTGCCCTCTGGCGTGAAAAATATCGCCATAGGTTGACCATTGGAAAAAACAATATAATAGGCAGAGGCTCGGGGTACGTGCCCGTATCTCACATTCTCCAGGCTACGGGTACGGCGCTCAATCACAGGACGCATAAATTGTGCGCAAATGTCTTCAAAAACTACTAACATTAACTCTGACATGTTCCTAGCCCTGTTCCTTAGCCAGATGCGCCGCGTTATTATACGAAATAAGAAAATGCATTTGTTGACGAAAAATTCGACTAGGAAGAGTTACTATCCCTGAACATGGTCTGAGTGTTGCAAGAATGCCGTACCTCTAGCCACTGTGATAATAATAATAATTAAAAAAGCAACCCTACGCTGGCATAGAAGCTAAATAAAACCACACCAAAAACCACGATGGCACGATAACTGGGGGTTTTGGTGGGTTTTTTTCCACCTATCTGTATTGTTAAAAACTCGGGACTTTACTGGTGTTGCACTGCCTCCGGGCATTGCAGCCAGTATTGTTCCCACCATCTTTGTATTTACAAATGTCCCATATGTGTCTATGACCGAGAGGACGTGGAACATCATTTTCATCACCGCACGATAACTGGACTCCCATTTACTGATAAGTCGGGGGAGATTATTTTTTATTATGTCAATTCAGATATACTACTTGTGGCGGTGCCGTTTAACCGAGGCGTGGTCACCGCTACAGCTATCTGTATTAATAAATAAAAATCGGGACTTTACTGGTTTCGTACTGCCTCCGGGCATTGCCTCCAGTATTGTTCCCACCATATTTGTATTTACAAATGTCCCATATGTGTCTGATTCAGACCAAGAGGACGTAAAACTCCATTTTCTCTCATTATTTTTGACTCTTGGATTATTGTGGGTTTGGGTGTTTTTGTGTTAAAAAAAATAACCCGGTATGGACACGGCAATACCCAGCAGTTTATTATTTTACGCACACACACTCACAAAAAATTCCTCGGATGACACTTTTTTTTTACTATAAACCTACTTTGGTTGAAATCCAGCCATAAACTTTCAAATCATCAGGTGATACAATATAGGCGACTACGTGGTGATTTAATAAATGTTTATAAAACAAATTCACAGTTCTGATATTACTAATAAACATTTGTTACAACTTTCTACCTACTCAAAAACTAGGAATAATGATTTGAAAAATACTAACCCAACACAGCAGAACTAACATTAGACAGAATTTCTTTGGTAACAGAGTCACTAAATACTGGAATTCTCTTCCAGCACGCATCAAGTTGGCACCTAACCTTAATCAGTTCAAAAACCTCCTCGATAAAGACCCCAAGATTCAACAATTGAAATGTGTATATGATTAACACATCTAAAAGCGTCCTAGTCATGCCAATCATGAAAAAGAATAGAAATAATCAGAAAGGACACATTAAGAGGCCGTGAGGCCTAGTCATTCTTTGACCTGACCTGACCTGACCTGACCAGTGTCTTTGTAATATTCAAATATGATTCACAGAGATTACGTCACAGCTGTTCAGGTGCACAACAAGTTGAGCTGTTTAGTTAAATTACTGAATCTAATACAACCAAGCATTTCTTATTAAAAATTATTTGACTGTATCAAGTTCAAGTATACTTTAATATCTCCAAAAGATAAATTCAGGTTAGGTGTGCAACAACTTGACAGACATACAACATAACTGAAAGAACATTAATCAAACGTGTGAAACAAAATTATACCAATCAAATAATTTATCATTAAAATTCATTACATCAACTTAGAAATGTGCACATTTAAAACAGAGTAACCATTATTAACTTATAACAGTCAATCAAATAACAACATTTGGAATACTTATCGTCATCAACAATCAATACACACATCAATACTAAATAGTAATACATAATAGTATCTCTACACATTAACATTTAACAATTACTGCAGTCAGCTAGCTGTTTCAATCAGAACAAGATAGAATAAGGACTGAGAGAGAGGAGAGAGAGAGAGAGAGAGAGAGAGAGAGAGAGAGAGAGAGAGAGAGAGAGAGAGAGAGAGAGAGAGAGAGAATGAATCATTAATTTAAGAGATGGATGGAACGTGGTATGACAGTTTTTTTTGTGCCCGTGATTTCAGTTTGAGAGTTCGATAGTGTATGTTCTTCGTAGTATTTAAAACATATATTTCTTCCATCAGATTTATGGTGAAAACATTTTTTTGTGTTGAACAGTAACATGCAACTTACTTAGTAGAAAATCTTCTTAAATAATAAACCCTTTTTTTTATATTTTTGTTGAACAGTACCATGCAACGAATTTAGTAGAAAATACACTTTTTATTTAATCGCAAACATAAATAAAAATGCTCATGCGTGAAAATCTGACACGGGGAAACAGACTATTACTAATTTTCTTACATACTATAGGTCTAACATTCTTCTTTTTGACTGTTGTTTATGAACAGTTTCTCATGTAAAGTTGGCTTGAAGACAAATCCTGAAACTAAGCTAAAAGTTCCTTCAGGATATGGCGTGTCATTTAGTAAATGGTTTATACGTTTTTTTATTCAACAATTTCAAAATATAAACAATAATGAGGTAACAGGGTAACAACAAGCATATAGCTTATATCGTGAGGGAAGGGAAAAATAGGGTTTCACGCCCTCTTCGGCCTTTCGGCCATGTGGGGCATTTGTCAATATAAAGATGGTGGGAACAATACTGGAGGCAATACCCGGAGGCAGTGCTTAACCAGTAAAGTCCCGATTTTTTTTTTTAAAAAATACAGATATGTGTAGCAGTAACCACGCCTCGGATAAACCTCATCGGCTATGGTACCGCCACAGTTTTAAAAACTGAAGCTTATAGCGTACCCGTACACAATACATTACATAGGATTCTATATGACGGAAGGTGTGTTCTCACCAATTAGAAAATATTGTTTTCAATATTTAGAAAAATCATTCACAAACTAACAGAGTGAACAAAATAGAAAACCAGAAAAGAAATAAAAGAGTGACATTATGGGAAAAGTCACAAAAAAAGAAAGGAAGGAGGAAAACAAAAGGGAAAATCTGACACTAACTGTCGCATCTAGAGTGCCAAAGGAACCGTTCTGCCAAATTCCGTTAAGATTGGTTCAGTAGTTTAGGCTCTGTGAATGTGGAAGAAATGTATGCAGCCACTCGTGCGCGTGCTACGCTTTCCAACCACCAACACCCCCCCCCCACCCCCACCCCCTTCTCCATCTCAGCCCCCCCTTCTTTGCGTCCCTTGGGTGATGCACCTCCACACCAAATTTGAAACGATTCCATGCCGTGGTTCGAGATATAAGAGGGTGAGAGAAAAAAACCGGAGACATGTCTGCCGCTCGGTGACCCCCCACCCCCCACCCCTGGGGTATAATTTAAGCACCAATGTCTTCTATTCTTGGTGTTTTCACCCCCAACCCCTCCAAAAGATTTGAAGTTATTCCATGCAATGGTTCGTCAGATATAACAATGTTGGAAAAAATGGAGACATTTTGTTCAGCTCAACGACACGACGCAGCATATTTTTTTTTCTAACAGAACATTTACGTATGCAATACACCACCACACACAATTTGAAGCGATTCTGTTATGTACTGGGATACACCACCACACACAATTTGAAGCGATTCTGTTACGTATGCGATACACCACCACACACAATTTGAAGCGATTCTGTTACGTATGCGATACACACACCACACACAATTTGAAGCGATTCTGTTACGTATGCGATACACCACCACACACAATTTGAAGCGATTCTGTTATGTACTGGGATACACCACCACACACAATTTGAAGCGAATTCTGTTCACTTATGCGATACACCACCACACACAATTTGAAAGCGATTCTGTTATGTACTGGGATACACCACCACACACAATTTGAAGCGATTCTGTTACGTATGCGATACACCACCACACACAATTTGAAGCGATTCTGTTACGTATGCAATACACCACCACACACAATTTGAAGCGATTCTGTTATGTACTGGGATACACCACCACACACAATTTGAAGCGATTCTGTTACGTATGCGATACACCACCACACACAATTTGAAGCGATTCTGTTATGTACTGTGTGATACACCACCACACACACTTTGAAGCGATTCTGTTATGTACTGGGATACACCACCACACACAATTTGAAGCGATTCTGTTACGTATGTGATACACCACCACACACACTTTGAAGCGATTCTGTTACGTACTGCGATACACCACCACACACACACTTTGAAGCGATTCTGTTATGTACTGCGATACACCACCACACACAATTTCAAGCGATTCTGTTATGTACTGTGATACACCACCACACACACTTTGAAGCGATTCTGACCATCGGTTCACAAGAGTACAGCCTGGACATGAATCAAATGTATCGCCGAAAAAGAACAAAATTGACGTTGTCACGGTCAAACTTCAAGGTTAAGGTGTAGAGTGGCACAGAGGTAACGCGGTTCGCCTTGTGTCAAGTAAACCCCGAGTTCGAACCTGGGTACAGGGGATTTTCCCCTCTCACTCTGCACTAGGCCTTACAGTCTGAACGTGTGGAGTCTTTCGGATGAGACGATAAACCGAGGTCCCGTGTGCCCATGCACTTAGCACACGTTAAACCCAGTGGCAACGAAAAAGTTGTCATTTGGTTAAAATGTACCCACCCACCCCTTCCTTCTCATCAGTCACACACACACACACACAAAAATCGCATCACACACCAATAATTTATGCACGGAAGTCGACTACTCCAGGTGATGCACCTCCACACACAATTTGAAGCGTAGTCGAGCAAAAGGCCAAAAACCTTGTAGAATGACAATGACTGAACAGACTTTTAAAACCTTCTTAAAGACCCACCAGATCACGCGTCAAAATCACGGGTTTCGCGTGTTTTCCCCTCTTATAGCTGGTAAGAAAATCTTGTTTTGACCAGGTCTGACTCCCATACAAATGCCCCCAAATTCAAAACGAAACATCATTTTAAAGAGCAGCCTCAATTTGAAGTTGGGGGCAGCTGTATGTATGCGGGTCACAGCTACCCAGAAAAAAAACCAACCCCAAGGGACTTAATTGTGGTGGGTCAGTTTGTCTTTAATTTAAGTCTGAGATGAACATTAGATGAATATAACATAGTTTAAGACGGGGTAAAAAGCGCATGGGCGGGTAAGAAGCCCACCCCAATTATCTCATGAAATGAAGCAAATTTCAGTCTCATTTTGCCCATTAAGTATGACTTAGCGTTAATGTAAAGCGGGCTCCATGGGCTTTTTACCCCATCTTCCCACTACTAGTAGCAAGCACTAATGGACAAAAAAAGTCCAAATATATGTAACAGAAATAAAATTTAAAAAAAGCATGGACGGATAGGTGGCGTTTCAAGTTATTAGGTTGGCTTGCGAGTCCAAGTACCCTATTGATAATGTTGTTTAGAAAGAAAGAAAAGGACAGACAAAATAAGAAAAGAAAGACAGAGAAAAAGGTCTATGATTCAGTGTCTTAAAATGCAAACAAGTCAATGACACGGGGCGGGGTTGGGGGGTGCGGCGGGGGGAGGGGTTGGAGTTAAGGAAAGGGAAGAGTGAAGGGGAAGAGGAAGGGGCAGGGGAGGGGGAGGGGGTGTCTTTGCGCTAAGGAGGCCGCGAGTTCCTCGATGCGCCACACAATATCACAATCCCAAGATTTACTGCGTGATGCATCACGCTTCGGCCTAATTTACACTTCGCCTAACAACATCTCGCCTAATCACATCTCGCCTAATCATATCTCGCCTAATTACGCTTGGCCTAATCATTATGAGAGTGTCTTATCATATGTAAAAATAAAAAACACTTCGCCTAAAATGTCCAATTTCGGGGAAACAAGGGTGTGCGTGATATATCATGTGAGACTTGGTCCCTGAACACAGAAAAGCAAAACGATTGAATTGGTTTACTATTGCTTCAACACTTCCTCTGCACGGGAGATGGTACATGAAAGCTAAGAGAGACAATTTGACAATTTGATATTTATTGTCATTTACCAACATAGGTCAGTTATGACAAGGGGGGAGAGTAATGCGGACAATACAATACAACCTAACTAATCACTGGCCATTGTCAACATCAAAACACTTGTCGGCCGCGGGGCCCGCTCTTATGCCATAGACCGATGAGGTTTAACCGAGGCGTGGTCACCGCTACAACTATCTGTATTAATTTAAAAAAATCGGGACTTTACTGGTTTCGTACTGCCCTCCGGGCATTGCCTCCAGTATTGTTCCCACCATATTTGTATTTACAAATGTCCCATATGTGTCTGATTCAGACCCAAGAGGACGTAAAACACCATTTTCATTCATTCGTCAACATCAAAACAATTAAGTCCATTTAAAAAAAATAATAAGGTAGATGGAAACAACAAACAAAACATTATTTAATGCTCACATCGTTCCATTTCCGTGTGGCCAAAAATCAAATGGAGGAGAAAAAAAAGAAAAAAAGTAACATCTAATCTCTGTGTTTCGAGGATTTCCTCCTTTGTGTTTTATAATAAAGAGAAGAGAAAGAGTTCGATCTTTTAAAATAAGTGTATTATTGGGTCGACCACCCAAACTTAATTGCTACCCTATATACATGTACATTTGCACTCAAAACGATTCTTTATTAGAAAAGAAAGCTTTACTTATTTCTTATTTCATAGCCTCTGCAATGTATTTTGCAACAGACTGAATAACCTGGTCATCCTGAAAAAGCTGAGAGAGAGAGGCAGAGAGAGAGAGAGAGAGAGATGTAGTATTAGCACGAAGAGAGAGAGAGGAGAGAGAGAGATGAGATGATGAGAGCGAGAGAGAGAGAGAGAGGTCAATTCTCCTGCTCGTCTCCAAATTTGGCATGTAGGTACTTTGGCTTATGCCCCTTCTGATGGTGGCATACCGATCAAGGTCAAGGTCAAGGGCCGGGAGATCGGTAGGCCTTGAATGTGGTAGGGTTCTACAAATTGGGTTTAAGCCATATTTTCCACATTTGTACTTGACAGTGTGAAGCGCTTCAGATTGTGTGTGGTACTGTATACCCTAGAGAAGAAAACATCCGATGCATAAATTATCACCATGCTGACCTTGACCTTGAAGTGTGACCTTGAAAACCGAAATTTACTTCTTTGCGCTATATATTTTTCTTGTCCAAGCTGCATCTCGTGATCTAGCAGACAGAATCCCTTCCAATTTTGTGTCGGGATGTGACACTAAGAGTATAACACATTCGTACATAAATTATCCCTCGGAAATACAATGTTGCCGAGCGGCAGACATGTTTCCGTTTTTTCTTCACCCTCCTATATCTCGTGAAATACTGTATATATATCACTCCAAATTTTGTGTGGGTGTATAAAAAGAAGAGTAGAAGACATTGCAGTACACATTATGCCACGTGGGATTTCAATGTCGCCGAGCGGCAGACATGTCTCCGAGTTAAAGGTGCACACCCGCCCATTCATCCCGGTAAAGGAGGGGGATCTAATACTAAAGAGTAGCACAAAGACAAAAAATCCAAAAAAAAAAAATAATAAAAACCCTCTAGCACCAAATGTGCCACGAGGGGCTTAAATGTTCGCCGACCGGCAGTACATGTCTCAGTGTTAAGGTTTTGTCACCAACTAAGGGTGTGCATCCCGGAAAAAACGATTTGCACCCAGTCAAGGGTGTGTAAGTAGGTCGCATTACCCAAATGACACAAGGAGATACGGGGACCTAAGATTGTGAGGGGGAAGGGAGGTACAGGGCGGTGCATGTACAGGGCGTAACCGGCAAAGGACATATCTGCCACTCGGAGATGCCCTTGTTCTTTTTGTCTTCTTTTTTTAAAAGTATTCACTCTTACGGAGGTGAAGCAAAGGAGTTTTATTTTTTATTTTTTATTTAAAGAAAACAAATATTATTTTCATGTCAACGGGCGGGGCCAAAAAAATAGGACTTGTTCGGAAATAATTAAGGGGAGTAGTTTCATGGTGTGTGGGGGTGATCTTGCCTAATTCAATCGGTCAAACAGGGGACGTTACTCTACCACCAGGTAGATCCCCAGCCCTCGCCTCGTGTGCTTGAGGAGACGTGCATCACTTAGAAACACTAAAATTCTCTAAAATTGATGTCATTTATATTTGTACGTCACAATTTGCAAGTTCTATCGGTTTGTGGATACTGGCCACCCCTCATTTTTCCACACACAAAAATGTTCGCAAGTCGCTGACTCGCATCCTGCGGTTTCAAGCTTCGACGCCATGCCGCCGTGGTTGCGATGGTTTTGACCGAGTAAGTCGAGGTAATCAACTAAAACTTTCACGAAGTGCTCTCCCCTATCCCCCCCTCCCCTCCCCCCCCCTCCCCCTACACCTCCCCCACCTCCCCCCCCCGCCCCCCCCCCACCCCCCCCCCCTCCCCCCCCCCCTTCTCCCCACCCCCCCCCCCCCCCCCCCACCCCCCCCCCCCCCGCCCCCACACTCCCCCCCCCCCTCGGCACCCCCCGAAAATCGTCTATTGGACCTCTGTTCTCACCGGGGTAAGCTAAACTCTGGGTGCAAAGATTATAAACTTACATTATAACGAAACCATTATGAACAAATGATACCACAAAACACTACCAACCCTCCATGCACTGTACAAATTAAATAAATGATGGCTTGGAGTCAAAACAGACTAACGACTATCTTTAGATAGTCCATTCTTGACAATATTATTGAACTTATTACGAAAACTACTAACTTGTATAAAAAAAAGACTGCAGAAATATAAAAAGCATAACCCCCTTTTTATATTTCTGCTGTCTTTGTTTGATACAAGTTATTAGTTTTTTGCAATAGGTTCAATTAATACGTCAATCGGACTATCTAAAGATAGTCCGTTTTTGGACTCCAAGCCATCGAAATGTGGCTTGAAAAACGCTTTATAGCTTAAAATGCCACTGTTAATAGTGGTGGATCCATAAAGGATGCCAGTGGTTCTACCCATGAAGGGAGATACTATTTGATCAAAGAAACCACAAACACCAGTAACTGTGTATACTTTTTGAAGTTAGCTTTGTGCTGTGAAAAGAATAAAATAAAAAAAAGTAAAAGATTGTGCTGGTTTACTTTTTTGTCCCAATAGTAAACACAATCTTTTTACTTTTACTTTGTATTTGGTATTATTATAACGAAACCACACACATTCCATATTGCATCCCACCCTACGCATCGTAAGGTACCCAATTTACTCAATTGTCTCTCCATACATTCCTTCACACTCATCGGTGCATCACGGCTCTCAGAGGAACGGCTGTCCAGAAGAACAGCGCGGTGAAAGGCTCTCTCCGATTGCGATCTCGGCATTCGTCTGCCCAGAGGATAATTTTTATGTAGATCGAATATTCTGTTAGGTTTGAAGCAAATGTTTTATTAACGCGCATTTGCAGCGGAATTTAGTCAGGAGTACACATACAAGCTTGAGGCTTATAAAAGTACTCAACACATATACTACAAAGTACTAGCAACAGGCTGCATCACATTTGACACAATTGATGGAAGTCAAAGATATAAATTTAGTAAAGAAAAGTCTGAAAAGTAATTAACTTGATTAAATTAACTTGATAATGTACATGTAAAGAAAAGTCTGAAAAGTAATTAACTTGATTATAATTAACTTGATTAACTTAACTTGATTACCTTAACTTGATTACATGTTCTTCAATGTACATGTAATGTGTGAATACACACACACACAAGCACACAGCACACACACACACACAACAATGACACACACACACACACACACACGCACATATACACACACGCATACACACATGCGCACACACAACACATGCACGCACACACACGCACACGCGACGCGCACGCACACGCACACGCACACACACACACACACATATACACTATATATATATATATATATATATATATATTATATTCTAAAATAAACACACACATACACACATGCGCACACGCCACACGCACACACACACACACAACACACACACACACACAAGCACACCACACACACGCACACACACAACACACACACACACACACACATTTGGATGCAACACTGTAGGATTGCAGCCTTAAGTGGCCGCAACAAATAAACAAACAAACAAACAAGCAAAAAAGGGGATCACAACTTGTCACAGTATACCGCTAACACAGTGGCTTGGGGGGTCCCTTTCACGCTTCAACACAATGAACAGCAATAGAAAGAGAAGAAAGCAGCGCGGGAGTTGGTTGGGTTTGTAAAAAAAAGGTTAGGGGGTGTTCTAGGTGGGGGGCGGCGGCGAAAGAGAGGAATATATTAATATGTAGGAAAACGAGGGATAGGAGTGAAACGAGAAGTGGGGGTGGGGGTCATAATGTGACAGATTTGTGGCCCTTTTTTTTAAATTTATTTTTATAAAATATATCTCTTATTATTAAAGGTTGTACGTGTTCCACAGACATTTTGCAGCGTTTGGCGACAAAAGGCCTTTTTCTCGCCCACAGGCTGGTATGGGGAGTTTACTTCTTTTAATCCCCTTTTGATTGCTGGCCTGGTGAGGAGGCGGTTACACGTGTCTTGTTCGCCATCCCTAAACAACGGTAGGGCCACACACACACACACAGACACACGCTACAGCACGCAGATGATCACGCACAATACACACAGACGCACACGCACGCACACAGACACACACGCGCGCGCGCACACACACACACCACACGCGCGCGCGCGCGCGCGCATGCACGCGCGCACAGCCACACGCAACACACAGCACACACACACATAGACAGCACCATACACACACAGAGCAGCGCTGACAAGCACCCATATAGACCACGTTGCCTCACTACACAGCACACATACACACTGACACACATACACACACACATAGCCTACACACACTCACGCACACTGCAGCGCCATCGCACGCATACGCACACCCACCCACACACAACTCAACAAACACAAACACCAACACACAAACACTGACGTGCACAATTCGCACGGCACAACACACTACAACAGGCTACGAACGCACGACTTGCATATCGCACAACAAACACACAGCACGCACGCACGCACTGGCACACGCTCAAATCATGACACACAGAGCACACCTACACAGAGAGTGAGAGAGAGAGAGAGAGAGAGAGAGAGTGTGTGTGAGACAGACAAACGACACACACACACACACAACTACTCACACACAAACACACACACACACACACAAAATACGGCACGCACACGCACGATACACACACACACACACACACACACCCATACACACACAAGGCGGAACCGATTGATTTTCTTCTTCGGCTTGTTGAACGCACGTGCGTATGTGCATAATTGAATGAGTCAATCAGTGCTTTTCGGTGGCCCATGAACTCCCTCCCTACATACCATAGGACTTAAAATGTTTTTTAGGTAAAGGTCCACAGATGGTGCCACCCCCCCTACATTTCTCGGTCTATTCCATTTTTTTTCTGTTTTGCCCTTTCTTACCATACATGAATGAAGCTGTATTTTAGGAACATTTTTCAGCTAATTATCTTTTTTCAATAATTAATTGCATTCATGATAAAGGCCATTATTTTATGTAATAGGACCCCCCCCCCCCCCACCCACACAATGCTCACACAACAACACAGCCCATGTAGTGCGCGTAGTACAACCGCGGCATTTTCACAGTTCGTGGTTCTACTGCGTTTTCGCTTCCCGTCTTATAGGGGGGTGGGGTTGAGGTGGGTGGGGGGGGGTAGGGTTAGGGATAGGGTTATTATTCCAAAAAGATAATTAGCTAAACAAGGCTAATAAAATACAGCTTTATGTTTGGTAAGAAAGGCAAAAACGGGAAAT
>CM065712.1:21684952-21692902 GCA_017654935.2 Phymorhynchus buccinoides | reverse complement strand
CGGCGACCTAATGCGCGCAAGAACAACTCCCGAATAATCGAGAGCTTCCCTCTCTCCCCCCCCCCCCTTTTCTGCCTTACCCCCCCCCCTCCCTCTCCCCCCCCCCTTTCATATTTCCTTCCCCCCCCCCCCCCCCCCCCCCCCCACCCCTTCGGCATCATAGCGTTCTCAGCTCCTTTTAGACTAGGCGTTCAAGACTGGCACTTGGTCATCTCCAAACATGGAAACAACGCAATTTTGTTTTTTTTTTATTTAGAAAGTTTTATTATTTTGCTGTGTGTGTGTGTGTGTGGTGTAGTGCTCTTGTGTGCTGTGTGTGTGTGTCGTATTTGACGGTTTAAGGCTTGGTCTTTAGGGTTAGGGTATATGGCAGGCTTCCCAGGGACCCCCATTTGGCGGGTCATGAAAGAGTACTCTTGACATTCTAAAAGACCCGTCTAAAATGATGTGCAGGGTTGGCCCAGGGAGAGCACTTAGAAAATTCTTTTCAGCCTCTTCGGCAATGACAACTGGGAACCCACTATTCCAGGTCCCGCTCTAGGGACACCTCTATGCTATAATGGAAGACCCTCTCCCTGGGACCCTTTGTTTTGCGGGACCATTGGGAGCCCATTGGATAGGGTTAGGGTAGGGCTAGAGCAGTTTAATTAGGTTGAAAATGTTTTTAGTCCAAAAGATTAGGAATATTCTAAAAGTTTCGCGAAAACAAAATTGTCAGGCTGAATGGGGCGTTTCTCTTTCCATCAATTTTTGGGATGACCAAGTGAAGCATTTTTTGAACGTATTGTTTTATTTAGCTCCTCTTATTCGCTGTCAAGCCCTTGTCAAAAGATGAGAGCGCGGGCCCTCTGTGAGGCGGGGAAACCTGCTGGAGGTACTGGTTAAGAGGGTGTGGTGGGTGGGGGGGGGGGGGGCGGGGGGGGGGGGGGCGGGCAAAAAAAGACGGACGATAGTCGCCCCCTTTGGTCCCTTCATGGCCACGTGCAGGCTCTCTGACTTTCCAGAGACATCCTGTGGGGCCTGCGGCCTATCCCCTACCCCCATCTCCGGGACTCACGTCTTTCACTACCCTCGGGAACTAGAAAATGTTCACTATGAAAAGTTATCTGGAAGAACTGAGACAGGACGCGCGTGTGTGTGTGTGTTGGTGTGTGTGTGTGCGCGTGTGCGTGTGTGTGTGTGTGCGTGTGTGTTGTGTGTGTGAGTGAGTGAGTGAGAGATAGTATGTGTGTGTGTGTGTGTCCACGTGTGTGGCGTGCGTTGTGAGAGTGTGGTGTGCGTGTGCTCTTGGTGTGTGTGTGTGTGTGAGTGGTGTGAGGTGTGGGATTGTGTGTGGTGCCTTGTGCGTGTGTTTGCCGTGTGTGTCGGTGCTTGTGCGTGCCTGTGCGTGTGTGCTGGTGTGTGTGTATGTCGTGTCGTTAGTAGCGTTATGTGTGCGTGTGTGTGTGTCTTGTGTCTGTCTGTTGCATATTAAAATTAATCAGTGACCTTGACCTTTGACCTTTTAACATGTAATTGTTTAGTCTTGGCCACATCGCGCACATTTTTTGCAGTTAGTGGTTCCCAAATTTGGCTTGTTGGTGTATTGGTTTAATGTGGATATAGTATATGGGGTTACTTTTACATTTTAGCCTTTACCTTTGACGTTGAATTACATCGTCAATTATTTGTTTGGGCCATATTCCTTTTAACATTCTGTGCAAGTATATAGTCTTCAAAATTTGTGTCAAGGGTGGTATGGTAGACTAGCTTAAGATCATTATGGAATGCTAAGTATTTTATGACCTTCAGTACTATGATGGCATTGAGCCTTTCGACCTTGATTTGTCTGTTGCAATATCACACGAACCCTTCTGCCCAACATCGCTTAAAATGTTGCAAGAGTGGCATATCGAAATAAAGGCTGATCTTCCAAAATAGAAATTGACACATATCTAACCC
Source organism: Phymorhynchus buccinoides (assembly GCA_017654935.2). Lineage (NCBI taxonomy): Eukaryota > Metazoa > Mollusca > Gastropoda > Neogastropoda > Raphitomidae > Phymorhynchus > Phymorhynchus buccinoides. The sequence continues at coordinate 21,690,961 of CM065712.1, read as the reverse complement.
AGACCCTTGGAAACCTTTTGCTGGAGAGGTCTTAGATATATCTCGAAAAGCACAAAGCGAGTGAGCCTTGAAGGCTTTTGCTTCTTTTTTTTCCTGTTGCCTTGAAGAGGGGGGTCTTTTGCAAACGAGAGGCAACGGCATAGCAAGCAGCTCTGTTTCATTTTATTTTACGAGAGGGCACACACGACGTGCCAGTGGTCTGTTTTGCATACGACAGTAGCCTTAGTCTTTCGGCCCCAAAATAAAGTGACGATGACTATCACATCTCTTTCCGTGCACACTTCAACACCCTTAGGTCTCTTAGCATTATTAGTTTTGTCCTCCTCTTTTTGTGTGTGTGGGAACAACAATAGTGTGTCAAGGTTGTAGTGTGCGTGTGCGGTGCGTGCGTGTGGTGCGTGTGTTGTGTGTGCGTGCGGTGTGTGTGGGCGCTGCCGCGCGCAGCAGGTGTGTGTGTCGTGTGTGTGTGTCTCTGTGTGTGTCTCTGTGGGTTGTGGGTGTTGTTTTTTGTTGTTGGTTGTTTGGGCAAGTGCAGGGGTATGGGGTGGGAAGGGTGGGGGTGGAAGCTTTGATGCCTGTGACTTTCTGGCAGGTAGTGATAATCATTCCCCTAAAACATGATGATGATGATGATAAGATGATGATTGTCATGAAGATGATGATGGGCATGATTGTGATGATGATGATGATGGAGATGATGATGGTCATGGAGATGATGATGATAATTTGGAGGGGGGGGGGGATGCGCGCGACGCCACCCCCACCTCCCGTCGCCGCACATGCACAAACTTTTCTTGGTGGTGGTTGTGGGGGTCCCACCCCCCCTCCCCACCCGAGTCCCCCGATCCGCCTGTGTATGATTTAATGGTCTGGAGACAGCAGTGGGTGGTGTGTGTTGTGTGTGTGTGTTTGTGTGCGTGCGCAGCGCGCGCCGCGAGTGGTGTGTGTTGTGTGTGTGTGTGTGTGTGTGTGTGTGTGTGGTGTGTGTGTGGTGTGTGTGTGTGTGTGTGTGTCATGTGCGTGCGTGCGTGCGTGCGTGCGTGCGTGCGTGTGCGTGTGTGCTGTGCGTGTCTGCGTGCGTGGGCGCGGTGTGTGTGGTGTGTGCGTGTGTGTGTTTTGTGTCCTTGACACGCTTTTCCCCAAGTCCATTGAGGGGCGGGGGTGGGGGTGGGTGGCTGGAAATACTGTAACCCTGCTCACTCAAGCGGCCAAACGGCGTTTGCCGCTGTCCCATCGGCATCGTTTTCTCTCTCCTCCCCCCCCTTTCACACGCCAGCCATATTTCAGCCAAAAAAAATCCATCAAATTTACCTGGGTAGAGAATTAAAATCCATCTGCATTATTAGTCCGTCACCAAGACGGACTATAGCGATGCGTCTGGTTTGTATTTTTGTTTGTTTGTTTTGTTGTTGTTTTTTTTTGTGGTTTTTTTCTGTCTGTTCCAAGGATATCTCCCGAACCGCTTGACTGAATCGCGTCAAATTTTGTGTGAAGGGGTGTGCCTCCTTAATAGGAAGAGATCGGCGCAAACCATTTTGCCGTCTTGACCTTGACCTTGACGTACGACCTTGAAAACCGAAAATCTATTTTTAGCCATATCTCGGGCACACGATCAACATAGGATGTTGAAACTTGGTATGAAGGTGGGTTTGGCTTATGCTCCTTCCGAATATCAAGGTCAAGGTCAAAAAGATCGCTGGAGCCTGAAAATCGGAGGGTCATTTTTTCTCCTTCTGTCTGTCCCAAGGATATCTTTCGAACGGGTTGACAGAATCACGTCAAATTGTGTGTGCTGGTGTGTCACCATGAGAGGAAGGCATCCGCGCAAACCATATTGCCGTCGTGACCTTGACCTTGGCGTACGACCTTGAAAACCGAAAAATCTTTCAGGGGCCATAACTCCCACACCGTTAGTGTTAGAGTCTTCAAAATTGGCATGAAGGTACTTTGGCTTATGCCCGTTCTGATGGTGGCATACCGATCAAGGTCAAGGTCAATGGTTTTCGGGCGATCCGTAGGCCTTGAAAGTGGTAGGGGTCTACACATTGGGGTTTTTTTTTACTGTTTTAAGCCATATTTTCCACATTGGTACTTGACAGAAGCGCTTCAGATTGTGTGTGGTGGGTCCTTGGTACTGTATACCCTAGAGAAGAAAACATCCGAGCATAAATTATCACCATGCTGACCTTGACCTTGAAGTGTGACCTTGAAAACCGAAATTTCCTTTCTTTGCGCTATATGTTTCTTCTTCAAGCTGTATCCTATCTCGTGAACTAGAAGACAGAATCCCTTCCAATTTTGTGTCAGGATGTGACCACTCGACGGGGGTGTCGCAAGTGCGTGGCATTGCTGGTGACGGACATGTCTGCCGCTTCGGCGAACGCCCTTGTTGGGGAATTATTTCTTCTGTGACATATATAAAAAACGGTCTATCCTTACTTCCCAAAAACTAAGACAATAGGGTCTTTGGATAATGGAACCCCAATTTGATGCCTTTTCTGTGACATAGGCACATTGTGGTGCTAAAATGCGGACTTTGGCGCTGAAAGGGTTAATGGAAATTTTGGGCCGCGAGGTGAAAGCTGGTTAGTGTTTTCAAGGTTTTCTGTTTGTTCCTGACTGTCTGTCTGTCTGTCTATACGTGAACACGATCACTTTGTGAACGGAGGGGCCTTTGGCCTATAGGAGGCGCTCACATTTTGCATGCGGGGGTTGCTTTGCGTGTATTTAGGAGTATCGGATGTAGGAGGATCTCTAGGCCAAGGTTCGAAAAGGAAGGTCATTGGTCAAAACGTCAAGGAGTCAGTGGAGCCGAAAATGCTGCCGCGCACCTGCTTTTTTCTCTCTTAGCTGTCAATAACAGTGCGGCGAGCTACGGTTGAGATCCTCTCCGGCGCAGGGGTACTGTGAAGTGCCGGGTGTATAGGCCGTTTGATCGGAGTTTAGTGTCAGGCGGTATTTGTTTGTCTGTTTGTTCCTGCGAGGTCAGATGGAGCCCGAAAATGCTGCCGCGCGGCTGGCTGGATCTAGCGTTTTCATGCTCGAACGAAATTTAAGCTTTACGTCCTCCCGGCCGAATCCATATGGGACATTACTTTTTACTTGTGGTTTTTGTTTGTGGCTCAAAGCCACAAACCTATAACTCACTTTGTCGGTCGTCGTCTGTCTGTCTGTCTGTCTGTCTGTCTGTCTGTCTGTCTGTCGGTCCGTCGGTCCAAAATTGTCGCACATTTTGACAAAATTGTCGCACATTTTGACAAATTGTCGCACATTTTGACAAAATTTGTCGCACTTCAAATCGAGGCTACACTTCAAATTGAGGCCGCTCTTTAAAATGATGTATTTTAAAAGCGTACAAAATAATAAACATACGTAATACAGACACTACAACAGACACGACGAGTATGCGGTGCTTCTTTCGATGAGTATAAGTAGGATACATAGTTTTAAATGTTTTCCCAAAGATATAAAAAAAGTTACGAAATGGTGCAGAGATAACATTCTGGGACGGTATTCATGTCGAGATAGCATGAGGACTTAGCATGATGGCTAACTTAGAAGCTCTTCCAAAAGTCCTATTAAATCCTATAGGACATTGAAGAGCTTCTAAGTTAGCATCATGCTAAGTCTCATGCTATCTCAACGTGAATACCGTCCCTGGTTTACAGATTAAAATGATTGAAAAGCCAGGGGAGGTGACTCATGATTGGAGTGGTAAAACTAGACCGCGTGCCACAAACTATTGCGATTTCGCGCTTGTTAGGAAAGGGGGGGGAGAGGGAACAAAGAATATGAAATTTCTATCAGTTTTAGTTTTTATACTTTTTATAGATGTTTTTATCTTCAATAAAGGTCAAGTTTGTTTGATATGTTTTTATTTTAATTTTAGTTTTTTAGGAGCCATGGGTCGTGCAGGACTACTCTTACATTGTAAAAAATTTGCTTTAGATATAAAATATTTGTTTGAAAAAGACTTTTGGCTGTACCCCTCCTGGTGAGAGCAAATGATTCAAATTTCATGACCACTTTATATTTAAAAGAACAATTTGAATGAAAGTTGAAAAATCAAACAAGGTCTAACGAGAAAACATATTTACACGTATTTTTGTTATTAGTTTACTTTTATTTGTCAAATCTCGTTATAAAAGATCTCCACTTTAAAGTGGAAAACTATTTGTACAATGTTAAAAATAAATTTTATTATTTCAAGTTTTACCTCAAAATGTCTTTACAAAACAAGAAAAACTAGGGTCCTTAAATTAGTAAAAATGTACAAACATTTTTCATGCTCTAGTTTTCTACGCCTTGTATATCCTTTCTTACGACCCCGACCCCTCCACGAGTCTCACCCCGTGGGGATACCGGGGGGTCTTTCGTAAAAATAGTCCCCCCACCTTCTGGAAGTTCTGTGCTTGTAATTTCCTCTAATCTGTCACTCTCTTTGACTCTGCCTTTTCCCCTTTGCTTTCTATCATCTACTATCTTCCCGTCTAAGTGGCCACATTCTCCTACTGCCTTTTTGTTTCCAAAAATGTTTTTTTCTCCTTTGAGCTCCTCGGAAATCGGAATGTGTCGGCTGTGCGCTAGCGCGGAGACCAGTGAACACTGAAAACCGGACACATACTACCTTACCCATTATGGCCATATGGCCTGGGAACGCCGAAGAAGAAGAAGAATAAGAAGAAACAACACAGCATGAGTAGACGTACACGTAACCTAGGAGCCAGAGAGAAGGTTGGGTTTTTGTGCGGTTTTTTTTTTTAAAGCTACGCTTTGGATGGAAGTTCAGTTTAACGTCGCGTATCGGCTTTCGCCATGTACGACGGGCTGAACAAACCAACCAGGGTATAAACAAAAATTTATGTTCCTGAATCACTGTCTTAGCCAAAAGGCCGAGAAGCGATCAGAATTAATTTTAAAAAAATGTATTCCCGGCGGGATACGAACCCGCGACCTCTGGGTACTCCATAATCTGTGGCGAATATGGTCCAGTGCGCTATCCACGCTTTCAACGCCAGTCACTTTTTAGCTTAGATTCTTACATCAGACTTACCTGGGAATAGACGATGTTTTGTTGGCAATAATGCCGTGTATTCCTTTACGGCATGTGTAACATTAGGCCTATATCCTTATCTCCTAACATTAAGAAGAAGAAGAAGTCATTGTGTTAACAGACCCTGATTAAGAAGCGTTTTAGTGACATGGGTGTTTAAATCAGTGTTAATATTACGATGGCTTGGAGTCAAAACGGTCTATCTTTATAATAGGGGAAGACGGGGTAAAAAGCGCATGGGCGGGTAAGAAGCCCACCCCAATTATCTCATGAAATGAAGCCAATTTCAGTCTCATTTTGCCCATGAGACGAGCGTTAATGTCTAGCATTCGTCTCATGGGCAAATTTGACTGAATTTTCTTTATTTCATGAGATCATTGGGGTGGGCTTCTTACCCGCCCATGCGCTTTTTACCCCGTCTTCCCCTATATATAGGAGAGCTATGCACGAACAGAGACTAAAAACACTCAATATTATAAGACTAAATGGTGTATTATTGGATTTATTACGAAAACTAATAACTTGTATATAATTTTTTTTTTAAAGACTGCTGAAAGATAAAAAGCGGGGTTTTCTTTTAATTTTTCTGCAGTCATTGTTTGATACAAGTTATTAGTTTTTTGTAATAAATCCAATAATACGTCATTTAGTGAATTAGTCTTCGACTATTTAGTGTTTTTAGTCTCTAGACTATTTAGTGTTTTAGTCTCTGTTCGTGCATAGCTCTCCTATATATTACCTGCTCGGCCTTGGTGGTGACTGGCTTAACACAGTAAGTAGCGCGTGCCTCCCCTTGTGGCGTCAATGGAGGGCGGAAGCTGTATTGTGACGTAGGCAATGACGCGGGATGAGTGGTTGAAGAGTGATGGAGAGACTTGTGAAACGAGGCGTCCTTGATGATAAAATGGGTTTGTTCAGTTTTGTTCGTTTGTGTTTTTCTTCCCCCCCCCCCTCTC
>CM065712.1:21677452-21679952 GCA_017654935.2 Phymorhynchus buccinoides | reverse complement strand
ATAAATTGCTAATGAGGATGGAGAGAATGAACAATGGGGATGAGGTGCTACTCTTAGTTTAAAGCTCCCCCACCACGAGAAGGTGGGAAGCCTGCGTGTGAAAAAAAAACAAGCGTTTAAATTTAATGCAAAACTAGCGCAACGCTGAGTACCGGTAACGCCTAGTAAACGGTAACGCCTAGTAATGTTAACGCCAAGTACTGGAAACGCTGAGTACAGCAAATTTGAAGCGATTCGGTTAAGAAACGGCGGAGTCGTTATAGCGCGCGCGTTTCTGACCGATTCGCTTCCGGTTTGGTACACGGATCGTCACCATCCCCGGTCATCTTCCTGCCAAATTCGAAAGGCGATCGGTTCCAGGCAAACACCGAATAACGGGCGCCGAGAGGCTGGCGGATGCGCGTTTTCGCCATCGCTCCGTGAGGGCTCACAGCAAATTTGAAGCGAAGTGGGTCGAAAAAAACGGCGGAGTTATAAGGCCCGTTTTGTGTTTCCGACACACACTTACACGGACGGGACACTTGGCTTTTTACTATATGATGTCTGTCGGTTCATTGAGAAGAGAAAAAGGATTTCTTGCTTGGGGAGTGGGGGGATGGGGACGTTTTACCCCTCCTTACCATAGTTATTGGCGAAATGCCAACACCTTTGCCTTGGCGGGTGTAGCCTTGTCAACACTGCGAGCAGTCTGTGATTGCTCAGTTTTCTCCAGCGTGATCCGTGGCAAGTGTTGAGGAGTATGATCATACGTGACGGATCCTAGCTGATGTTCGTTCGTCGGTATAGAGTAGTTACAACACAATCCTTTTAGACAATCTCCTGCCTATAGGAAAAATGCCGTTAAAGAAGATCGCGAATGTCTTACAGTTTTCTTGTTTTAAAACTATTGTTCTTTGTCTTCTGTATATATATATATATCTTTTAAAAATCGTGAGTGTTGTTGTCGTTTTAAAGATCAGCCACTGCGTATGGCGTGTGTGTGTGTGTGTGTGGTTGTGGTGGTGTGTGTTGTGTGTGTGTTTGGTGTGTGTGGTGAGTGTGTGCGAGTGTCTGTGTGTGTGTGTCTGTCTGTCTGTCTGTCTGTGTGTTTTGGGAGAGCCGTGTGTTGCGTGCGTGCGTGTATGTTGGTGTTTCCTTCTGTCATCTGTCTCTAGTGTCCATCTGTCTCTGTGTGTAGTGTGTGTGTGTGTGTGTGTGTCTGTCTGTCTGTAGTCTGTCTGTGTGTGTGTGCGTACCGTGCGCGTATATGTGTGTTGGTGTGTGTGTGTGTGTGCGTGTGCGTGTTGCGTGTGTGTGTGTGTCGCGCGCGCGCGCGCGCGCGCTGTCGACGATCATTACAACACACGATGATGACGACATGGGCTGTCGAATTTGTGCTGCATGCACTGGGGTATTGTTCTGACACACACGCGCGCACACGCACGCACACGCACACGCACACGCACACGCCACACTGGCAATACAACACACACACACACTGGGTTTCGTGCAGATTTCCCAGTAGGGGGAAGGTGTTGCCACACCTGAGCCTGCACAGACAGACAGACAGACAGGACACGCAGATAAAACTGGCAGTTTGCAAAAATCGGTGAAGGTTGGTTTTACGTGTAATTAGGCGTTGCCTCTTATAGACAATGTTCCTGCAGACTGGATCTTCCCGTTGAGCTTACGATCGAACGAGAGACGTTCAAATAAGATCAGATAGGCAGATGTATGTAGCTAGATAATTTTCCTACAAGGCAGGTGTGTGTCGCCCCAGTGTAGTGTGTGTTGTGTGTGTGTGTGCGTGTGCGTGTGCGTGGTGCGTGCGTGCGTGCGTGCGTGCGTCGTGAATGTGTTTTGTGTCTTTGTGTTTGTGTGTGTGTGTGTGAGTGCGTGTGAGTGTGTATGCATGTTGTTTGTGTGTTTGTGTGTGCGTGTGTGTGTGTGTGTGTGTGTTGTGTGTGTGTGTGTGTGTGTGTGTGTGGTGGGGTGAGAGTGAGAGAGATGAGAGAGAGAGCAGGAGAGAGAGAGAGAGAGTTTGTAACGGATACGAATTTTTTGATTGGGGGGGGGGGGGGGGGAGGGTAAAACAGAATAAGCTGGGTAGCTTTTTTACACCATTGAGAGAGAGAGAGAGAGATGAGAGAGACGAGAGAGAGAGAGAGAGAGAGAGGAGAGAGAGAGAGAGAGAAGGTACGAATACGATTGGTTTTTTTATTGATGGTAAAACAAGATAAGCTGTTTTTTATACACCATTGAGAGAGAGAGAGAGAGAGAGAGAGAGAGAGAGAGAGAGGAGAGAGGGTACGAATACGAATGTTTTTTTTATTGAGGGTAAAACAGATAAGCTTTTTTTAACCACCATTGAGAGAGAGAGAGAGAGAGAGAGAGAGGAGGAGAGAGAGAGAGAGAGCGAGAGAGAGAGAGAGAAAGAGAGAGTGTGTGTGTACAGATAAGCTGGGTAGCTTTTTACACCAGTGCGAGAGGAGAGCCGAGAGCGAGAGCGTAGCGAGATCAG
>CM065712.1:21674055-21676952 GCA_017654935.2 Phymorhynchus buccinoides | reverse complement strand
ATAGTACATTCATATAGCGTTTTACCTCAATATGAGCCCAAAGCGCTTTACAATCAATTCTTCATCAACAAGTAGGCTAGACAACAAAAATAGTTATTTAAGAATGACACAAACCAGCAACAACGCAAATACAAAGCAAAGACTCTCCCCCCTCCCCCCTCCCACTCATTCTCCTCTCTCCCCTCCCTCTCTCTCTCTCTCTCTCCCCTCTCTCTCTCATCTCTCTCTCTCTCCTCTCTCTCTATCTCTCTCTCTCTCTCTCTCCCCCCTCCCCTCTCCCTCTCCTCTCTCTCCTCTATCTCCCTCCCTCTCTCTCTCTCTCTCTCTCCCTCTCTATCTCTCCCTCTCTCTCTCTCTCCCCTCTCTCTCCCTCTCCTCTCTCTCCTCTCTCTTCTCTCTCTCTCTCTCTCACTCTCTCTCTCTCTCTCTCTCTCTCTCTCTCTCCTCTCTCTCTCTCTCTCGTAAGGTTGCTATGGATTGGACCATTCCTCTATGAGACTCTGCAAGATGGTAAGCTCATAAAACACACACTTTATGTTCCCTTTCTTCTTTCTTTCTATCGTACCAGGACCGTTTCCTCCTCTCTTTACTTGAAGCTAAATATTGTCGCTGTTACCAAGTATGTGACCCCGCACCCCGAAAGGGACATTAAGTGTCAAACTGACCATTCTGAGAAAACTACACATTTGAAAGCTTCAAACAATTCTCTTTCTAATGACTGCAAGAACCATTCTTGCATCTTTTTCCGTTCCAGAGTTATGAGCATTTAAAGTTAGTAGGGTGAGCGGCTTGTGGCCATTTTGAGAAAACACAGTCTAAAGTCTAGCCTGGCTAAAGAACATGCATTGACCTACTCGTTTTAAAACAGTTACAAGACCATTATTAATTATTATCCTTTATAATAAATATAAAAGGTAAGATGTTAGAGAATACGAAAAACTCAAAATTGACAAAAATGAGGTTTTTTTTTAACCCCTTCACTGCCACAGGAAAACTGAGAAATTATTGATTTTCTTATTATAAAGTTTAAAACAAATCTGTTAGACTCAATCTGAGAAAATGGTCTAGATATATATCTTTCCTGGCTTACCTAAGCCAAAAACCATCATCCCAGGACAATGACATAGACATTTCTGACATCATACATTACCAGGCTATCTCGTAGCAGGCAGGGAAGGGGTTAATTTTCCATGCCTGCCGCAAGAAACGATCCCAGCGACGTAATGTCCCTTTCGTGGTGCTGGGTCACATATTACTCGATGTGGGTGTCTAATGGTTGAAAAACTCCTTAACATTTTTCACAGAGAGACAGAGAGGTGGGGGGGAGAGGGAGAGAGAAAGCGAGATAGAGAGAAGAGAGAGAGGGGGGAGAGAGAGAGAGAGAGCGAGAGCGAGAGAGAGAGAGAGAGAGAAAGAAAAGGAGAGAGAGAGAGAGGGAGAGATTTGTTCTCTCTGTCATGGTTGAGATCTGATCGTATGTCTTTTGGAGGGCTCCCCCTTCTTTTTTCAAGGAGGAGGATTACTTTTGTTAGAGGGGACCTCTTTCTCTAAAGTATCTCTGGTCTCTCGATCTCTTCTCTCGACTCTATCTCTCTCTCTCTCTCCTCTCTCTTCTACTCTCTCTCTCTGCTCTCAGCTCTCTTGCCTCTCTTATCTTCGCTAGATAGAGATATCATCTCGCATACCGCCCCATTTTTTTTGCATTGAGGGTAATTGAATAACTAGACTGCGAGAGAGATATTTTTTATTAAATTACACCATGCCCTCATAACGCAAGACAAAGACAAAGAAAGAAAGCATACAAATGTATATTTTTTTAAAAGGTAAACAAACCTATCATTATCCTTTACATACATTAACAAATCAACACCAATAAGAAATCATGAGAGAGATAGAGGGTGTGCGTGCATAGAGGATAGTATCGTATCTCTAGACTATCGATAGAGCATACTCGAATGCTAGGTCTCTATTATACCATCTATTCACTCATTATCGATACCAGATTCGTCGAGATCCTCCTAGCGACGATAGAGAGCTAACGAGAGATAGATGGAGAGTAGAGATGAGAGCCCCCGACCGTGAACAGATAGCACTCAACTCCTCCCCTTCCACCCCTCAAACCCCCCCCCCCTGTTTTTACTGTCCTAGTTCCTCTCTCTGCCCGTTCATATTTTGGTTGTGGTTCTTGGCGGGGATCTATCCCCCGTCGCTTCCACCCCCTCCCTCCCCAGCATCTCAAAAGCTCGTCAACACACAGATAGTCTCGCGAGAATCCGCTGAGAGTCGTGAGAGAGAGAGAGAGAGAGAGCCCGGCGAGAGATCGGAGGCGGCGAGGCGAGAGAGGGCAGCACAGACAGACAGAGGAAGAGAAACAGACAGAACTAGAGACAGAAGAGAGAGACAGACACAGGAGAGAGAGAGAGATGGGGGCAGAGAGAGTGGAGAAACTAAACAGGTCGAAGGCCGTCACTCTATCTATATGTCCTTCATAATTCAAACAATCTTCTCCTCTCTAAAACATCTACACTGTATAGTATCGATTCTGCAACAGAGTATCCCCTCCTCTCTACGTAGTAAACTACTATACTTTAACTACTGACCTCCCACCAGTTGTGGCATAAAAAAAAAAGCCGGCACAACATGCATTTGACACATCTCGTCGGCGTCGTCAAAATACGCGTAACAGACACAGATAGAGAGAGAGAATAGAGAGACGAGAGTTCAGAGAGTCAAAAACCCAAAGCAGTTATGTAAATTGGCACTTACGCTTGATTTCTGAGAGCAGTACGGGGGTCGAAGTGGCGGCTCAGAGAGGTCAAAACAAATCAAAAACAAAGAAATCAAAAAAAAAAAACCACAGACAAAACCCCCGCCCCCCCCCCCCCCCCCCCCCCCCC
>CM065712.1:21666555-21669055 GCA_017654935.2 Phymorhynchus buccinoides | reverse complement strand
GAGAGCGCGTCGCAGCCAGAGGCACGCCACCCATTTTTTATTTTTACATGCGATTTATGTCTGACTGATGAGGAAGAAAAGGGGGGGTGGGGTGGGGGGGTAAATTTTGACCAAATCACAACTTTTTCGTTGCCACTGGGATTAACGTGTGCTAAGTGCATGGGCACACGGGACCTCGGATTGTCGTCTCATCCGAAAGACTCCACGTTCAGACCCCGTAAGGGCAAAGTGAGATGAAAAATCACCTGTACCCAGGTTCGAACTCGGGTTTACTTGACACGAGGCGAACGCGTTACCTCTGTGCCACCTCTACACCATTGGTAATGGGTAGACTCGTTCAGAAATGACGTAATAGGGAGTCGAGTCAGGAATTCATCATACTGATCGCCTATCACCAAAGAGGCTTTAACTGTATGATTGTGTAGACAATTATGGTACAGCATGTTCAGTCTTTTTGAGGGAAAACAATCGCTCTCGAAATAGCCCCCCCACCCCTGGGGATACCGAGGGGTCTTTTGCATAAATAGTTCCCCCCACCTTCTGGAAGTTCTGTGCTTGTAACTTCCTCTCATCTGTCACTCTCTTTGACTCTGCCTTTTCCCTTTGCTTGCTATCATCTACTTATCTTTCTGCCTTACCGGTCCAATCTCCTGCTTTTGTTTTCTTCTCAAGAAACACTCTTTAAAAAAACATGTCCTCCAGCCGAAGTCGGACTTGCTGGGCCTAACCATTTCTTAGTTAGGCGCATAACAACAACAACAACATACAGTATTTATACGGCGCTGAATCTTGATAGAAATCAAATCAAAGCGCACACACACGTTAGCATTCATAACGCATTCAAACACAAACGCAATACAAAGCGAACACACACGGATAACATAAATGGAATATAGCAGAAACAGACCTAATGGCAAGAGAGAGAAGAGAAAGAGAGAGGAGCTTTAATGACGGGGGAACAGGTGGGTTTTGAGGTTAGCTTTGAAAGCAGAGAGAGTCGGTCGCTGACGGAGGGAGAGAGGAAGTTTGTTCCAGGAGGTCGGTCCTGAGACAGCAAAAGAGCGCCGACCAACAGTTGAAAGCTTATACCTAGGGATCTGGAGAGAAAGAGGGTCAGAAACTGAACGTAAAGTGCGAGCTGGCGTATAGATGGAAATATTGTCGCAGAGGTAAGATGGAGCAGCTTTATGGATAGATTTATAGCAAAGAGTGTTTAATTTATACTCAATTCTGTCTGCAACAGGAAGCCAGTGCAAAAAACGCAGAAGAGGGCTAACGTGATCGAACTTTTTCTTCCTAAGGACAAGACGCATAACGGCAGCATGACGCATCTGCGCTCATAATTGACAGAAAACTGTCTGAGCTATCAACGAAGAAGAAGAAATAGGGGGGGGGGGGGGGGGGGGGGGGAGGGGGGGGGGGGGGGGGCATCTGCACAGGCTCTAGTTCTACAGCCAAAGGGATTCATCGTTGGTTGGCCTTTGGGGACCTTCCTCAACGCTAGCTGTCCTCACATCCTTTTCACCGAGAGAGTGGGGATATACCCGGGGCAAAGCCCAAAAACACTACAGGTCTGCAACACTAAACACTACAAAACGTCTGCCCCCCCCCCCCCTCCCACCCACCCACTCACACCCCCAAAAAAGAAGCCACGTTCCCACCCACCCCCACAAGGCCTATCACCACCTTCACTGTCATTTGAAGAAAGAAACCTCTCCTGACTCCTCTCTTATTCTGAGCAGTATTCACGCGCTCATTTGCATAGCGAGCCAATTAACAACTGCAGCATTCATTAATCACGCCTCAGGAGAACACAAATCTTTGAATCTCTCTCTCTCTCTCTCTCTCTCTCTCTCTCTCTCTCTCTCTCTCTCTCTCTCTCTCTCTCTCGAGATCTCTCTCTCTCTCTCTCTCTCTCTCTCTCTCTCTCTCTCTCTCTCTCTCTCTCTCTCTCTCTCTCTCTCTCTCTCTCTCTCTCTCTCTCTCTCTCTCTCTCTCTCTCTCCTCTCTCTCTCTCTCTCTCTCTCTCTCTCTCACCAAGGACAGATTGTAAGAATAGGCATCGCCTAAAATCTTTATCCTTGTCAAATAAAGTTTTCCAGTGTTCAGTGCTCTCTCTCTCTCTCTCTCTCTCTCTCTCTCTCTCTCTCTCTCTCTCTCTCTCTCTCTCTCTCTCTCTCTCACCAAGGACAGATTGTAAGAATAGGCATCGCCTAAAATCTTTATCCTTGTCAAATAAAGTTTTCCAGTGCTCTCTCTCTCTCTCTCTCTCTCTCTCTCTCTCTCTCTCTCTCTCTCTCTCTCCAAGGACAGATTGTAAGAATAGGCATCGCCTAAAATCTGCATCCTTGTTAAATAAAATGTTCCAGTGTCCCAGCTCCCCCCCCCCCCCTCTCTCTCTCTCTCTCTCTCCGCCTCGAGGGACAACTGAGAGCAGAATAGTAATGACCACCAAGATGGCGGAGCCATATAAACTGATATCCCAGTTCAAGCAATTTTT
>CM065712.1:21651555-21654055 GCA_017654935.2 Phymorhynchus buccinoides | reverse complement strand
TAGGAGATAAGGAAGGATAGGCCTAATGTTACACATGCCGTAAAGGAATACACGGCATTATTGCCAACAAAACATCGTCTATTCCCAGGTAAGTCTGATGTAAGAATCTAAGCTAAAAAGTGACTGGCGTTGAAAGCGTGGATAGCGCACTGGACCATATTCGCCACAGATTATGGAGTACCCAGAGGTCGCGGGTTCGTATCCCGCCGGGAATACATTTTTTTAAAATTAATTCTGATCGCTTCTCGGCCTTTTGGCTAAGACAGTGATTCAGGAACATAAATTTTTGTTTATACCCTGGTTGGTTTGTTCAGCCCGTCGTACATGGCGAAAGCCGATACGCGACGTTAAACTGAAACTTCCATCCAAAGCGTAGCTTTAAAAAAAAAAACCGCACAAAAACCCAACCTTCTCTCTGGCTCCTAGGTTACGTGTACGTCTACTCATGCTGTGTTGTTTCTTCTTATTCTTCTTCTTCTTCGGCGTTCCCAGGCCATATGGCCATAATGGGTAAGGTAGTATGTGTCCGGTTTTCAGTGTTCACTGGTCTCCGCGCTAGCGCACAGCCGACACATTCCGATTTCCGAGGAGCTCAAAGGAGAAAAAAACATTTTTGGAAACAAAAAGGCAGTAGGAGAATGTGGCCACTTAGACGGGAAGATAGTAGATGATAGAAAGCAAAGGGGAAAAGGCAGAGTCAAAGAGAGTGACAGATTAGAGGAAATTACAAGCACAGAACTTCCAGAAGGTGGGGGGACTATTTTTACGAAAGACCCCCCGGTATCCCCACGGGGTGAGACTCGTGGAGGGGTCGGGGTCGTAAGAAAGGATATACAAGGCGTAGAAAACTAGAGCATGAAAAATGTTTGTACATTTTTACTAATTTAAGGACCCTAGTTTTTCTTGCTTTGTAAAGACATTTTGAGGTAAAACTTAAAATCATAAAATTTATTTTTAACATTGTACAAATAGTTTTCCACTTTAAAGTGGAGATCTTTTATATAACGGGATTTGACAAATAAAAGTAAACTACTAACAAAAATACGTGTAAATATGTTTTCTCGTTAGACCTTGTTTGATTTTTCAACTTTCATTCAAATTGTTCTTTTAAATATAAAGTGGTCATGAAATTTTAATCATTTGCTCTCGCCAGGAGGGGTACAGCCAAAAGTCTTTTTCAAACAAATATTTTATATCTAAAGCAAATTTTTTACAATGTAAGAGTAGTCCTGCACGACCCATGGCTCCTAAAAAACTAAAATTAAAATAAAAACATATCAAACAAACTTGACCTTTATTGAAGATAAAAACATCTATAAAAAGTATAAAAACTAAAACTGATAGAAATTTCATATTCTTTGTTCCCTCTCCCCCCCCTTTCCTAACAAGCGCGAAATCGCAATAGTTTGTGGCACGCGGTCTAGTTTTACCACTCCAATCATGAGTCACCTCCCCTGGCTTTTCAATCATTTTAATCTGTAAACCAGGGACGGTATTCACGTTGAGATAGCATGAGACTTAGCATGATGCTAACTTAGAAGCTCTTCCAATGTCCTATAGGATTTAATAGGACTTTTGGAAGAGCTTCTAAGTTAGCATCATGCTAAGTCTCATGCTATCTCGACATGAATACCGTCCCAGAATGTTATCTCTGCACCATTTCGTAACTTTTTATATCTTTTGGAAAACATTTAAAACTATGTATCCTACTTATACTCATCGAAAGAAGCACCGCATACTCGTCGTGTCTGTTGTAGTGTCTGTATTACGTATGTTTATTATTGTGTACGCTTTTAAAATACATCATTTTAAAGTGCGGCCTCAATTTGAAGTGTAGCCTCGATTTGAAGTGCGACAATTTTGTCAAAATGTGCGACAATTTTGTCAAAATGTGCGACAATTTTGTCAAAATGTGCGACAATTTTGGACCGACGGACCGACAGACAGACAGACAGACAGACAGACAGACAGACAGACAGACCGACCGACAAAGTGAGTTATAGGTTTGTGGCTTGAGCCACAAACAAAAACCACAAGTAAAAAGTAATGTCCCATATGGATTCGGCCGGGAGGACGTAAAGCTTAAATTTCGTTCGAGCATGAAAACGCTAGATCCAGCCAGCCGCGCGGCAGCATTTTCGGCTCCAATGACCTCGCAGGAACAAACAGACAAACAAATACCGCCTGACACTAAACTCCGATCAAACGGCCTATACACCCGGCACTTCACAGTACCCCTGCGCCGGAGAGGATCTCAACCGTAGCTCGCCGCACTGTTATTGACAGCTAAGAGAGAAAAAAGCAGGTGCGCGGCAGCATTTTCGGCTCCACTGACCTTGACCTTTGACCAATGACCTTCCTTTTCGACCTTGGCCTAGATATCTCCTAAATACGCACCCGCATGCAAAATGTGAGCCTCCTATAGGCCCCTCCGTTCACAAAGTGATCGTGTTCACATAGACAGACAGACAGACAGTCAGGAACAAACAGAAAACCTTGA
>CM065712.1:21641555-21646555 GCA_017654935.2 Phymorhynchus buccinoides | reverse complement strand
TGTGTGTGTGTGTGTGTGTGTGTGTGTGTGTGTGTGTGTGTGTGTGTGTCTGAAACACGAAACGGGCCTTATAACTCCGCCGTTTTTCGACCGATTCGCTTCAAATTTGCTGTGAGCCCTAACAGGGCGATGGCAACGGCAACCGAGGCGGCCGTGTCGTTTGCGCGGTTCGGCAAATGCGCGAAACGCGCATCCGCCGGCCTCTCGGCGCCCGTATCTCCGGTGTTTCTGGACCGATTGCCTTCGAATTTGGCAGGTAGTTCACCGGGGACGGTGACCATCCTTGTACCAACCCGGAAGCGAATCGGTTCAGAAACGCGCGCGCTATACGACTCCGCCGTTTCTTAACCGAATCGCTTCAAAATTTGCTGTACTCGGCGTTACCAGTACTTGGCGTTACCGTTACTAGGCGTTACCGTTACTAGGCGTTACTGGGACTCGACGTTGCGCTAGTGGGTGATAAATCATTATGGTGCAAAAATGCGACATTGGCGGTGAAAGGGTTATGTCCTTTCCAAAAAGTCAATAATCAGAACGAGTTTTCGGAGATGATGGTCTTTCTGGGCCTTAACTTTTGGTTTGTGATTCTGAGTGTCACTTTTCAAGAGGAGTCTATGGCTCCCCCCCCCCCCCCCCCCCACCTGCGTGCGCATCTCGACCCTTCCAACGGAAGTGTCGCCATCTTAGTCAGATGTGTGTGTAAACAGCATCGATCTGGCATTTTTCAAACAAAGTTACTGACTAAGATGGCGGTCTCCCATAATATGGCACGCTCCTTGTGGCCGGATATGACGACACGTGGGTACAAGCCATTATTCCATGATATTGTGTCCCTAAATGTGTGCAGTAAGGATTGACCCTATTCTAAAAATGTGTCACAGAGAAATCCCACACTATTGCGGACGACATCTTTTTCTGTAGCCAAGTAAGTTGTTGAAAGGGGCATTTTGTTGACTGAACTCGTTCTGATTAATGAGTTTTTTGGAATGAACTTAACGTTAAAAGAATAAATTCAGTTTTGTTATGAGCTGGGTGCGTTTTATTGAGTTCGTGAGTTTTCGGAGATGATTGTCTTTCTGGGCCTTAACATTTGGTCGCTAGTTGTAGTTTGTTTGGATGGAAGTTCAGTTTAACGTCGCTATGGGCAGGCACACACGCCATGTGCGACGGGCTGAACAAACCAACCAGGGTATATACCGGGGGGTCTGTTCCTGAATCACTAGTCTTAGCCCAAAGGCCTTCTGCGATCAGTTGTGTGCTATGAAGTTCCTCTCGTTTCCCAGCTTAAACGCTCTGGGGGCACACCCAGTGCTGCCATTTCCCATTGGCCTTACTGGGGATCTACTATCTCCGACTTCTTTCTGCCTTACCGGTCCATTCTCCTGTCCTTTTTTTTTTGTTCACGAAACACTTTTCAAAAACTCCGAACTTCCAGCCGAAATCGGACTTGCTGGGCCTAACTATTTCTTAGTTAGGCGCCTGTACACGAATCTGATGCATGACGCATCTACGCTCATAATATGACAGGAAACTGAATTTATTCAAGAATAGAAAAATAACAAAGCAGCAGAATTTATGAAACTGCCAACGTATGCTAAGATTTCGCAAATGGTACCTAATATTTAAGGGAACAGTAAGGACTGCACGTGTATGGCTGCTAATATTAAAGGGCCCCGCCACAAAAGCAACAACATTACTCCGACTTCAGGGGACAAATCCTACTGGTTGAAAGAAAATCACTATGTTTAAGTAAATCTCCTGTACACGAATCTGATGAAATATCTGCAATAATGTGTTCTTGTTGTATCAGGTCATTTGATTCGATCCGTGTACTGGGGGTCTACTGGAGTATACAGAGCGAGAATAGAATTATTTTTTCAGACGGAAGTGTTTCATGTGAATCATGCATGCAGGGTCCCCACAGATCTCTAAAAGAAAAATTCAAGGACTTTTCCAGGACCATGCTGGTACATTTCAAGGACTAAAAATTCTGCTCCTGTTATGGATAAGCATTACGGTAAGAGATGTGCTGATGCCGAACTAATCTGATTACATGTATTTGAAACTAAAAAAAAACCTGCACACACCGTAAGTCCACACGCAATGGAATGGTCGTCTGCTGTAACAATAGCAGGCGGTCAAAAGTTCGGATTTTAAAATAATAATAATAATAATGATTATTTCATAGCGCCTATTTCTCTGATTTAGGGCTCTAAGCGCTTCCTACATATTTAATACAAAATACAGCACTAGAATATAATTATCTTATAGAACATGGACGAACAATACATAAATTTTACATGAGTAGAATATAGAAAAGTACATATATACAAATGAACAAAAACGCATATCTTAAAAAAACAAGTATTAACTTCACTAAAAATATTTTCAAAGAGACCCAGTTTTGGTTTTGCTAGCTTGAAAGTTGAGAATCTGGTTAGCAGGTTAAAACAAATTCCAGGACTTTTCCAGGAGCTTTAACCCTTTTCACCGCCAAAGTCGCATTTTAGCACCACAGTGATTTCTATGTCACTAAAAGGCATCAAATTGGGGTCCATTATCCAAAGACCCTATTGTCTTAGTTTTTTGGGAAGTAAGGATAGAAGCTATAATGTCACAGAAGAATCCCCAATACTGCAGATGGTTTTTGCCTTTTACCCAGGTACATTTAATTGACTTTTGTTTTTGCTGAAATATGGCTGGCGGCGAAAGGGTTAAGATCTGTGCTGTTTTTCCAGGACTTTTCAAGCCACTGGGAAAAGGCCTTTCTAATTTTCCAGGACTTTTCAAGTTGTCAAGGATTTGGGGGAACCCCCTGTGCATGACTGACAGACATCGTCACAATCGGATCGTATTGAGGTCGAATCGTATGCAGTGTGGCTGGCCCTTGAGGCTGAGGGGGGGGGGGGAAGGTGGGGGGGGTAGAAAAAAAAGTTAATGAGCGAGAGTGACTGAGGAAGGTTTGATTCGGTATCATCGGCACCTGAGACTGAGAGCGAGACTAAAATAATCACCCTCTCACACACACTCACTCGGCATGACTGACTTGGTTGAAATAATCACTTCCAGAACAACAACCCTCTATTATTTTAACAACGCCTGTCCCCCCACCCCTTTCCGTGTTTTCATTCGCATGCACACGCATGAACGCACGCACAAGCACAAACGCGTAGTACAGTCATACACAGACACACACAGGTACGCCACACGCACACAATACACAGACGCACACGCATGTATACATACATACACACAGATACATACAAATAAGCATAAGCATGCGCACGCGCGCGCGCGTGCACACACACACACATACAAATAAGCATGCGCGCGCGCACGCACGCACACACACACACACCTCTGTTATTTCTCGTAAAAAAGACACTAACTTTGACTTTTGACTTTATAGGCATCAGTTGGAATACATTACATTCAGACACAAAGACGCAGACACATCGATATACACAGACACAAACACACACACACACACACAATGTGCACACCACACACACAACACACACACACACACACACACAGATACACACACACACACACCACACACACACACACACACACACACACACACACACACACACACACAACACACACACACACACACACACACACGCGCGCGCGCGCGCACACAGACCTCTGTTATTTCTCGTAAAAAAGACACTAACTTTGACTTTTGACTTTAAAAACATCAGTTCCCATATTCAGACACAAAGACACAGACATAATATTATATCGACATACACAGACACAAAGACACAGACATAATATTATATCGACATACACAGACACACACACACACACACACAGAGACAAAGACTGTGTACACACACACACACACACACACACACACACACACAGCACACACACACAACACACAACACACACTCACACACACACACACACACACACACACACACACACTCTGTGTACACACACACACACACACACACACACACACACACACTCTGTGTACACACACACACACACACACACACTGTGTGTGAATCAACCCCGTCTTCCCATCTTCCTAATTTAAATGCCGTAAGAGTCAAAACGGACAAATCTCCAGCCTACAGGACTCAAAAGTTAGAGCATTTGAAATGCAATAATAGTAAAATTGCTTAAAACTTTTTTTTGTCCCTATGTCTTTGAAACGAACATTAAAAAAAACCAAAACCAGTTATATTAACTTGGTATTTTGATGTATGTTCTAAAAAAAATATAAAGAGTGCTAGCTTAGCTTCTCATCCCGTGTGCGCGCGTGTGTGTGCGCGCGCGTGTGTGTGTGTGCGCGTGTGTGTGTGCGTGTGTGTGCACGTGCGTAAATGAGTTTTCAAAATACACTATATCCCCTCCTCCCGCCCCCCCCTCCCCTCCCCCTCCCCCGATCGACTTGCAGAATATAGCTTTTAGCGACTGTTCAGCTGTGTTGTCGTGATGTGTCCCAAGGGACTGGCCATCTCTCAGGTTTCTCGCTGTGAACATTTAGCTTGGCTTGACCCTCTCTGAACCGAGCCTAGTCACCTGAAGACGCTTGGGAGACTGTCCCGGAAGGGTGGGGGAGAGAGAGAGAGAGAGAGAGAGAGAGAGAGAGAGAGAGAGAGAGAGAAGAGAGAGAGAGAGAGAGAGAGAGAGAGAAAGATAGAGAGAGAGAGACAGAGACAGAGAGAGAGAGAGAGAGAGAGAGAGAGAGGGGGAGAGAGAGAGAGAGAGAGAGAGAGAGAGAGAGAGACAGAGAGAGAGAGAGGGGAGGGAGGGGGAGACAGAGAGGGAGGGAGGGGGCGAGAGAGAGAGGGGGTGGAGGGAGGGAGAGAGAGAGAGACAGAGAGAGAGAGAGGGGGAGGGAGGGGGAGAGAGAGAAGGGAGGGATGGGGGGAGAGGGAGGGGGGAGAGAGAGAGGGGGGAGGGAGAGGGAGGGAGGGGAGAGAGAGAGGTGGGAAGGAAGGGGATGGAGAGATAGAGAGGTAGGAAGAAAGAAAGAGAGG
>CM065712.1:21631555-21636555 GCA_017654935.2 Phymorhynchus buccinoides | reverse complement strand
AAAGATAGTAGATGACAGTAAAGCCAAAGGGAAAAGGCAGAGTCAAAGAGAGAGTGACAGATTAGAGGAAGTTTACAAGCACAGAAATTCCAGAAGGTGGGGAAACTATTTTATACAAAAGACCCCCCCCCCCCCCGGTATCGCCCACGGGGGGGGGGGGGGGGGGGTGCTTCTCAGTTGAAAATCTTCAATGCAACATTGATTTTTGTTGGGGTTGGGGGTTGATGGTGGGCATGGTGTGAGGGGGGGGGGGGGGTGTAAAACTACAAGTCAGCCCCCCAAACCAAGGAAGCCTGAAGTTAGGGAAGAGAGGGACAGAAGGAAGGGGGGTGGGGGTGGGGGGGGGGGGGTAAGAAAGATGATCAAAGGTGAAGGAGGGGAGTGTGGTGGGAGAGAGTGTATTTCATGCGAGGTTTTTTTTTTTAAAAACAAGTGTGTGTGTGTGTGTGTGTGTGTGTGTGGGTGTGCGCCGTGTGCGTGCGTGCGTGTGTGTGAGTGTGTGTGTGTGTAAGTGTGTGTGTGTGTGCGTGTGTGTGCGTGTGTATGTATGCGTATGTTGTGTGTGTGTGCGTGCATGCGCGTGTGTGTGTGTGTGCGCGCGTAGTGTGTGTGTGTGTGTGTGTGGTTGTGCGTGCGTGTGTGTGTGTGCGCGTGCGTGCGTCCGGTTTGTTATGTTTTGCTCATGTATGCGTCAACAAGCGTGCGCTGCGGTGCGTGTGTGTGGGTGGGTACAAAGCAGTAGAAAGAAAATGGAAAAAAGGTAGCATGATATGACCGAAAGGTGAAGTTGGGGGGGCTGATAAATCAAACCTGTATTCTCTTGACGCTAATGAGCAGTCGGTAGCAGAGGCAGAGTTAGTTAAGTGGAGCTGAGGGAGGGGTGGGTGGGGGGGGGGGGGGGGGGGGGGGGGGGGGGGGGGGGGGGGGGGGGGGGGGGGGGGGGGGGGGGGGGGGGTGGGGGGGGGGGGGGGGGGGGGGGGGTGGGGGGAGGGGGGGGGGGGGGGGGGGGGGGGGGGGGGGGGGGGGGGGGGGGAGTCCAATACACACACGAAATAATAATAAAGGTCACAAGATGTAAACAAGAAAATGGAGAATTAGAGGGAAACGGAGGGGTATGATGATAAAGGAGGGGTAGACAAAGTTATATAGATTAGTTACATTATAAATTAGAACTTAGTGATTTAAGCTCAGTGAATAGAAAAAGGCCAGTGCAGAAATTTTTGTCACAGATAGAAAATCACTTGAGTGTGTGTGTACATAGTAGTTGGCTACTTGAAAAAGTTTGCTTTAGACAAACGAAAATGTGTTGTTTTTAATAAAACATTGACTGCCATGAAGTTTCGTGTATTGCTGTTCATTTATTTATATGCTGTAGTTACATTATAGCTATATACATTAGGGGTATTAAAAGAGATTCTTTGATCAATAAAGAGCGTAGAAACAAGGAGACACGACAATAGTTTTGCAAATAAAATAAACAAACAAATATAACGAAGTAAAATAAGATTAGAAGAAGAAGAAGAAGAAGCAGAAGAAGAAAGAAGAAGAAGAAGAAGAAGAAGAAGAAGAAGAAGAAGAAGAAGAAGAAGAAGAAGAAAAACGAAGAAGAAGAAGAAGAAGAAGAAGAAGAAGAAGAAGAAGAAGAAAAAGAAGAAGAAGAAGAAAGAACAAAAAAGCAGAACAGAAACAAGAAGATGATTCAAATATGATGTTGATGATGACGACGATGACAATAACGATGCTGATGATGATAAGTGAAGAGTTAGACAAAACAATGGGAGAGATAAGAGAGAGAGGAGGAAACACACACACACACACACACACACACACACACACACACACACACACACACACACACACACAACACACACACACACTGGACGGGAAGAGGGGGGGGTGGGGGGGGAGGAGGCAGAAAAAAGACATTACATGTATTATGCGATCAATCCAACAACGAATCAAGAAAAGGAAGCGGTTAAGACCAGGACACGAGAAATGAAGACTTTCAAGGCAAGACAGGACAATACAAAACAATGCAAGGCCAGACAAGACAGGACAATACAAAACAAGGCAAGATCAAACAAGACAGGATAATACAAAACAATGCAAGCAGGACAATACAAATCAAGGCAATACCAGGCAAGAAAGCACTGTATATATAAAAGGCAAGACAAGATAATACATATCAAGACAGGACAATACATAACAAGACAAGACAGGACAATACATAACAAGACAAGACCACACAAGACAATACATAACAAGACAGGACAATACATAACAAGACAAGATAGGACAATACATAACAAGACCAGACAGGACAATACATAACAAGACAGGACAATACATAACAAGACAGGACCACACGTCAAGACAGGACAATACATAACAAGACAGGACCACACGTCAAGACAGGACAATACATAACAAGACAGGACCACACGTCAAGACAGGACAATACATAACAAGACAGGACCACACGTCAAGACAGGACAATACATAACAAGACAGGACCACACGTCAAGACAGGACAATACATAACAAGACAGGACCACACGTCAAGACAGGACAATACATAACAAGACAGGACCACACGTCAAGACAGGACAATACATAACAAGACAGGACCACACGTCAAGACAGGACAATACATAACAAGACAGGACCACACGTCAAGACAGGACAATACATAACAAGACAGACGAGACGAAACAAGACAGGACAGTGCATAAAAAGGCAAGATCAGCCAAGAAGAAACAAGACCAGAGAAGACAACACAAGACCAGAGAAGACAACACAAGAAGAAACAAGACCAGAGCAGACAACACAAGACCAGAGAAGACAACACAAGACCAGAGAAGACAACACAAGACCAGAGAAGACAACACAAGACCAGAGAAGACAACACAAGACCACAGAAGACAACACAAGACCACAGAAGACAACACAAGAAGAAACAAGGCAAGGCAAGATAAAGCAACGGGCCAAGATAAGACCAAACACGCCCTATTTTGCAGCACAGTAGGCCTAATAACTTACCTGTAACCCAATCCACCCAGTCATCACGTGCAGCATATGCAACAGAAAAAGAACATGACAGACACGAATTAGTTTCTTTTGCTATAACTATGTAAGCACGCACGCACGCACGCGTACGTACAGTCCACGTATGAATACGCATTCACAATGTCACACGTTGATACACAAACACACGCATACTTTTCTCTCCCTTCCCCCCCCCCCCCCACCCCTATCTCTCTCTCACACACACACACACACACACACACACACACACACAAACAAATATGGGAGTCAAACCTGGTTAAAACAAGAATGACATTCTGCTTAACGTACTCCGGTCTGGAGCAGAGGGACATTCGTAGATACAAAAAAGATGGCGGGAACGATCCTGGAGGCAATGCCCGGAGGCAGTGCAACAACAGGAAAGTCCCGAATTTTTAACAATACAGATGTACCACCAAAAAACCCTGATTTCTTACCAGCTATAAGAGGGAAAACACGTGAAACCCGTGATTTTGACACGTGACCTGGTGGGTCTTTAATACCCTCTTCTCAACCTCATTTGCCACAGCCCCCCCCCCCCCCCCCCCTCCCCCAACCAACGCCCTCCTTTTTTTTTGCTTTCCCCTCCTGTCCTTTACCCACATCTCTCTCTCTCTCTCTCCTCTCCTCCGTCTCCGCTCTGTCCCCACACTCCCTCTCTCGTCCTCACTCTCTCACTCCCTCTCACACTCATCCAGTCTCTCTCTCTCTCTCTCGCTCTCCTCTCTCTCTCTCTCTCTCCTCTCTCTCATCCTCTCTCTCCGCTTTAGTATGTCCAAAATACACTTCTTTGCGTGCTCAGTTGATACTTCGTAAATACTTCCGATGTCCTTCATTGAACAAGATGACATTATTATTGTCGAATGAAAATGAAAATATAGTACTTAGAGTTTGTAAATATGTGTATAAGGCATATATAGTCAGGCAAAATGCTCTGCAAGCACTTCAGTAATGTCTTGTTATTACATGTATGTCATAATTTTGTCAACGTGAACTCCATTTGTATGGGCCTGTGGCCTAACAAATTAAATCAATCATTTCATAAATCAATCATTTCATTTCATTTATCTCTCTCTCTCTCTCTCTCTCTCTCTCTCTCTCTCACTCTCTCTCTCTCTCTCTCTCTCTCTCTCTCTCTCTCTCACTTCCTGTTCCGACTTCCTGTCCCCATACAGTCACGGGGCCTCAAGTCTCAAAGGCTGCTGCTGCTATACTAGAAAGTGATAAGTGATAAGCCAAAGGTAAGTAACTCTTAATAATGGTCAACCTATGGCGATATTTTTTCACGCCAGAGGGCAGTCAATGCACTAGGGGCTTATCACGCGATTTTCTTACTTGGGCGTAGTGAGAGAGAGAGAGAGTGATGGTCGGACCACTCACTGTCTCTCTCTCTTTCTGTATCCCCAACTAATAATAATATAGAGAGGATTAGCCCCACACGAGCGTCATGCCCTCTGGCGTGAGAAAAATCGCACTAAGTCTCTCATTATAATGAGCAGCCAGCAAACTGTGGCGGGAGTCGTCTTCTCCTGCTATAGTTTTATCAGTAGGGGCTCCGCCCACAATGCCCTCAAGTGTCGCAACTTCCTGTCACCCTCTTCATCCTACACCGCCCCCCCCCCCCCTCTCTCTTACTTACCTCTCTTACTTCCCCTCACTACAACAACTCTTGATTCCGTCTGGCTACCTACTCCAGATAGATGGCATAGATCTGTCTTACTGTGCTTTGTCTCTGTCTGTCTCTCTGTGTCTCACACTGTGTGTCTCACTCTGTCTCTGTGTAACACCCCCCCCCCCCCCCCCCCGCTCGTCCCTTCTCCTCTCTTTCTCATAAAAACGCACAAGCAAAAACTCACACGTCTAATCAAATCTCAAGGCTTCTACGAACGACTCTCACTACAAACGCTCTCTCTTCTCTCTCTCTCTCTCTCTCTCCC
>CM065712.1:21624055-21629055 GCA_017654935.2 Phymorhynchus buccinoides | reverse complement strand
TTTTTTTTTTGCGGATGGGGTGGGGTGGGGGTGGGGGTCAGGTTATTTCCTCCCTTTTTTTTTTAAATCTACCCTCCTTCCTTCACTTTTCCACCGCTGTCACCACAGTCCCCTCAAAAATCTCAAATCTTGTGTAAGAAAGCGTTTGAGTCTTCAGTCTTCCTTTCTCCACTCCAAGGCCCTCACCCTCTCCCTCTCACCCCCCCCCCCCCCCCCCCCCTCCTTATCACCCTTTTGTCGTGATTTCCTAAGTTTCCTGGTAAAGTTTCGTCTAAGGTTTCTCAAATTATACATTCAAAATCAGTGGGTTATCTGCTCTCTCTCTCTCTCTCTCTCTCTCTCTCTCTCTCTCTCCCTCTCTCTCTCCCCCTCTCTCTCTCTCAAATAAAGTTTCCCCAGTGTCCAGTGTCTCTCTCTCTCTCTCTCACATCCCTCTCTCAAATCTCTTTCTCCCAGTCTCTCTCTCTCTCTCTCTCCCCCTCCCCTCTCTCCCCTCCTCTCTCCTCTCCTCTCCCCCTCCCTCCTTCCCCCCCTCTCTCTCTTTCCTCCCTCTCTCTCTCCCTCCTCCCCCTCTCTCCCTCTCCCTCTCTCTCTCATCCTCTCTCTCTCCCTCCTTCCCTCCCTCTTCCCCCTCTCTCTCTCTCTCCCTCCTTCCCTCTCCCCTCTCTCTCTCTTTCTCCACCCTCTCTCTCTCTCTCCTTCCCCCTCTCTCTCTTTCTCCCCTCTCTCCTCTCTCTCTCTCCTCCCCCCTCTCTCTCTCTCTCCCTCTACTCTCTCCTCCCTCTCTCTCTCTCTCCCCCTCCCTCCTTCCCTCCCTCTCTCTCTTTCCTCCCCCTCTCTCTCCCTCCTTTCTCCCCCTCTCTCTCTCTTTCTCTCCCCTCTCTCTCTCCATCCCTCTCTCTCTCTCTCTCTCCCTCCTTTCTCCCCCTTCTCCCCTCCCTCTCTCTCTCTCTCCCTCCCTCCCCCCCTCTCTCTCTTCCTCTCTCTCTCCCCCGCCTCTCTCCCCCCCCCCCCCTAGTCTTTCTTCCTCCACCTTGTGAACAAAGGAACACTCAAGAAGTAATAAGACCCCAAACTATACCCGGACCTTTCAACGCACACACGCACGCACACACACACACACACACACACACACACACACACACACACACACACACATGGACCAAACATGTGGAAAAGATCTTCCAAGTGTCCAATAAAGGGGATTCGCCGCGAACCTCTCTTTCTAGTCAGAGTTGAAAACTTGACATCATCAGATACGACCGTAAAGTCTTTGCCGACGTGATAGAGACTGGGAGGGGAACACTCGTGCGTATCAGCTTAAATCTACATCTCCGCGTTGACAATATTTGCATCTAAGCAAAGAAAGAAAGGAACACTGATGACAATTATAGGAAAACAACTTTTATTTTATTTTGTTTTTCCTTACAAAGATTTGATCTATTTGTTCTGTAATGCCTTTTGTATATAATGAATATTGTTGAGGCCTCTATTCATTAGCAATGCTGTCCTCAACTATTGGAAGACTACTGTAGAGGTTTTCTTTACTTTTTTTAATATGTCGTTCTTATGCATGTTATTTTACCTTCTTTTTTTTTTCTTTTTTTTTTTTCTTCTCCCCCCAAAAAAAAAATGTTTGCATGCTGTCTAAAATCACGATCTATGTGAAAAGACATTAAATTAAAGATTCATTCATTCTATTCATTATGGATATTGTTTAACTTCAATAAGGATGTATTGTCCCAGTCACCATCTCCTTATTTTCCTGTGTGTGTGTGTGTGTGTGTGTGTGTGTGTGTGTGTGTTGTGTGTGTGTGTGTGTGTGTATGTGTATGTGTGTGTGTGTGTGTGTGTGTGTGTGAGTCTGTGTGTGTGTGTGAGTCTCTGTGTGTGTGTGTGTGTGTGTGTGTGTGTGTGTGTGTGTGTGTGTGTGTGTGAGTCTGTGTGTGTGTGTGTGTGTGTGTGTGTGTGTGTGTGTGTGTGTGTGTGTGTGTGTGAGTCTGTGTGTGTGTGTGTGTGTGTGTGTGTGTGTGTGTGTGTGTGTGTGTGTGTTTGTCTCTGTGTGTGTGTGTGTGTGTGTGTGTGTGTGTGTGTGTGTGTGTGTGTGTGAGTCTGTGTGTGTGTGTGTGTGTGTGTGTGTGTGAGAGTTTCTGTGTGTGTGTGTGTGTGTGTGTGTGTGTGTGTGTGTGTGTGTGGTGTGTGTGTGTGTCTCTCTCTCTCTCTCTCTCTGTGTGTGTGTGTGTGTGTGTGTGTGTGTGTGTGTGTGTCTCTGTGTGTGTGTGTGTGTGTGTGTGTGTGTGTGTGTGTGTGTGTTTAAGTGTGTGTGTGTGTGTGTGTGTGTGTGTGTGTGTGTGTGTGTGTGTGTGTGTGTCTGTGTGTGTCTGTGTGTGTGTGTGTAGCGATTTCGTTTCTTTTTCATCATATACTGAGACTTGTCCTTTTTCTTGTTTTTGTTTTGTTTGAAAATGCATTTGTGAAAATGTTTTAAAAAAAGTTTAATAAAAAAAAAAAAAAAAAAAAAGGAAGAACGAATGAAAGAATTTATTATTACTCATCCCGGCTCATGGAATGACATTTTTGTATGTTACATCTTATTGTTCTGCAGACATAAAAAAGAGTTTGTTTCCTTGTAAGCTGAGACTGATCTCCATTTATCACCACATTTTGTTTAAACATTCATTAGTATAGTTTAATATAAAAAATAATAATTAGTTTAATATTGTTACCGTTTTATGTTCTTCTTACTGTTTGTTTGTTTGTTTTTTCCGATTGTGTATGCATTACATTAATATATAAAACATATTTCAAAGTTAAAATAGCACTTCATTACTCTGCTTAGCCGTCCGTTGAGAGAGAGAGAGAACTCGAACTCGAATTTTTTTTTTATTGAGGGTAAACAGATAAGCATATTATGCTTTTTTACACCGTGCCCTATATGAACGAAATGAAATACATCAAAAGAACAAAAAGCAAGAAGCAAAGCAAAAAATAAGGGAAAAAGGTAAATAATTAAAAAAAATACACAACCCTTGCCCATCCCCACCCATTCACTTACAGGTACGCACCGAACACACACACACACACACACACACACACACACACACATACAGGCTCATATACATACTTGTACTCAAAATGGTCAGACATAACCACACATACACACGAACATATACACACACACACGACCACACAACACACACACACACCCACACACACACACACACACACACAAGCAAACACACGCACAGGTGTACTAGCACACTATACAGAGAGGAGAGAAGTAGAGAGAGAGAGAGAGAGAGAGAGAGAGAGAGAGAGAGAGAGAGAGAGAGAGAGAGAGAGAGAGAGAGAGAGAGAGAGAGAAGAGAGAGAGAGAGAGATAGAGATAGAGGAGAGAGAGGTATTATTGTCTGTGCACTTTTTTCGATAAAATAGGGTTTTACGCCATCTTCGGCCTTTCGGCCATGTGGGGCATTTGTAAATATAAAGATGGTGGGAACAATACTGGAGGCAATACCCGGAGGCAGTGCTTAACCAGTAGGCCTAAAGTCCCGATCTTTTTTTTTTAATAAGATACAGATATGTGTAGCAGTAACCACGCCTCGGATAAACCTCATCGGCTATGGCACCGCCACAATTACTATAAAGTGACTTTAGGTGACACTTCTTTTCTTTAAGATAGGGCTTTATATAAGTTTTCTTGTTGCCCTATCTAATGATCATTGTTGATTTTCATTTGTGACTTTGAGAAATAAAATGCTATTTAAACCAAATTTTACGCGTTGGACTGTAGAGGGGAAGTATTGTTTTTTATTTTTGATCTTGTTGGGTTTTTTGCTCCTTCTGTTGCCTGCTTTTTGCTCCTTTTGCTATATTTGATGTTTGCTGTTTTCTTGTTTGTCTGTGTTGATAAAGGCGCGTTCGCCGAAATATCCAGTAGTTTTGTTTTGTCTCTTGTGAATAAAATAACGTCACTTTACACTTGTCGTGTAGTTGTTTGTTTGTTGTATGTTCCAGTGACGTTGCAGTCTGTTTCAGGTGGTTTTTTTATTTAACCCTTTCACCGCCAGCCATATTTCAGCCAAACAGTTCCACTAAATTTACCTGGGTAGAGAACAAAATCTATCTGCAGTGTTGGGGATTCTTCTGTGACATAATATATAAAATAAGGTCTATCCTTACTTCCCAAAACTAAGACAATAGGGTCTGTGGATAATAGACCCCAATTTGATGCCTTTTAGTGACATAGGTGTTAAATCACTGTGGTGCTAAAATGCGACTTTGGCGGTGAAAGGGTTAAACCAAAGAAAGGACGGAAGGAAGAACTGAACACGGAACCTTGACTCGAGTCATATGGACCCCACATGCGGAAACTTCTTTTATCAATTTGAAAAAAGTGTACAAAGAATCGCCCATGACGTAACGACGATGGTTGCGCGGACAAAAGCCCACCGGACAAAAGCCCACCGGACAAAAGCCCACCGGACAAAAGCCCACCGGACAAAAGCCCACCGGACAAAAGCCCACCGGACAAAAGCCCACCGGACAAAGTCCCACCGGACAAAGCCCCACCGGACAAAAGCCCACAGGACAAAAGCCCACCGGACAAAAGCCCACCGGACAAAGCCCACACCGGACAAAAAGCCCACCGGACAAAAGCCCACCTGACAAAGGCCCACCGGACAAAGGCCCACCCTGGGACAAAAGCCCACCAGACAGAACCCCACCGGACAAAGGCCCACCGGACAAAAGCCCACCTGACAAAGGCCCACCGGACAAAAGCCCACCTCAAAAAACGGACAGAAGCCCACTTTGTCTCTGTCTCTCGGTCTCTCTGTCTGTTCTCTGTCCCTCTCTGTCTCTGTCCCTCTATAAGACCATTATGAGCATTGTGAAGTTAGTAGGGCGAGCGTCGGCCATTTTGAGAAACACACAAAGTCTAAAGTCTAGAAAATGCATCGGAGAGACCTACTCGATTTTTGCGAAAACACCTGTAAGAC
>CM065712.1:21616555-21621555 GCA_017654935.2 Phymorhynchus buccinoides | reverse complement strand
TCTGCTCCGAGTTACGCTGACCTTTCTAATTCAACTCTCTAAATTCAACGAAGTGAAATTCAAGGTCGCCGGCACGCGGCAAATGCCCTATTGTTTCTAACTTTCATCAGATCAACTCCAACACAATGGAGGTCTTTGTGTGTGGTAGGGGAGTGTGTCCTTATCTCTCTGGACTATAAACCACTTCACAGTTTAGTATTAACTATTATCAGATACTAGACTATGCCCCAAAGGAGGTCAATTAACCTGTGCGTGTGTTGTGTGCGTCGGGTGTGTGTGTGTGGGGTAGTGTGCGTGTTGTTGTAGTTGGTGGTGGTGTGTGTGTGTGTGTGTGGTGTGTGTGTGTGTTGTGTTCGTGTGTGTCTCAGAATACAGCGTGGTCGGGAGGTAGAGAGACGCGGAAGAGAGAATGAGAGAGAGATCGAGACGAGAGAGAGGGGAGAGAGGGAGAGGGAGAGAGAGAAAAACAGAGACAGAGAGGGAGATACTTGGAGAGAGAGAGAACAGGAGAGAGAGAGAGAGTGAGAGGAGACAGAGAGAGAGAGGAGACAGAGAGAGAGTTGAGAGAGAGAGGGGGGGGGGGGGGGGGGGGAGGGGGGAGACTGGAGAGGACCGAAAATAAAAGTCTTATACAAAGATGGAGATTTTTTGAGGAGAGAGACGCGAGAGGAGAAGAGAGAAGAAAGGGGTGTAGGGTGGCGAGCGGGAGAAAAGGAAAGATCGAGGGCGACGAGGAGAAGAGAGAGGGGAGAAAGAGAGAGAGAGAGAGAGAGTTGATAGAGAGAGAGAGAGAGACTGAGATTGAGAGAGAGACGAGAGGAAGAGAGAGAGAGAGAGAGAGAGAGAAGAGGAGAGAGAGAGAGAGAAGAGAGAGAGAAGAGAGACAGACAAGAGACAGAGAGACGGACAAAGGAACTGTCAGACCTTCAAACAGACAGGTTCAGACAAACAGAAGGCACTTGACAAACGGACGGAAACATGTGGGCGACAGTGAAGATCTCTCCTCTCTCTCTCTCTCCTCTCTCTATCTATCTCTCTCTCTCTCTGATCCATGATTATTTGGAAGCAATAACTTGAAAATAATCCTTGATGGATTTTCCCATATCAACACCCCCCCCCCCCCCCCCCCCCCTCCGTCCCCTATTCACATTAATGAGCACTATAGAACACACAATATAATATGAATGTTTCTAATTTATGTTAAGAACTGTTATTTTGATCACACAAAAAACAATAACAAATTCACACATTCCAGGTTGCATACAATCATTATAAAACAACAACTCCTTCATCCTTCGACACACCACACAAACACACACACACACACACCACCCAACAACACACACACAGCACACGTGACACACACACAACACCACACACACACACACGAGCGGCACGCACACGTCACGACGCACGCACACACCACACACACACACACACACAGCACACACACACACCCTACTTCTCCTCCACCCCCCCAATCCTCCTTCCCCAATAATCTTCTACCTACTTCTTCCTCCCAGCCCCCAATCCTCCTTCCCCAAGACTCTTCTATCCTCCCCCACCCCCCCTCTTTCCTGTTTTCAACAATACCTTCTCTGTCTCATCAACACCCAACAAAAGACCTTATTAAGGACTGACACTAAATTTTCCAAGCCCGTTCGAGGGTATGTGTTTAGGGTCTTGTTTCCGACCAGCTTTTGTTTTGGGCCCATTTAGCTTTTCATTGCATCCTCTCTACTCTACTGGTTTGAGGGCTTTAATTAGTATTTAGGACAAAACGAACCCTTACTATTGATAACGACCCATCGTGGTTATTATTCCCTGACTCCCTACCCCCACCCTCCTCCGCCTCTACCACCCCATCTGTCAGGTCGCCCCCTCCCCCCCCAATCCGTGACAGGTGAGTGTGAGCGAGGAACTGGTCTGTTGTTCGCTCACTCCTTGATGTGGCCTTCCTCTTAGAGTTAGGTGTGCATCTCGTGTTCCTAGTGCTTCATTTATGAAGTTCTACTAAAGCTTAGACACAGCCGGGATATAGAAGAGCCGATCCCAGTGATAGGTAGTCAGTTGTCAGTGGGAGAGAGAGAGAGAGAGAGAGAGAAGAGAGAGAGGAGAGAGCGAGAGAGAGAAAGAGAGAAAAAAAAGAGACAGAGAGAGAGAGAGAGAGAGACGAGAGCGAGAGAGAGAGAGAGAGAGGAGAAGACGAGAGTAGAGAGAGAGAGAGAGAGGAGAGAGAGAGAGAGAGGTGGAGGGAGATAGAGAGAGAGAGAGAAGAAGAGAGAGCGAGAGAGAGAGAGAAGGAGAGAGAGGAGAGAGAGAGAGAGACAGCGAGAGCGAGAGAGAGAGAGAGAGAGAGAGAAGATGAGAACGAGCGATAGAGCGAGAGAGGAGAGGAGAGAGAGAGAGAGAAATAGCCAGCGACGCTCCAAGCTACGGGCTTTCGCCTGCGCCAGTTTAGTTTTTCACTCCTCCGTTTGAAAAAGGATGCTTACGCTGCGAGCGCCCATCAGAAACTGACATTTTTAGCCTTCTGCTTGTTTATATAGTACCGCGCTGGCTTTAAGTGGGAAACTAAACGTTGTTACTTTCCAAATTAAGTAAACCGATTTACTTAATTTAGAAAATAACAACGTTAAGCTTCCCACTTCAGCTTTAGTAGAACTTCATAAAAATTAAGGCACTGGCTAAATACAAAGCATCTGTTTTTGTTTCATTCTGTGTTTTTCTCACACCTGCTGCCATGTCATTCACACCGACTGGCTGTGCGTTGTGTACGCATTTGGTCTGCTGTCTGCCCATGTTGTTTGGGTCTTGGGGAAGGAAGGGAGACCAAAAGAAGCAGACCTGCTTGTGTGTATAACCTGTCAGCGAGTCAAAAGCAGCAAGGCGTGTGCTACCTGTCACACGATTGTCAAACATGCTGGGTCCTCGGTAGAACACAGATGGACACCGAGCATAACTCTTCTTTTGTGTCTGCCTTTCTCTCTAACCCCGAAGAAGCACCTTGACGGAAACATTCTGGTGAGCAACACAGGCAGTGGTGTCACGTATTCATTTGTGTCTTCAAACAGTCATCACTGTCTATGTTCTCAGCACCTCCCACCCCCTAAATCAGAACTAAACCAGTCTTCTTCTTCTGCGCTCCCTCTGGCCATATGGCCATAATGGGTGAGGTGTGTCCGGTTTTCAGTTTTCACTGGTCTCCCTGAACAGGAGCTCAAAGGAGAACATTACATGGAAGATTTTTGAAGGCAAGAGAATGGGCCAATAAAGCTGGAAAAAGCAGATGATAGCAAAGACAGTATAATCATTCTATTTTAACCCTCTTTGATCATAATAAGAAGAGAGTCAAAGAGAGCGAGAGATTAGAACTGAGAAGCTGCTAGCAGCGAACTTCCAAGAAGGCGAGGGAACTATAAACCATACAGTAAAGTCCAACGGTTCCTACTCTTATAAGACTGTCACCACCAACAACAAAAAAATACATTATTCATACGGCGCTAAATCTTGATAGAAATCAAATCGAAGCGCACACACACACACACGTTGAACATTCACAACGCATTCAAACAGAGACACTATACAAAGACGGAACAAGAAGATAACATAATGAGACGATTTGTATCAGTTTCACTCAGCTAAAGTATAGGCTCACCTCGGAGATAACAGACACACGCGTATGAGAAATAGACCTAAAGGGGGAGAGACAGGATAGGAGGGAAAGAGAGAACGATCTTCAATGACGAGGAGGGAACAGGTGGGTTTTGAGGTTTGATTTGAAAGCCGCAAGCGAGGGTCGGTCGCTGACGGAGGGAGAGGGGAAGTTTGTTCCTATTCGATATTAAACAGTTACTGTTGTGTCCACCACTTGTTTCACATTAGCGCCTATACTAAGCTGTGCTTCATAAACCTGCCCCCCACCCCCACCCCCCACCCCCACCCCCTACCCCCCCTCACCTAAACGGCATCAGGAGGTTGGGAAGTAAAAGTGGCAAGCAGAGGTTTGGAGTCCATAGTGGGAAGTGCTAATAAGATGTCAGGAGAGAAAAAAAGAAGGTAACCGAGGGAGAAGAAGGTACGTAGAAGGAAGGAATAGAAGGTCCCCCCCGGGTGTCACGCGTCCTCTGTCCTAGGTGGCGTGACGCTAACTGGCTGGACCGGAAGTTGTCACCTTTGCTGTCACGTGACCTTAAGGCGTTGACAGGCCCAGGGCTTGAAAGAGATAAAGAGAGCATGTATGGGAGGTTTTCAAGAATCTTATCACTTGTAGCGGTGCCATAGCCGATGAGGTTTAACCGAGGCGTGGTTACCGCTACACCTATCTGTATTATTTTTTTTTAAATCGGGACTTTACTGGTTTCGTACTGCCTCCGGGCATTTTGCCTCCAGTATTGTTCCTCCCACCATATTTTGTATTTACAAATGTCCCATATGTGTCTGATTCAGACCAAGAGGACGTAAAATAAAATTTTCGAGGTTTTCAACCTACAGTTCCATTAACCATTTCACCGCCAGCCATTTTTCAGCCAGAATTTTCCATTAATCTTTCCTGGGTAGAGAACAAAACAACCCATCTGCAATATTGGAAATTCCTCTGTGACGTGTATAAAAGTAAGGCCTATCCTTACCTCCCGAAATTAAGAAAATGGGGTCTTCAGAAAACGGGCCTTGATTTGATGCCTTTTAGTGACATGGGTGTTAAACCATTGTGGTGCATAAATTGCGACATTGGCGGTGAAAGGGTTAATAGTGTTAAGAGGGTGAAGACTAACAGGTTAGTGTCTGGAAGGTGATAGGGTTTAGGGTGGAGTGGGGGAGAGGGAGAGGGGGGTGGGGGAGGGGGGTTGGAGTTGGGTTTTGTTTCCCTGATTAATTGTTATGAGTCAGTTAATATTGAGTGGCTTAAAACTACGGTGCACAATACAATCTGTGAGTACAATAGCCAAACTGGGACGAGCTAATAAGCACGGAAGGAGGGGCGGGGGTCAGAAGAAAGA
>CM065712.1:21609055-21611555 GCA_017654935.2 Phymorhynchus buccinoides | reverse complement strand
TCTCCTTCTCTCTCTCTCTCCTCTCTCTCTTTCTCTCCTCTCACCCTCGATTCCCTCCCCTCCCCCAGTCGCTCGCACTCTCCCACCCTCTTTCTCCGAGCGTTTGTCAGTATCCTGGCTGTGTAAGGGGGGAGAGATAGACAAAAGCAGACAAGAAGAAGAAGATTTGATTTGCATAAGCATTTTTAGTCCCCGAGCCGAAGGTTCGGGGAACTATTGTTTCTGTCTGGTCCGTCCGTGCCTCCGTCCGTCCGGCAGGCCGGCTATTCGTTCGTTTTTCTCAAAAACTATTCAGTCTATCATCATCAAATTTGGTATACTAGTTTGCCAAGATGCAAGCTATCCACTGATGTATTTAGTTTTACATTAAGGTCAAGGTCGCGCCAGGTACGGGGTTCAAACCCCAAAACACATAATCGCTAATATCTCGCGAAGTTTTGCATGTATTTCAACGCAGTTTTTTTCACAACATTTCTTGATGAATGGTCTATAACACAGTTGTCATGAATGTTCCTGTGGATAAGCCCGCTGTGTACTAGGCCCTTTGTGTCACAGGCCCAATATGTCCCACTTCTTTCCGGCCGTCCATCCATCCGTGCGTGCGTCCTGTTTTCAGTTCTCAATGATCTCCCCGCTGTGTGTACAGCCGACACATTCCGATTTCGGAGTAGCTCGGCGATGCTGCGAGGGGACTTTGCAGCCGCTCGGAGTTGCACTTGTTGCTTGTTGTACTCGTATTGAAATGACCCCCCACCCCCTACATTTCTCGGCTGTCCCCGCATGTTCACACTTGCCTTTCTTACCAAACATGAAGCTGTATTTTATGAACCTTTTCCGCTAATTATCTTTGTTGAATAATTAACCGCAGTCACGATAAAGGCCATTATCTAATAGGATCCCCCCAGGGACACACACCCACCCACCCGCCCACCCAGTGCACACAACAGCCGCGGAGCATTTGTCACAGTCCCGGTTCATTGCGTTTTCCCGTCTTACCTTTATCTTCTACTATTATTGAATGCATGTGTTTCATTATGTAAATGGATGAAAATTAGTGTTAAATATAGCAAACGATAGAGGATGAAGTACTCAATCTGCAGTAAGAAAGGCAAGACTGAAAAAGTGGAAACAACCGAGAAATGGAATGGGGGGGGGGCGCATCTTTACCTTTTACCGAGACGGATCAGAAACAATTTGTTGAAGATAAAAATGCTTATGAAGCGTTCATACTTATTTATAGCGGAATAACTAATAATATTATTATTCTGCTAATGATGTTCTTGAAAATATTAAGTTTTCAAACAAGTATTGATGACGATGATGTTAACAACACTAGGAAACACATCTCTTAATTGGTTTTATCAATAATAATGAAATGCCGAGACAAATATTGATGGGGTTGTTAATCATGATGACCCGACATCATTGTCTTTTCATCGGAGAATATATAATAGTAATGGTTCTAATGAATTGAAGTATACTATGTTTTTATTGTTGGAGCTTTTGACAATTAATACGATGTTGGCGACGAAGACGAAAGCAACTAAATGACAATGACATGCACCAGTATAATGGTGTCGTCGATGTTTTAACCATTTGTGTCCCACAAAACCTCTGGTTTTCCTATGACAATAAAAATGTTGTTCTTGTTCTTCAGAGGGATACAAACAAGTAAGCAATTGATATTCAGAAAAAAAGGGGTTGGGGGTCGTCCGCTTTTAACACTTTCAGCGCCAAAGTCGCATTTTAGCACCACAGTGATTTAACACCTATGTCACTAGAAGGCATCAAATTGGGGTCTATTATCCCAAGACCCTATTGTCTTAGTTTTGGGAAGTAAGGATAGACCTTATTTTATATATGTCACAGAACATGCAGATGGATTTTGTTCTCCACACAGGTAAATTTAATGGAAATTTGTTGCTGAAATATGGCTGGCGGTGAAAGGGTTAAGACCGAAGGCTGACAAGGCTATCTATGAAAACGACCTCATTCTGTTCACCTTTCTTCAGTTTTCCTCTCCACATTCCTTTTTTTCTTTTTTTGCTTATGTGCAACAGTGCAACCCCCCCCCCCCCCCCCCCCCCCCCACACCCCCCCCCCTCCCACTCAATCGTTGTTGTTGTTGTTGTTAAAACGCGATTTCATCTCATCACGTTTCTCCCACATACTCTTCTTTTTTTTTAAAAACCCACACCAAAAAACCGACACTTTCTAGCCCCTCCCAAGCACCTTCTCTTTTAACTCTCCACCCATATCATTCTACATGTCTATGTACCAGAGTCATATCCTGTACCAGAGTCATACCCTGTACTTTAGAACATCTTTCTGACTTATTGACCCCATTCTCCTGCCTTTAAAAAAAAAAAAAAAAAAAAAAAAAAAATCTTCAAAATAATTTTTCTCCTTTGAGCTCCTCCGAAATCGGAATGTGTCGGCTGTACGCAGCGGGGGAGACCAGTGAAAACTGAAAACCGGACACGTACGTACCTTACCCATT
>CM065712.1:21601555-21604055 GCA_017654935.2 Phymorhynchus buccinoides | reverse complement strand
TTTTTTTATTTTACTGCACTACAAAGAAGAAAAAGCTTCATCCTCCACCTCCAACCAATCGTTTTGACGGTTTGATTTCTAGGAAACCAGAGCAAACTAAGTGAGTGTTCCGAGCCTTGAAAAGGCTGTCTTTCTGGTGATCTCGACGTGTTTCTTGGCAAAAACTCATCCGTCAGGGTGTCCCTTTAAGAAAAGCTCACTCCTCTGTCCCTTCCATTCATTTCAGACGGTTTCTGGTTAGGGTTAGGGTTAGGAATCGGGGTTGGGGTAGGGTTAGGGATAGGTTTAGGGTCAGTTTGGTCATCAACTTGTGTGTGTGTGTGTGTGTGTGTGTGTGTGTGTGTGTGTGTGTGTGTGTGTGTGTGTGTGTGTGTGTGTGTGTGTTGTGTGTGTGTGTGTGTGTGTGTGTGTGTGTGTGTTGTACGTGTGTGCGCGCGCGTGTGTGTGTGTGTGTGTGTGTGTGTGTGTGTGTGTGTGTGTGTGTGTGTGTGTGTGTGTGTTTGACACTAAAACATATCCCAAACCCTATTCCTAATCCTGACCCTAACCTCAAACTGTCTAATCCACACAAAAATAAGCATTGATGGTATGTTATGAGTTGACACTTAACTGACCCTAAACCTATCCCTAACGGTGCATCACGATTCCTATAATCACGATTCCTATAATCACGGTTCTCATAACAGCATTTTTTGAATCAGCCTCCATCACGTTTCACATAATTTAAAATACGGAAAGCAAATGCGGGGTATACATATTTAATTCGCAAAGGAAGCGAATGAATTATACATAAAAACACACACGGGCACACACACACACGCACACACACACACCTACGCACACACAGCCCCACATGGTCACAGTGTGTCATTCAAAGGTCCACAGCGTAATCACAAGCATCAAGTAGTTCCAGCAAAGTTTCCTCTCAACTCCAGTCTCAGAAGTGAATAAAATATACATACAAACACACACAGGCACACACTCACACTCCTACACAAATAGACGACAGCATTTCGGTGAACACCTCATCAGTCCTTGATTATAGGAACCGTGATAGAAAGAGTTTTTACGGGAGCAATGAGAGACTTAGTGCGATTTTTCTCACACCAGAGGGCATGACGCTCGTGTGGGGCTAATCCTCTCTATATTATTAGTTGGGGATAAAGAAAGAGAGAGAGACAGTGAGTGGTCCTACCATCACTCTCTCTCTCACTACACCCAAGTAAGAAAATCGCGTGATAAGCCCCTAGTGCATTGACTGCCCTCTGGCGTGAAAAATATCGCCATAGGTTGACCATTCCGGGAAGGGAGATCTCGCGGTATTTTGTTGAGAGCAAAGGATTATGGGAATCGTGATTATGTGAACCGTGATTATGGGAACCGTGATTATGGGAACCGTGATTATGGGAATCGTGATTATGGGAACCGTGATTATGGGAATCGTGATTATGGGAACCGTGATTATGGGAATCGTGATTATGGGAACCGTGCTGTATCCCAAACCCTATTCCTAACCCTAACCCCTAACTGAAGCCGTCTGCAATGAATGGAAGGGGCAGAGGAGGGGGCTATTCTTAACATTTGCCGGATTATCAGCCTACTCTGCCTTTTCCCTTTGCTTTGTGTCATATACTATCTTTCTGACTTATTGGCCCCATTCTCCTGCCTCTTCCGAATAATTTTTCTTCTTTGAGATCCTCCAAAATCAAGGTTCAAGGTTCAAGGTTTTTTTTTTTTCCCCCCCCCAAAAAAAAAACCACCTGGAAAAAACATGGAAAAAGAAAAACCTCAAAAATATATAAAAAATGAAAATAAAAAGTAAAAAAAGAGCAAACAATAAACGGACAAACAAACCTTCGACAACAACAAACAAAAACAAGCGCGAAATCGCAATAGTTTGTGGCACGCGGTCTATTTTTACCACTCCAATCATGAGTTACCTCCCCTGGCTTTTCAATAATTTTAATCTGTAAACCAGAATGTTATCTCTGCACCATTTCGTAACTTTTTATATCTTTTGGAAAACATTTAAAACTATGTTTCCTACTTATACTCATCGAAAGAAGCACCGCATACTCGTCGTGTCTGTTGTAGTGTCTGTATTACGTATGTTTATTATTTTGTACGCTTTTAAAATACATTATTTTAAAGAGCGGCCAGAAGTGTAGCCTCGATTTGAAGTGCGACAATTTTGGACCGACAGACAGACAGACAGACAAAGTGAGTAATAGGTTTGTGGCTTGAGCCACAAACAACAAACAAACGAAAAAAACAGAAAATATAGATCAATATCCAGTCACATTGAAGGGTTGCGGCAAGAACTGCTGTGATATCGATTACGTACATCAATCAATGAAACAAAGCACAACACCAAATAATCACTGCAACAAACATCGTCCTATCAAACCTCAGCTAATCCACTTACAATGGTGCGGTTCACATAATTATGCACCTCATCCAACTAAACCACGACATACCAAATTGTCATATATCACACATG
>CM065712.1:21581555-21596555 GCA_017654935.2 Phymorhynchus buccinoides | reverse complement strand
CATTGACTGGCCCTCTGGCGTGAAAAATATCGCCATAGGTTAACCATTGGAAACTGGAATGGCTCCCCCCCCCCCCCCCCCCCCCTGCGTGCGCATCTCGACCCTTCCAACGGAAGTGTCGCCATCTTAGTCCTTATTTGTGTGTAAACAGCATCGATCTGGCATTTTTCAAACAAAGTTACTGACTAAGATGGCGGTCTCCCATAATAAGGCGCGCTCCTTGTGGCCGGATATGACGACACGTGGGTACAAGCCATAACAAAGTTAGTACTATTTTTGACATCAAAGTTATCCAAAAACTGAAACAGACTGCAACGTCACTGGAACATACAACAAACAAACAAACTTCAAGCTAACTTCAAATAGTAATACACCATTCGTGGGTCCCAGAAGGTAAAAGCTAAAGAATGGATAGGGTGGGGAGAGGGGGGGGGGGACGAGGGGGCTGACTCGTTTAGCAGGCGTGACTAATTACCGGCTGAAGATTAATTGTCCGTTGATAAGGGCTGTCAGCACTATCAGGGGGTTCGGCACGGGACCCTCTCTTCACAGTGCAGTGCAGAAGTACTCTATACACTTCACCGCCTATGCTCCACATTTCCGTGCACATCAACAACATACAACATACAGTATCTATGCGACGCTGAATCTTCATAGACATCAAATCAAAGCGCGCGCACACACACGCGTTAGCTTTCATAACGCATTCAAACAAAAATGCAATACAAAGCGAACACACACGCGTGTGACATAAATGGTATACAGCAGAAACAGACCTAAAGGCAAGAGAGAGAGAGACGAGAAAGAGGGCGGAACCTCAATGACGGGGGAGCAGGTGGGTTTTGAGGTTTTGAGGTTTAGATTAGAAAGCAGAGAGGGTCGGTCGCTGACGGAGGGAAATAGGAAGTTTGTTCCAAGATG
The DNA here is from genome assembly GCA_017654935.2 of Phymorhynchus buccinoides. Classification (NCBI taxonomy): domain Eukaryota; kingdom Metazoa; phylum Mollusca; class Gastropoda; order Neogastropoda; family Raphitomidae; genus Phymorhynchus; species Phymorhynchus buccinoides. The sequence goes on along the minus strand of CM065712.1, from coordinate 21,595,634 downwards.
TCGGTCCTGAGACGGCAAAAGAGCGCCGACCAACAGTTGAAAGCTTATACCTAGGGATCTGGAGAGAAAGAGGGTCAGAAACTGAACGTTAAGTGCGAGCTGGCGTATAGATGGAAATATTGTCGCAACTTTGTCACACCTTGTGTCATCTTCAGACCAAAGCAAATAAATAATCGGCAAAGTTGTACTTTGTACACACACACACACACACACACACACACACACACATACACAACACACACACTCACACTCACACACACACACACACACACACACACACACACACACACACACACACACACACACACACACATGGTGCTTCTCAAATGTTCAATGATGATGATGCGCTGACTCGTAAGAGAGGAATAGTGTGTGTGTGTGGTGTGTGTGTGTGGGGGGGGGGGGGGGGGGGGGTCAGTCAAGTCAAGTCAAAATCATCTTTATTGAGGGTTAAAGAATAAGCTAACAAAGCTTTTTCCCTGCCTGCCCTCTCTCTCTCTCTCTCTCTCTCTCTCTCTCTCTCTCTCTCTCTCTCTCTCTCTCTCTGTAGTGTGTAGTTGTGTAGTGTGTGTGTGTGTGTGTGTGTGTGTGTGTGTGTGTTGCGTGTGCGTGCGTGTGTGCGTGCGTGCGCGCGCGCGCGCGCGTGCGTGTGTGAGATAAATAGATAGATAGATTCACAAAGTTTACTGATCCAGGCCATTAGAGAGAGAGAGAGACGAGAGAGAGAGAGAGAGAGAGAGAGAGAGAGAGAGAGAGAGAGAGAGGAGAGAGAGAGAGAGAGAGAGAGAGAGAGAGAGAGAGAGAGAGAGAGAGAGAGACTTGACACTTTGACTGTTTAATGTCATTTAATGTCATTAACAAAATGTTCTTATGACATGTGTTCTTATGTTCTAAAAGTGATTCAGACAGATGTGTGTATATATATATATATATATGTGTGTGTGTGTGTGTGTGTGTGGTGTGTGTGTGTGTGTGTGTGTGTGTGTGTGTGTGTGTGTCTGTGTGTGTGTGTGTGTGTGGTGTGTGTGTGTGTGTGTGTGTCTCTGCTATATTCCATTTATGTTATCTGTGTGTGTTCGCGTTGTATTGCGTTTGTGTTTGAACGCGCTTTGAATGCTAACGTGTGTGTGCGCTTCGATTTCATTTCTATCAAGATTCAGCGCCGTATAAATACTGTATGTTGTTGTTGTTGTTGTGTGTGAGAGATAGAGAGAGAGAGACGGAGAGAGAGAGAGAGAGAGAGAGAAGGAGAGGAGAGAGAGAGAGAGAGAGAGAGAGAGAGAGAGAGAGAGAGAGAGAGAGAGAGAGAGAGAGAGGAAGGGGTGGGGGCAAAATCAAAAAGGGGGGGCACGCAGGGAGAGGGAGATTTAAAAAGGCAACATGGATCAAAGGACCAAAAAAAATGAACGGGAAATTCATAAAAAAAATTATATAAATAAATAAACAGCAGATGGAGAAAGAGGTCAGGTAAGAGACACTGCTGAAGAGGATCGGGGGCGAGAGGTAGGGGTTGTAGGGATATTAAAGACCCACCAGGTCGCGTGGTAAAAATCACGGGTTTCACGTGTTTTCCCTCTTATACAGCTGGTAAGAAAATCTTGTTTTGACCAGGTTTGACTCCCATAGCAAAAGTCCCCAAATTGAAAACGAAACATCATTGTAAAGAGCAGCCTCAATTTGAAGTTGGGGACATTTGTATGTGGGTGGGTCACAGCTACCTAGAAAAAACCCCACCAAGGGACTTAATTGTGGTGCGTCAGCAGACCTGCTCGATGGCTTAGAGTCAAAACGGCTATCTTTAGATAGTCCATTCACATATTATTGAACTTATTACGAAAACGAATAACTTGTATAAAAAAAAAGACTGCAGAAATATAAAAAGCAAAAACCCCTTTTTATATTTGAATATTTCTGCAGTCATTGTTTGATACAAGTTATTAGTTTTTGTAATAAATCCAATAATACGTCAATGGACTATCTAAAGATAGTCCGTTTTGACTCCAAGCCACCGTGTTTACCCCTTCAGTAGTCTGGATAGCTAAAATGAGTAGCTTTGGTGCAAAATGTGTAGTTCTATTCGTTAAACCATCAAAATAATGGTCACTGAAAATTAGTAGTCATCAAGAATTAAAGAACAGTATTTTCATGTTTGAAGAGTAGTGGAGGTCCAAACTGAGCAGAATACTACTCGAAAAGAGTAGAGTAAACGGTCTGCGTCAGTGTGTCTTTAAAGACCCAGCACGTCACGTGTCCAAATCACGGTTTTGACGTGTTTTCTTCTTCTTCTTCTTCTTCCAGTTGGGGATGTTTATCCTGCCCCGCGCTCACCGGTCTTCATTCAGACCATAAATAGCGCACAGGATGCGTGCTATGTGAATTCGTGTCATCCATCCCATGTCATACACGGCCTACTCGTACCGAATAGTGAGATGGGCTTTAACGTGTGCGCAAGATCTTATGCATGCATTCGCACACGGGACCTCGGTTTTTGAAAAGTCTCGTCCGAAGGACTTTTTCCCCAACTGACGTCAGGTACCCATTTACACCTGGGTGGAGTGAGGAAAATGATAGTAAAGTGCCTTTCCCAAGGACACACACCACTGTGAACCGAGCTGGGTTCGAACCCGCGCACTCGCAAACCTAACGGATTACGAGCTAGCGACTCGGACGAGTTTATGTTTTACGTCCTCTCGACCGAAGTCATATGAGAAAAGTGACTCGAATTTACCATACTTCCATCTTATAGCTAGTAAGAAATCTTAAGAAACCCTCCTAGCATAAGAGGGAATGTAACACGTGACGTGGGGGGTCTTTAACCCTTTCACCGCCAGCCATATTTCAGCCAAAAATGTCCATTAATTTTACCTGGGTAGAGAACAAAATCCATCTGCAGTATTGGGGATTCTTCTGTGACAGACACAAAACAAGGTCTATCCTTACTTCCCAAAACTAAGACAACAGGGTATTTGGATAATAGACCCCATTTTGATGCCTTTTTAGTGGCATAGGTGTTAAATCACTGTGGTGCTAAAATGCGACTTTGGCGGTGAAAGGGTGAAGGAAGGGTAGCTTAAAACCCCAGAGCTCTTCCGATGAAGGTTGGTTTTCTTACCTGGCTCGCCCTATCTCACCCGTGTCTTACCTGAGGCCCCAACCAGTCTGTCTCACGGAGGCCCCGGAGGTAATGAAAGGTAAGAATGGGTGGGTGTGGCCACATTGTAGCGATACAGGGGGGTGCGTTTCACAAGGGTTAACGCTCGCGTTAACGATAACGAAATAGTACCGAGACAAAATGTTGATGATGATGTTCATGATGTCCTGTCGGAGGTCGCTTCTCTGTGTTCTTCTCTGAACGATTCTCTGTGTTTCTAGGTACACGAACAAAAATGTTTGGTGAGCGCTACCTTTCCTTTTCGGCCCCATCAGTTTGGAACTCCTTACCACGCGAAATTCGCCATATCCAGTCCTTGCAGTGTTTCAAATCAGCTCTCAAGACCCACCTGTTCAAGTCAGAGAGGTGTGATTTATCTCATTTTTGATAGCAACTCATTTCTCTCTCTCTCTCTCTCGAAAGTGAAGAGTAATTCCGTGTACACATATAAGTGTGGAAGATATTCCATGCGGAAACCCGAGCGCAATCCATAAATAAGTGAAACAAAGAAGGGAAAAGATTTGCGCACGTGTCCGAATTTCCCCTATATGCGTAAACTTTTTTATCTTTTTTTCTTCCACTTATTTAGGGTTTTCCGTACGGAACTTACGCGTCTTATGTGAACCAGGCCTTAGCTTTCAGGGTTTATCTCAACTTAGATAATAACGTTATTGGTGTTTATTTAGGGTTTTCCGTACGGAACTTACGCGTCTAATGTGAACCAGGCCTTAGCTTTTAGGCTTTATCTCAACTTAGATACTAACGTTATTGGTGTTTCTTAGACCCCTTTTACTCGCGTAACAGTTATTCGCGGTAATATCGTCCCCTAGTGCGAAAGTGAAGAGTGAGCCGTAAGGGCTATCTCAACTTAGATACCGTTATTGGTGTTTTCGCGCAACAGTTATTCGCGGTAATACCGCCCCCTAGTGAAACTCGCCCCCAAGAAATTCCACCTCATTGACCCTCGTTATACCTTATCTGTCCACTCACTTACTCACTCTCTCCTGTTTGTCTGTCTCTTCTTTCTTTGCATCTAATTTAATCCGCCCACCACCACAACAACAAGAAGCATAAAATATTGGTAACATTGTCTGCCTCTCTCATGTTTGTTTTTTAAACACACCCCTAAGCGTCAGCACACACCATACACACACATACGGGTACACGTACATACACGCGCACGCACACGCACGCACATACACATACACACACACACACACACACACACAAGCACACATTCGTGCGCATGCACAGACACATGCACAGTGGAGAGAGAGAGAGAGAGAGAGAGAGAGAGAGAGAGAGAGAGAGAGAGAGAGAGAGAGGAGAGGCAGACAGACAGGCAAACAAACATATACTCACACACACATTTCACCTATCTTCCCCCCCCCCCCTCTCTCTCTCTCTCTCTCTCTCTCTCTCTCTCTCTCTCTCCCTCCCTCTTTTCGAGTATTACTAGTTCATTGTCATGCTTTTGCTATTTTTACGATTGTATGATGATGCGACATGATGTTTTTGTTTTTGCCTGTGCTCTAAATTCCCTAAAGTCTCTCTCCCTCCGTCCACCCCCCCCCCCACCGCCCCCCTCCCCCTTCTTTTCATTTATATATGTACATCTATCATTTAGCTTCACTGTTTAGATGTTCCTTATTTTCCCCCAGGGCTGGGTGCAGAAAAAGCATTTAACTTGCTTAGCTCAAAGACATGTTCCCCAATGAAACAACATTTTGTTTTCGCTCGCCGGCTCGCGATCTCTCTCTCCTCTCTCTCTCTCGCCCCATCTCTCTCTCCTCTCTCTCTCTCTCTTCCCTCTCTCTCTCTCTTGAAGAGCTATGTAGCTATTGCCAATAAAATATTTGCGTTTGCGTTCTCTCTCTCTCTCTCTCTCTCTCATCTGTCATCTCTCTCTCTCTCTCTCTCTCTCTCTCTCTCTCTCTCTCTCTCCTCTCCCCCTCATCATTCTGTGTTCTCTCTCTGTCTCATATCTCCCTTTGTCTCTCTCTCTCATCTCTGCCCCTCTCTCTGGTGTGTCCCATGTCTCTCTCTCTCTCTTCACTTTCTCCCACTCTCTCTCTCTCTCTCTCTCTCTCTCTCTCTCTCTCTCTCTCTCTCACTCATCTCCCTGTCTCTGTCCCTACTGTCTCTCTCCCTATATATATATTAACATCTATATATATCTCTCCCTGTCTCTCTCTCTCTAATATATATCTCTGCTCTCTCTCTCTCCCCCCCCCGCTCCCCCTCTCTCTCATCTATTCTCACCTTATCAGGTGATAGCGCACCCAGACAGTCTAGCAGACGCCCCACCAACTCTATTTACTCGTTCGTACCCTCTGAAGGAAACTGGACCACCTTAACCTTTTTTTCTCCCCCCCCCATCCCTCCCCCCCCCCACCCACCCCACCCCCCAACCTGACCCTATCTATTACCATCCCAATACAACCAACCACCAGGTAAGAACCGAAAAATGGTGTTTTACGTCCTCGCTCGGTCCTGGAACAGACACATATGGGACATTTGTAGATACAAAGATGGTGGGAACAATACTGGATGCAATAATACCCGGAGGCAGTGCAACTCCAGTAAAGTCCCGATTTTTTTTTTTAACAATACAGATAGGTGTAGCGGCAACCACGGCAAAAAAAAAAAACCTCGGTTAAACCTCACCGCCACGGGTAAACCTCACCGCCACTGGTATAATATAACCCGTGTTTAACCAGGTAAGGTCATCGTGGGTGCGTCTTAAACAGCTAACACCAGTAGTAACGTGTGAACAAGCGATAAACGTTCCATCGCAGTATTGGCTGGTTTGTGCTAGGTTACGTGCATCTACCCGTGTTAACATCGCCACTGTCGCCTCTTGGCACCACAATGATTGAAACACCCATGTTACTTCTTCTTCTTCTCATCAGTCATCATCATCATCATCATCATCATCATCATCAATCATCAATCATCATCATCTCATCATCTTCTTCTTCATCATCATCATCATCATCATTCATCATCATCATCATCCATCATCATCATCATCATCATCATCATCATCATCATCTCTCATCATCATCATCATCTTCATTTCTTCTTCTTCTTCTTCATCATCATCATCATCATCATCATCACATCATCACTCTGTCCAACAGATCCATAGGCATCCCATGGGGTGAAACCACATCCTGTGTACCTCTGTGAATAACATATCATCATCATCATCATCACTCTGTCCAACAGATCCATAGGCATCCCATGGGGTGAAACCACATCCTGTGTACCTCTGTGAATAACATATCATCATCATCATCATCACTCTGTCCAACAGATCCATAGGCATCCCATGGGGTGAAACCACATCCTGTGTACCTCTGTGAATAACATATCATCATCATCATCATCACTCTGTCCAACAGATCCATAGGCATCCCATGGGGTGAAACCACATCCTGTGTACCTCTGTGAATAACATATCATCATCATCATCATCACTCTGTCCAACAGATCCATAGGCATCCCATGGGGTGAAACCACATCCTGTGTACCTCTGTGAATAACATATCAACATCATCATCATCACTCTGTCCAACAGATCCATAGGCATCCCATGGGGTGAAACCACATCCTGTGTATCTCTGTGAATAACATATCATCATCATCATCATCACTCTGTCCAACAGATCCATAGGCATCCCATGGGGTGAAACCACATCCTGTGTACCTCTGTGAATAACATATCATCATCATCATCATCACTCTGTCCAACAGATCCATAGGCATGCCATGGGGTGAAACCACATCCTGTGTACCTCTGTGAATAACATATCATCATCATCACTCTGTCCAACAGATCCATAGGCATCCCATGGGGTGAAACCACATCCTGTGTAACTCTGTGAATAACATATCATCATCATCATCATCACTCTGTCCAACAGATCCATAGGCATCCCATGGGGTGAAACCACATCCTGTGTACCTCTGTGAATAACATATCATCATCATCATCATCACTCTGTCCAACAGATCCATAGGCATGCCATGGGGTGAAACCACATCCTGTGTACCTCTGTGAATAACATATCAACATCATCATCATCACTCTGTCCAACAGATCCATAGGCATCCCATGGGGTGAAACCACATCCTGTGTACCTCTGTGAATAACATATCATCATCATCATCATCACTCTGTCCAACAGATCCATAGGCATCCCATGGGGTGAAACCACATCCTGTGTACCTCTGTGAATAACATATCAACATCATCATCATCACTCTGTCCAACAGATCCATAGGCATGCCATGGGGTGAAACATCACTCTGTCCATACATCCTGTGTACCTCTGTGAATAACATATCAACATCATCATCATCACTCTGTCCAACAGATCCATAGGCATGCCATGGGGTGAAACCACATCCTGTGTAACTCTGTGAATAACATATCATCATCATCATCATCACTCTGTCCAACAGATCCATAGGCATGCCATGGGGTGAAACCACATCCTGTGTACCTCTGTGAATAACATATCATCATCATCATCATCACTCTGTCCAACAGATCCATAGGCATGCCATGGGGTGAAACCACATCCTGTGTACCTCTGTGAATAACATATCAACATCATCATCATCACTCTGTCCAACAGATCCATAGGCATGCCATGGGGTGAAACCACATCCTGTGTACCTCTGTGAATAACATATCAACATCATCATCATCACTCTGTCCAACAGATCCATAGGCATCCCATGGGGTGAAACCACATCCTGTGTACCTCTGTGAATAACATATCATCATCATCATCATCACTCTGTCCAACAGATCCATAGGCATCCCATGGGGTGAAACCACATCCTGTGTACCTCTGTGAATAACATATCAACATCATCATCATCACTCTGTCCAACAGATCCATAGGCATCCCATGGGGTGAAACCACATCCTGTGTACCTCTGTGAATAACATATCATCATCATCATCATCACTCTGTCCAACAGATCCATAGGCATCCCATGGGGTGAAACCACATCCTGTGTACCTCTGTGAATAACATATCATCATCATCATCATCACTCTGTCCAACAGATCCATAGGCATGCCATGGGGTGAAACCACATCCTGTGTACCTCTGTGAATAACATATCATCATCATCATCATCACTCTGTCCAACAGATCCATAGGCATGCCATGGGGTGAAACCACATCCTGTGTAATAACATATCAACATCATCATCATCACTCTGTCCAACAGTGAGGCGTCCCATGGGGTGAACCATATCATATCATCATCATCATCACTCTGTCCAACAGATCCATAGGCATGCCATGGGGTGAAACCACATCCTGTGTACCTCTGTGAATAACATATCATCATCATCACTCTGTCCAACAGATCCATAGGCATCCCATGGGGTGAAACCACATCCTGTGTACCTCTGTGAATAACATATCAACATCATCATCATCACTCTGTCCAACAGATCCATAGGCATGCCATGGGGTGAAACCACATCCTGTGTACCTCTGTGAATAACATATCATCATCATCATCATCACTCTGTCCAACAGATCCATAGGCATGCCATGGGGTGAAACCACATCCTGTGTACCTCTGTGAATAACATATCATCATCATCATCATCACTCTGTCCAACAGATCCATAGGCATGCCATGGGGTGAAACCACATCCTGTGTACCTCTGTGAATAACATATCATCATCATCATCATCATCATCAAACCACATCATCACTCTGTCCAACAGATCCATAGGCATGCCATGGGGTGAAACCACATCCTGTGTACCTCTGTGAATAACATATCAACATCATCATCATCACTCTGTCCAACAGATCCATAGGCATCCCATGGGGTGAAACCACATCCTGTGTACCTCTGTGAATAACATATCATCATCATCATCATCACTCTGTCCAACAGATCCATAGGCATCCCATGGGGTGAAACCACATCCTGTGTACCTCTGTGAATAACATATCATCATCATCATCATCACTCTGTCCAACAGATCCATAGGCATGCCATGGGGTGAAACCACATCCTGTGTAACTCTGTGAATAACATATCATCATCATCATCATCACTCTGTCCAACAGATCCATAGGCATGCCATGGGGTGAAACCACATCCTGTGTACCTCTGTGAATAACATATCATCATCATCATCATCACTCTGTCCAACAGATCCATAGGCATCCCATGGGGTGAAACCACATCCTGTGTACCTCTGTGAATAACATATCATCATCATCATCATCACTCTGTCCAACAGATCCATAGGCATCCCATGGGGTGAAACCACATCCTGTGTACCTCTGTGAATAACATATCATCATCATCACTCTGTCCAACAGATCCATAGGCATCCCATGGGGTGAAACCACATCCTGTGTACCTCTGTGAATAACATATCATCATCATCATCATCACTCTGTCCAACAGATCCATAGGCATGCCATGGGGTGAAACCACATCCTGTGTACCTCTGTGAATAACATATCATCATCATCATCATCACTCTGTCCAACAGATCCATAGGCATCCCATGGGGTGAAACCACATCCTGTGTATCTCTGTGAATAACATATCATCATCATCATCATCACTCTGTCCAACAGATCCATAGGCATCCCATGGGGTGAAACCACATCCTGTGTACCTCTGTGAATAACATATCAACATCATCATCATCACTCTGTCCAACAGATCCATAGGCATCCCATGGGGTGAAACCACATCCTGTGTACCTCTGTGAATAACATATCATCATCATCATCATCACTCTGTCCAACAGATCCATAGGCATCCCATGGGGTGAAACCACATCCTGTGTACCTCTGTGAATAACATATCAACATCATCATCATCACTCTGTCCAACAGATCCATAGGCATCCCATGGGGTGAAACCACATCCTGTGTACCTCTGTGAATAACATATCAACATCATCATCATCACTCTGTCCAACAGATCCATAGGCATCCCATGGGGTGAAACCACATCCTGTGTACCTCTGTGAATAACATATCATCATCATCATCATCACTCTGTCCAACAGATCCATAGGCATCCCATGGGGTGAAACCACATCCTGTGTACCTCTGTGAATAACATATCAACATCATCATCATCACTCTGTCCAACAGATCCATAGGCATCCCATGGGGTGAAACCACATCCTGTGTAACTCTGTGAATAACATATCATCATCATCATCATCACTCTGTCCAACAGATCCATAGGCATCCCATGGGGTGAAACCACATCCTGTGTACCTCTGTGAATAACATATCAACATCATCATCATCACTCTGTCCAACAGATCCATAGGCATCCCATGGGGTGAAACCACATCCTGTGTAACTCTGTGAATAACATATCATCATCATCATCATCACTCTGTCCAACAGATCCATAGGCATCCCATGGGGTGAAACCACATCCTGTGTACCTCTGTGAATAACATATCAACATCATCATCATCACTCTGTCCAACAGATCCATAGGCATCCCATGGGGTGAAACCACATCCTGTGTACCTCTGTGAATAACATTATATCAACATCATCATCACCACCATCATCATCACCAGGCATGGGAATTAGAGAAGACAAAAAAGACTGAAAATTGGGGTCTGGAAGCAGGCATAGGAACAAGGAATAAAAAACAACAACTGAAAACCGTGTGTGTTGGGATACAGCCCCCAGAAAATGAAGCTTCTTCTGTTATCTGAGCCTTAAAAACAGTATTCGAGATAAGACTGATATATTTAGTTCATTTTGCATTCATTTATAACCAATAACTTAAGTTTTACTCATTGGGCTTCTTTTTTTTATCTCATAAATGTCCTCTTGGACCATCAAAAAAGCTGAAACTTGCAAAAAAAAAGACTGAAGAGGACCATCAAAAAAGCTGAAATCAGCCAAAAGACTGACAATTCCCATGTAGCCAGACAAGACGAACGTGGTTTATTAGTACGTTTCCCGACTTTAAGCATACACACCCACCCCCACCACCAAAACCACACCTGCAACCGCCCCCAACCCCGCCACCTCGTCCACCCCTATTAAAAAAAAGGAGGAAAGAGACGATGCAACGACCTATTCCTCCCCAACTTTGGAGTGCAGAGCACAACATAGCCCTAAAAAATAAATAAATAAATAAATAAATAAACGTGCTCAACTGATTATTATCAAACAACCTATTGCACAAATTTATGAGACAATATCTATCAAACGTCAGCGATTTACGAGACATCATCATCATAACATTATCATCCTCAAGATTGCAAAGTGATGCACGTTTTTAAAATAAATCTATGTAGCCTTCTACTTTGTATCTCTCTATCTCTGTCTAGTATCTCTATCTCTGTCTGTTAAGGGGTGGGGAAGGGGGGGATGGGGGGGGGGGGGTCATTAGAGTTGTAGTGCCACACGTTTCAGGTTTTGGGGTTCGAATCCAGAGTCAGCAAAAATAAATATGAAGCGGAGCTCTGTGTGTGTGTGTGTGGTGTGTGTGGGTGTGTGTGTGTTTGTGTGTGGTGTGGGTGTGTGGTGTGTTGTCTGGTGTGTGTGTGTGTGTGTGTGCTGGTGTGTGTTGTGTGATGTGTGTGGTGTGTGTGGGTGGTTGGTGTTGTCGTGTGTTGTGCTCTGTGTGTGTGTGCACGTCAGCGCGTATGTGTACATTGTGTGTATGCGTGAGTGCTTGCGTTGTGGTGTGTAGTGTGTTGTCTGTGTATGTTGATGTTTTAATTGTGTCTGATTTTTTTGTGATGGTAGTGTTCAGAAACGCGCGCGCGCGCGTGTGTGTGTCTGTGTGTTATGTGTGTGTGTGTTGTGCTCCTGTGTGTGCGTGCCTGCGTTGTGTGTTTGTCTCTCTGTGTGTGTCACTGTGTGTGTGTTTGTGCATATAGCGTTTGTGTGTGCATGTGTGTGTGTGTGTGTGTGTGTGCGTGCGTGCGCGCGTGTGTGTGTGCGTGCGTGTGCGTGCGTTAGCTTGTGTGTGCTGGTGTGTGTTTCTGTGCATGTGTGTGATTTTGTCAGTGATGTATAGTCTTCGTGCGTATGCGCTCGTAGGTATGCATATTTATTATCTACTATCAGTCTGGATGGCAGATTTGTATGGGTGGATTCTGGTGAATTTTGTTAAAAACAAATGTGTCGTGTGTGTGTGTGTGTATGTGTGTTTGTGTGTGTGCGTTTGTGCGTGGTGCGTGCGGGGCGTGTGTGCTTTCTAAACATCACATAAGTAGTACACCACACCCACACGCACGCATGACCTCACAGCAGAGAGAGAGAGAGACGAGAGAGAGGCGAGAGAAGAGACGGAGAGATGAGAGAGAGAGAGAGAGAGGATCATGGATAATGAGAGAGAGAGATAGATAGGAGAGAGAAAGAGAGAGAGAGAGAAAAATAAACGGACATAAAGACAGGAGGACCTACAGATACAGAGCGAAAGAGGATGTCAAAATAAGACAAGAGTGTGACAAGCAAGTACTCGCATCGGCAAAGACTCCTCTATGTCGCTCTCTCTCGCTCTCTCTCCCTCTATATCCCTCTCGCCCCATCCCTCTCTCTATCCTCTCTTCTCTCTCTCTCCCTCTCTCGCTCTCGATCTCCCTCTCGTCCTATCTCTCCCTGTCTGTCTTCTACCTCTCTTCGCTCTCTCTCTCTCTCTCTCTCTCAACCGCTCTCTCACTCTTCTCTCTCTCTCGCTCCTCCCCACCCTCGCCCCACCATGGCTACAGCTACAACAAAATACAGAGAGCCAGGCCGGCAGGGAAATCTGTGAAATTGTATTGATCAGTTCCTCAGACACTATGCCAAGTTGGACCTTCCATCCTCCCCACCCCCACCCACACCACCCAATTCCCAGCCCATCTTGGCCATCCTATCACATTATTACCCCCTCCCCACACACCCACCTTTCCACAGTTCCCTTTGCTCTCCCACCCTCCCCACCCACCACCCCCACACCCCATCGCCCACCATCTTCCCTAACAGATCGGGCCTACAACTGCAAAAAAATGACGTACCCCAACAAGCTGGACCAAAAGGTTGGGAAGCAAACACGCTTCTTCTTCTTCTTATTCTTCTGCGTTCCCCGACATTGAGAATATAGGCCACACTGGGTAAGGTGTTATGGGTAAATCTTTTGGTACACATATGTGTCCGGTTTTCAGTTTCACTGGTTTCACCCGCTAAGCTCACAACTCAACATAATTTCCGATTTCGGAGGAGCTCAGAGGGGAAAAATTATTGTGGGGGGGGGGGGGGGGGGGGGGAGAAAGATTTTTTTGTGATAACATAAACAAAGGCAGGATAAATTGGGGCCAACATAAAAGATAGCAGAGTCAAAGAGAGTGGCAGAATTAGAGGACGCTACAAGCTCACAACCTTCCAGAAGTGTGGGGGAACTACTTTTTACGAAAGACCTCCCCCCGGTATCCCCACGGGGTAGGTGTAGCACCAAAGACACTTAGCTTTGCGTAAGATAAGTGTTTTGTTTTTTTACTTAGCACAAACACCAACTATCAACTTGTATATGCTTCACTGGGGCATTGTTTTTGCCTCGTTCCTCCATACGAGGAGCTGGACGACCCCCGCCCCATTCCACGAGTCTCCTCCCATGGGGATACCGGCGATCTTTTGCACACATAGTTTCCCACAACCATTCTGAAGATCGTGCTTGTCCAGACCCACTTCCTCTAACTTCACTCTCGAAAGAGACAGTTGCTGCGGGTGCGAAGTGGATCGGAGGGTTGGGGGGGTAGGGGGTCAAGGCAAGGTCAAGAAGGGAAAAACTAAAAGGAAAAGAAAGATAGAAAGATAGATAGAAAGAAAGAGAGAAAGAAAGAAAAAGAGAGAAATAAATAAAAGACAGAATGTGACAGAGAGAGAGAGAGAGA
>CM065712.1:21571555-21576555 GCA_017654935.2 Phymorhynchus buccinoides | reverse complement strand
GGACTGTGGGAGCCTCCGGCCGCTGAGGGAGGAGATCTGGCCAACGCCGGAGCCCCTCCAAGACAAGCTGTACGGGTCTGTGGACACCCTGCAGAGGACCGGCGATTTCGTCTCAAGATTAAGTGGGAAACTAAACGCTGTTACTTTCTAAATTAAGTAAACCGATTTATGTATTTTAGAAAGTAACAACGTTTAGTTTCCCACTTCAGCTTTAGTAGAACTTCATATAAGCACTGGACTCCAAGTGTGATCAGCGATCGACAAACAAGAGCAGCCAGGGCCCGGATCGTGCGCGAAAAGATTTCTCAATGCGTATTTGTTGGCTTAAAATATTCTTTAATATGCCAACAACACATACAATTCCAAATAATACAGAACAAATGGCAGCAACAAGCTAGAAGCTTATACTGTGCCTTCCACAATGTATATGTGCATGGCGGTCAGCAAGGAAGGATAACATACTTAGAATTTTTGAATAACAAAATCCATAGGTCAAAATTCACAAAATAACAACGTAATCATTGAACTAAACAAGCGCGAAATCGCAATAGTTTGTGGCACGCGGTCTATTTTTACCACTCCAATCATGAGTTACCTCCCCTGGCCTTTTCAATAATTTTAATCTGTAAACCAGAATGTTATCTCTGCACCATTTCGTAACTTTTTATATCTTTTGGAAAACATTTAAAACTATGTATCCTACTTATACTCATCGAAAGAAGCACCGCATACTCGTCGTGTCTGTTGTAGTGTCTGTATTACGTATGTTTTATTATTTTGTACGCTTTTAAAATACATCATTTTAAAGAGCGGCCTCAATTAATTTTGAAGTGTAGCCTCGATTTGAAGTGCGACAATTTTGTCAAAATGTGCGACAATTTTGGACCGACAGACAGACCGACCGACAGACCGACAAAGTGAGTTATAGGTTTGTGGCTTGAGCCACAAACAAAAACATCAAAACGCTACACTCACACAAGCACATGAAGGTGAAATAACAACGTAACCAAAATAATTTGAAAGTATTTGTTGAATGGTCTTGGTTTCTGCGCTTGACATTTTCAAAGTATTTGTTCATTCGCAGGGGCACAAGCACTAGACTATTGTTTTTCACCTGATGCTATCTATGACAACGAGTGTGATCCAATAACTTCCAACAACGCTACATTGCATGTTATGAAAACATGTCAGTCAGGCGTTACATAATAGATTCCACACACCTGCACTATAGGTGTCTGCCAGTGAACATGAACCTTTTTTCTTTTTTCTTTTTTTAAACACCAAAATACGCATACTGGCAAATAATAAATAATAATTAATTTTTTTCCTCTCACTTTGCACTAGGCCTTGCGGTCTGAACGTGGAGTCTTTCGGATGAGACGATAAACCGAGGTCCCGTGTGCCCATGCACTTAGCACACGCTAAAAACCCAGTGGCAACGAAAAAGTTGTCGTTTGGTCAAAATGTACCCACCCACCCTTCCGCATCAGTCACACACAAAAATCGCACGCAATATTTAAAAAATCGGTGGTGCGCATCTGGCTGCGACGCGCTCTCCAGGTGGGAGCAAAAAGCTGAATATACAAAAGAGTTCGCAGTCCGCAGTTGACCGAAGCCCGCTTTTTTTTTTTATTTTTGACTCCCACCCATACACCTAGGATACATCACCTTTCGCCCCTAATCACCTTTCGCCCAAGTATCAGTGAGTACCTCCGAGTCGAAGCTCAGCCAACGGAATGTGCCACAGTTCGCCCAAATTGCTCTAGCTCTGTTCGCCCAAAATGGTTTCCTAAGCGCGAACAGTGAGAACAGTAATCAAACCCTAACCCTAACCCTAACCCTATTTCTTTTCTTTTTTTAAATATCTGTTTGATTCAACCATTCAATGATTGATTCAATTCCCTGATTTCCTTGCATGATTTTTGGGGCGGAGCGTGATGGGATGTAAACCGGTATAATTTCCAATTGGGCGAAAGGTGATTGGGCAAAACGTGATTGGGCGAAAGGTGATTGGGCAAAACGTGATGCACCGTACACCTACACCACAGGTGGGGGGAGCATTGTGAACTCACTGACTGCCACTGTGACCATACTTCAACACTTCCCCAGCCTTCCACCTTTAATTTCACCATCCAGGAGGGACGTGAGAAAACTGGCTTCATTCTTTGCAAGCTTGGTTGGCAGGCTGCGAAGTTAATCACTCTTTGTGACATTTTAGGCTTTTTTGGGTGGGAGCAACCCGAATTTCACAGATGCGTCTGTGACTATAAAGTACCAAATACCCCCGTGGGGATGCCGGGGGGTCTTTCGTACAAATAGTTCCCCCACCTTCTGGAAGTTCTGTGCTTGTAACTTCCTCTAATCTGTCACTCCCTTTGACTCTGCCTTTTCCCTTTGCTTAACTGTCATCAGCTATATTTCTATCTTTACTGGTCCATCCATTCTCCTGCCTTTTTTTTTTTCTACACACATTCTACAACGATTTCTTCAGTCGAAGTTGGACTTGCTGGGCCTAATTATTTCTTAGTTAGGGCGCATAACGGCAGCATATTTATGACGCATCTACGCATCATGTGACAGGAAACTGTCTGAGTGAAACGAATTAGAAGAAGAAATACCAAAAATACCAAATACCCAAAAATACCATACAAAAAGACATTCTGACAGGACATACTGACAGACAGACAGACAGACCAAGAACTCATTCCCGGATGGAAAGGTTATTTCTGTTCTCACAGTGTCATCAAACTGAAAAAAGAAGAATTAGGGGCACCCTGACGGATGATTTTTTTTTTGCAAGAAACACGTCGAGATCACCATGAAAACACACTTTACAGAGATCGCAACACTCACTTTGCTCTGGTTTCCTAGAAATCAAAACCGTCAAATCTGCGATTCCTCCTTGGCGGAGATTGCTGGAAGTCAAATTATTTAAGTGAAAGAGAAAGCCGCCCGAGTTCAAATCGTTTGCACGAAATTTTCATTAACACAAGCCTTTTTATTTATTTATTTTATATTTTATACATTTTACCTAAAGTTTCGCTCAAAGCAAAGAAAATAGCTCTTTTTTTCTTTTTTTTTACTGCACTACAAAAAAAACAAAAACGCCTTCAACCACAATGAGTGACCTCCACCCACCCCGTCCAAAATGGCTTCTCTCTCCGGCATCTCCGCCAAGGAGGAATCGCCCGTTTTGACGGTTTGATTTCAGGGAAATCAGATTTCAAGGAAAGCAAAGCAAAGTGAGTGTTCCTATCCTTGAAAGTCTGTCTTT
The DNA here is from genome assembly GCA_017654935.2 of Phymorhynchus buccinoides. NCBI lineage: Eukaryota > Metazoa > Mollusca > Gastropoda > Neogastropoda > Raphitomidae > Phymorhynchus > Phymorhynchus buccinoides. The sequence goes on along the minus strand of CM065712.1, from coordinate 21,573,281 downwards.
CTGGTGATCTCGACGTGTTTCTTGCAAAAACAAAAAACTCATCCGTCAGGGTGCACCTTTAACTGTACGGGTTGCACAGAAAGGTGAGATTCCTGAGTCTAGTAAAAGGGCAGAGGTTTCAGGTGATTGTGACAGGTAGGTGTCAAACAGGAGAGCAACAGGTAGACTGACACGTGACACCAAAACATTCGACAGCATGAGAGCAGGGCATGCAAAGCCACAGAATTTGCCACAGAATTTGAGACATTTTTTAATTTTTATCATTGATGGAAAATGAGGCCGATGATAACGATGATGATGATGACTATGGAGTTCCCGTATCGGTCTGAGACTGCATGGCAGGGCTGTATTCTACGCTTTCCTTTCATAATGATATCCCGGCGTTTAACCAGGCCCGAGAACTACAGACACCTGCAGTGTTGGCCTTGAAATTAGAGCAACACTCTCAGAATCGCATCCGTTAAGACGGGATGAAGCTCGACTGTGTGATTTCAGTCTTCCCATTGAGCCCACAGCCAATCACTCTGGGTAGGAGTCGGTCCAGGACCGAAAAAAAACATCGCCTCTGATGGGATTCGAACCCGTGAAGCCAGTAGTCCGCGACGCTAACCACTACACCACGGCGGCTGGTTGCACAGAAAGGTGAGATTCCTGAGTTCTAAAAGGGTCAGACATTTCAGGTGATTGTGACAGGTAGGTGTCAAACAGGAGAGCAACAGGTTAGACTGACAGGTGACACCCAAACATTCGACAGCAACAACAGCAAAATGTCAACCTTTCCAGTTCTTTCTCCCCCCCAACAATCTTGTATCCCCCCCCCCCCCCCCCCCCCCCCCCGCTCGCTCCCCCCCCATCCCTACATACACACACATGTAATGATTAATATTAAAAACAAATAACTAGTTATTAACCCACAGCATGCATGCAGCTCACTGAGCTCAGGTAAAAAAATGTAAAACAAGAGGCAAAGCCTTCAAGGCTCACTCGAACAGGAACATGTGGGACAACAACAAACAAAGATTGAGAGGGGTGGGGGGGGTCTAAAGTACAAGATTGCCAATAAAATGTTAAAATACAAATGAAACTATCGTTAATGCATATAACAAATCCGACACACAAAAAGTGCCCGTGCGGAGAATCGGACCCGGAACCATTGTCATGACAGACAGACGCTCTAATGAGCTATCGAGGCTTTCAGTGTTGATGTGAGTTTCTTAACTCATGTTGCCTGTTGAATACTCTCTAACCCACTAATCTAAAATGTTATTTGTTTGTTATCTGTTTACAGCGTTGTTTTAAGTATTTAATTATTCAAATTCATTATTGTTTGAAAGCTTGCATAGACATCCACATGTGTGCAAAGTTTGAACAATGTACGCCTTCTATTTCCCGAGAAAATACCAACGTTAAAGTTTGGAGATTAGACCACGAACGCAACACACACACACACAAACACACACACACACACACACACACACACACACACACACACACACACACACACACACACACACACACACACACACACACACCACACACCACACCATGCCACACACACACACACACCGAACAACTATTATACTATAGACTCACTTCGTATAAACTTCGTTAACACGAGTGAGCCAAAAAAGGGCACTCGGCAGAATAATTATGCTACAGCTTGTAAAAAACGCTACATCTGAAGAAAAAACGTCTACTCGTTCAAACGGGCGCGCGCGCACACACA
>CM065712.1:21554055-21561555 GCA_017654935.2 Phymorhynchus buccinoides | reverse complement strand
AATACATCATTTTAAAGAGCGGCCTCAATTAATTTTGAAGTGTAGCCTCGATTTGAAGTGCGACAATTTTGTCAAAATGTGCGACAATTTTGGAACGACAGACCGACCGACCGACCGACCGACAAAGTGAGTTATAGGTTTGTGGCTTGAGCCCCAAACAAAAAGGCAGAAGGAGAATGGACCAGGAAAGGCAAGAAGACTAGTAAGGCAGAGGGAAAAGGCAGAGTCAAAGAGAAAGCGACAGATTAGAGGAAGCTACAAGCACAGAACTTCCAGAAAAAATGGTGTTTTACGTCCTCTCGGTCATAGACACATATGGGACATTTGTAAATACAAAGATGGTGGGAACAATACTGGCTGCAATGCCCCTGAGGCAGTGCAACACCAGTAAAGTCCCGAGTTTTTTTTTTTATCAATATAGATATGTGTAGCGGTAACCACGCCTCGGATAAACCTCATCGGCTACATTAATTACCGCCACATTAATTTGTGTTAATTTTTTTTTTTTTTTTTTTTTTTTTTTGAAGCGTCCAGAAGGTGGGGGAACTATTTATTACACAAAGACACCCCCACACCCCTGTAACCCCCCCCCCCCCCCCCCCCCCCCCCACGGGGGGTGTAGTAGATTTCAATCAGATTCATAAAATTAGAGACAGTAGAATTTAGCGAGATTCGTGCCTCACACAACATCACAGTCGGATCGTATGGTATGCAGTGTGTCTGCCTCACAAAACATCACAGTCGGATCGTATGGTATGCAGTGTGTCTGCCTCACAAAACATCACAGTCGGATCGTATGGTATGCAGTGTGTCTGCCTCACACAACATCACAGTCGGATCGTATGGTATGCAGTGTGTCTGCCTCACACAACATCACAGTCGGATCGTATGGTATGCAGTGTGTCTGCCTCACACAACATCACAGTCGGATCGTATGGTATGCAGTGTGTCTGCCTCACACAACATCACAGTCGGATCGTATGGTATGCAGTGTGTCTGCCTCACAAAACATCACAGTCGGATCGTATGGTATGCAGTGTGTCTGCCTCACAAAACATCACAGTCGGATCGTATGGTATGCAGTGTGTCTGCCTCACACAACATCACAGTCGGATCGTATGGTATGCAGTGTGTCTGCCTCACAAAACATCACAGTCGGATCGTATGGTATGCAGTGTGTCTGCCTCACAAAACATCACAGTCGGATCGTATGGTATGCAGTGTGTCTGCCTCACACAACATCACAGTCGGATCGTATGGTATGCAGTGTGTCTGCCTCACACAACATCACAGTCGGATCGTATGGTATGCAGTGTGTCTGCCTCACACAACATCACAGTCGGATCGTATGGTATGCAGTGTGTCTGCCTCACACAACATCACAGTCGGATCGTATGGTATGCAGTGTGTCTGCCTCACAAAACATCACAGTCGGATCGTATGGTATGCAGTGTGTCTGCCTCACACAACATCACAGTCGGATCGTATGGTATGCAGTGTGTCTGCCTCACACAACATCACAGTCGGATCGTATGGTATGCAGTGTGTCTGCCTCACACAACATCACAGTCGGATCGTATGGTATGCAGTGTGTCTGCCTCACACAACATCACAGTCGGATCGTATGGTATGCAGTGTGTCTGCCTCACAAAACATCACAGTGTGTGTCTGGTCGGATCGTATGGTATGCAGTGTGTCTGTCCCTTGAAGGGGTGGGGGGGGGGGGGGGGGGGGGAGGCTGGGCGTGTGTAGACATGGACAGGGGAGAGGATGGGGGTGGGGGGGGGGGTTGCAAGATTGGAGGGGAGGGAGAAGGGGGAAGGACAGGTGTGCGGAGGGAAAGGGGGGGGGGGGTGGTGGTGTTTTGGGGAGGTTGTTGCACGATAAGTCGTCACATTCCCCGTTGGGGATACAAGGGGGTCTTTCGTAAAAAAAAAATAGTTTCCCCACCTTCTGGAAGTTCTGTGCTTGTAACTTCCTCTAATTTTGTCACTCTCTTTGACTCTGCCTTTTTTCCCTTTGCTTTGTATCATCTACTATCTTTCTGACTTCTTGGCCCCATCCATTTTCCTGCCTTTTTTGTTCTCTCTAAAAAAAACATTTTCCAAATAATCTTTCTCCTTTGAGCTCCTCCTCCGAAATCGGAATGTGTCGGCTGTACGCAAGCGGGGTGGGGTGGGGGTCTGAAAAATAAGCGGGAAAAGATTTTTTTTAAAAACCACCTTTATAACAGAAAGGGAGGAAAGGTGACATGTATGTAAAACAGAAGTGTCGGGAAGGAGTGGAGGAAGGGGGGGGGGTTACTTCTTTCCCCCTCCCCCCCCCCCACGCCCCTCACCCCCACACACCCTTCAAACCCCCTGCAGGACACGTTTGACATCTGCCGGCAAAGATGGGTGGACAGAATAGTAGGGGGGGCCTTCATCTCTTCAGGGGGAAAAGGGTGTGTGTGGGGGTGTGGGGGTGGGTATGTGGGTGTGTGTGTGGGGGTGTGTGTGTGTGGGGGGGGGGGGGTTACAGCGGATTTAGGGCTTGTTAATTAAAATGGAGCCTCAGGTAGATGAACACAATGACGGTTCTGCCGCCAAGTGATGTGAAATTAATTGTAAAGAGAGAGAGAGAGAGAGAGAGAGAGAGAGAGAAGAGAGAGAGAGAGAGAGAGAGAGAGAGAGAGAGAGAGAGTAGAGAGAGAGAGAGGGGGGGGGGAGATTTAAAGACCTAGGTTCGTGGTAATTGCCATTATATTATATATATATATATATATATATATATATATATAAATTAAAAGAGAAGACTTTTGGAGGTGTTGTGACGGCTGCTAGAGGTAGGTGAAGAGAGAGAGAGAGAGGGAGAGAGTAGAGAGAGAGAGAGAGAGAAGAGAGAGAGGACAGAGAGAGATTATTAAGAGAGAGAGAGAGAGAAGAGACAGAGAGAAAGACTTTTGAGTCGGAAGTTTACTGAATATTTAAGGCCAACAGCCCCTTTCAGGGGGGGAACAAACACTTAATAACATTCACAATTGTATGAAAGAAAAAGAAACAAAAGAACAAAACAAAACAAAAACATACAGATGCATATAAACAATAAACAACCATGTGTAACTAAAAAAACACCAGGTTCACAAAATATATATATAGAGAGAGAGAGGAGAGGAGAGAGAGAGGAGAGAGAGAGAGAGAGAGAGAGAGAGAGAGAGAGAGAGAGGAGAGAGAGAGAGAGAGAGAGAGAGCTTCTTAGAGAGAGAGAGAGAGAGAGAGAGAGAGAGGAGATGAAAGAGAGAGAGAGAGAGAGAGAGAGAGAGAGAGAGAGGAGAGAGACAGAGAAAGGGGGGTGGGTGGGAGATTAAGAGCTAGGTTCGTGGTAAATTGCATTATATAATATATATATATATATACATTTTTTTTTAAAGAGAAGACTTTTGGAGGTGTTGTGACGGCTGCTAGAGGTAGGTGGGAGAGAGAGAGAGAGAGAGAAGAGAGAGAGAGAGAGAGAGAGAGAGAGAGAGAGAGAGAGAGAGAGACAGAGAGAGACAGACAGACAGACAGACACTGTCACACAGACTGACGGACGGACAGGGAGAAAAGATAATGAATTTAGGTCATTTGTCATTTACACTCAGAAAGGGTACAGAATATGTATTTACAAATAACATGGTAGTGAAGTCATTGCAGGAGAGAGAGAGGGGGGGGGGGAGATAGAGAGAGAAGAGAGAGAGAGAGAGAGAGAGATAGTAGAGAGAGAGAGAGCATACGAGAGAGAGAGAGAGAGAGAGAGAGAGAGGGAGAGAAAGAGAGAGAGAGAAAGAGATAATGAATTTTATTGACATTAGCAAACAATGCTCCGATGCCAAGGAAGCACAAACCATGAACTAAAGAATATAAGCCTAACTGGCGACTAAATCAGTTCATAAGATTTTTTAAAGAAACATAAAATAAAACATCTTACATACATAGATAGATTACACTAGAGAAAAATAAAGTTACACTAAAGAATAACTGTTAGACTGACCAACCAACAATAACATGTCAGTTACCAATAGGGTAAGTCGGGTAATGCACCACAAAGGACATTTATGCAACAATCCAATTTTTTCTTTTCTAAGCTGAGAGAGGAGGAGAGAGAGAGGAGAAAGAGAGAGAGAATAGAGAGAGAGAGAGAGAGAGATAGAGAGAGAGAGAGAGCGGGGGGGGGGGGGGGAAGAGAGAGGAAGAGAGCGAGGAGGAGAGAGGAAGAGAGAGAAGAGGGGTGGGGGTGCTCATATAGTGGATCGAGACGATAGCATCGAGATGAGAGAGACATTACGAGAATACTCGAGAGGAGTTTTTTATCGAGAGTGAGATAGAGAGAGCTATTATCGAGAGGGGGGGGGTAGATAGGAGAGAGAGATGAGAGATTGGGGTTGATGAAGAGGAGGGAGGAGAGAGAGAGAGAGGAGAAACGAAGAGATAGAGAGAGAGGGGGGGGGGGGGAAGAGGGGGGGGGGAGAGACGAGCGGTGAGAGAGAGAGAGAGAGAGAGAGAGACAAGATAGTTTAAATATCACCTAAAGTCCATAGCCCATCAATCATGATCGGGCGTGGCGAAATCTGTTCAAACATGGTTATCAGCGAGAGCGCGAGAGAGAGAGAGAGACAAGACCGACTGACCGACATGATAGTGAGACAGGACAGAAACAGAGAGAGACAGATAAAGGGTGGTTAGGGAAGTGTGAGAGGGGAAGAAAAAAAAAAAAAAAACACCCAAAAAAAACGATTGTCCTGAAAAAGAGACCGTAGGGAGGACCCCCCAAAAAAACCCGAAAGACTGAAAAGAGGGGGCGGAAATGCAATTCTTTGCATGATGATGGGGGGATGGGATTCAGGGGTGGGTGGGGGTTAGGAGGGAGGATCTCTGCAAAGAAAGAATAGGGAAAAGAAGACAAGAGGTGGGCTACAGAGAAAGAGCGGCGGGAAAGGTGTGAAAGGCTAAAAGTAAAGAAAAGAGGGAAGAAAGAAAGAAAGAAAGAAAGAAAGATAATAGAGAAAGGTTGTCGCAATGAATTTTCTCCCGCGTCAAATCCGTCCCGTTCCCTCTTTCGAATCGTGCGCTGTTTGGGAAGGATTCGCTCTTCTTAAGAACGCTCTGCAGCCACGATTAGTCCCTTTTTTTTTTTTCTAGGTATAAAAATAGTAGCTGTACCCACTACTTCTTCTTCTTCTTCTGGCGTTTTCCCAGGCCCAATATGGCCATAATGGGTAGGTAGTAATGTTTCCGGTTTTAATTTTTTCGCTGGTCTCCCCCGCTGATTACAGCCGCCACATTCTGATTTTGGAGGAGCTCAGGGAGAAAAGTTATTTGGAAGTTTTTTTGACAAAATGCGGAGAATGGGTGCCAATAAGTCGAAATATATAGATGATAGAAAGCAAGGGAAAAGCGAATCAAAGAGAGGGCAGATTGAGAGAGGTTACAAGCCAAACTTCCATAAGGCGGGGGACTATTTTTACGAAAGGACCCCCCTTATCCCACCAGGAGGACCCAGCATACACATGTCCGCACTTCAATTGAGGCTCCCGCCTCTTTAAATGACGTTTCGTTTTTCAATTTGGGGACATTGCATATATGGGAGTCAAACTGGTCAAAAAGAAGATTTTCTCACAGGGAAAACCCGTGAAAACCCGTGATTCTGACGCTGACCTGGTGGGTTTTTAAATAACACATTCGAAGTGCGTTTTGAGGCTGCTAGAAGAGAAGAGGGTTTCCACTAAAACATTGAAGAAGCCGGTGATATTTTGTGCTGAAATTTATTATTACAGTGGAACCTCCCTTATAAGACCTCCCATTAAAGACTCCCTCCAGTCCCAAATAAGACCTACTTCTCTGAGCATTGCCCTTCTTTGCAATTATTAATTACCTCCCTTTAAGACCCCTCCCTTATCAGACCTCATTTTTGGATGATTTTTGAAAGTCTTTAATAGTGAGGTTACCACTTGTATTCATTATTTTTTTCTCTGCTTGGTTGCTCGTTTCCTCTTCCGCCATTTTGGAAAATTCGAACTAACTGGCACGGGTTTTGTACTCGGTTTCTGAGTAAAGATGAAGATTAACACCCCACCCCCCGCCCCGCTCCATTTCTTGGTTTCTTTCCTGTAGATTTGGGCAGCTAGATCAACCTGTTTTACCCCCTACACAAGTCTTGAGTATACTGGATACTCAAAGAGTAGTTTGGTGTGAAAATGATCCTCTTCATTAACATCAAACATGTTCCCTGAAAATGATATTAGAACATTCATTTTCAATTTTGAAGAGTAGTAAAGTCCAGAATTGGTAGAATACTACTCGAAAAGAGTCGAGTAACGGGTCTGGTAAATCCATGGTGCCCCCTACACAGAAGTGAAACCCTGAAAGGCCGGAGCTAGGGGCACTGTCACCCTGCAGCCGAAGCAAACATTGATATATTGAAAGTATTTTAGTTCCTTTTTTTCCACAATTGATACAATTGCTTATTTTTAAAGTGTTTTGAAAAATACGGTACACACACAAGATCTTGTTGGACAAATAATTTAAAAAAAAGGAAATTCCTACTCTGGCAAAATCAAAAATAGGAATCCTTGTATACCAGGAAAAGTTTCACCCATGTAAATCTCTCCATTTTATAATAAAAGGGTTTATATCGTTACGGTTGTGGCGCGCACGCATAGTACCGGTACCGGGCCCTGTAGAGAACCATATTTCTCGCCATGACATGTTTTCTCGCCAGGACATATTTTCATGCCAGGACATATTTCTCGCCCGAACATATTTCACGCCCTGACATATTCACGCCCAGGACATATTTCTTCCCAGTAATTATTTCTCGCCAGACATATTTCACGCCAGACATATTTCACGCCTGGACAATTTCTCGCCAGGACTATTTCTGCCAGGACATATTTCACGCCAGACATTTCTCCCATGACATATTTTCACGCCAGGACATACTCCCGCCTGAACAGATTTCACGCCTGGACACATTTCTCACCAGGGCACATTTGTCTCGCCAGGACATATTTTCTCACCAGGCATATTTCACGCCAGGACATATTTCTCGTGACAAAGGCGCTAGATAGACTCAACTGGAGCTCGCGCACTGTTTGACAGATCGAGAGAAGCAGGTTCGCGGCAGCATTTTCGCTGTGGCTGTATTGTAACGCCTAAGCCAATGCAAACGACACCGTGTCGAGACTCATATCGAGGATTATTATAGTTAGCCAGAAAGTACTAGAGTACTGACAGTCTACTCGTTTTGGCTGGTTCGTGCGAACGTAATTTGAAATTCGTGAAATTGTAAAGAATCACGTCATGCTTGCGTCTTTTTTTTGGCAATGACGTTTAGTTTTTCCAGCTACCATTTTTGAACCGAAAGATATCAACTTTAGTAAATCTGATCGCTCATTTTAACAATGTGTTCCTCAACGCCTTGGGTGGGTGAAAGTTTGCTATGGTTTCATATAGTGTACATAGATTTAAAAAATGCAACATTCCT
>CM065712.1:21545741-21553555 GCA_017654935.2 Phymorhynchus buccinoides | reverse complement strand
ACCCCCCCCCCCCCCCCCCCCCCACCACCCCCACCCCACGGGGGGTGTAGTAGATTTCAATCAGATTCATAAAATTAGGAGACAGCAGTAGAATTTAGGCGAGATTCGTGCACACACAACATACAGTCGGATCGTAATGGTTAGCAGTATTGTATGCCTCACACAAAATCACAGTCGATTCGTATGGTATGCAGTGTGTCTTGCCCTCACAAAAAACATCACAGTTCGGGATCGTATGGACTGCAGTGTGTCCTGCCTCACACAACATCACTTAGTCGGACTCTCGTTTATGGTATGCAGTGTGTCTGACCTAACAAAAATCCACAGGTCGGTCAGTATGGTATGCATGTGTGTCTGCCTCACACAACATCACAGTTCGGATCGTACTAGGTTATGCAGTCTGTGTCTTGCCTCACACAACATCCACAGTCGGATCGTTGGTATGCAGGTGTCTGCCTAACACAACATCACCAGTCGGATCGTTATGGTATGCAGTGTGGTCTGCCTCACACAACATGCACATTCAGGATCGTTTATGGTATGAGTGTGGTCTGCCTCACACAACATCACAGTCGGATCGATCTTATGGTATGCCGTGTGTCTGACCTCACAAAACTCACAGTCGGATTGTATGGTATGTGTCTGCCTCACAAAAAACATCACAGTCGGATCGATGTCTATGGTATGTGTCCTGCCCTCACACAACATCACAGTCGGATCGTATGGTATGCAGTGTGTCTGCCTCACAAAACATCACAGTCGGATCGTATGGTATGCAGTGTGTCTGCCTCACAAAACATCACAGTCGGATCGTATGGTATGCAGTGTGTCTGCCTCACACAACATCACAGTCGGATCGTATGGTATGCAGTGTGTCTGCCTCACAAAACATCACAGTCGGATCGTATGGTATGTAGTGTGTCTGCCTCACACAACATCACAGTCGGATCGTATGGTATGCAGTGTGTCTGCCTCACAAAACATCACAGTCGGATCGTATGGTATGCAGTGTGTCTGCCTCACAAAACATCACAGTCGGATCGTATGGTATGCAGTGTGTCTGCCTCACAAAACATCACAGTCGGATCGTATGGTATGCAGTGTGTCTGCCTCACAAAACATCACAGTCGGATCGTATGGTATGCAGTGTGTCTGCCTCTTGAAGGAGTTGGGGGGGGGGCGGGGGAGGCTGGGCGGGGGGAGGGGGGGGGGGTGGGGGGGGAAGGGGGAGTGGGGGGGGGGACGGGGGGGCAGGGGGGGGGGGGGGGGCCGGGGGGGGGGGAGGGGGGGCGGGGGGGGGGGGAAAGAGGGGGGGACGGGGGGGGGGTCGGGGGGGTGGGTGAGGGGGGGGGCGGGGGGGGGGGACGAGAGGGGGGGGGATTAGGGAGCCAGGAGAGAAAGAGAGGAGATTTCGAGAGAAAGAGAGGAGAGGAGAGAGTAAGAGAGGAGAGGAGAGAGAACGAGAGGGGAGGAGAGAGAAAGAGAGGGGGGGGGGGGGAGGGGGGGAGGGGGAGAGAGAGCGAGAGAGGAGTAGAGGGAGGGAGAATCTTTTTGTCTTATTGGCCAAAGGAGGAGAGGAGGAGGGGGGGGGGGGGAGGGAGAGAAAGGGAGAAAGAGAGAGGAAGCGGGAGAGAGAGAGGGGGGGGGGGGGCGGGGGGGAGGGGGGGGGAGGGGGGGGAGAGGGGGGGGGGGGGGGGGGTGGAGGAGGGAGGGGGGGGGGGGAGGGTGGGAGGTGAGAGAGAGGACCTTATAGGGGGGGGGGGGGGGGCGGGGGGGGAAGAGAGAGAGGGGGAGAGAGAGGGAGAGAGGGGGGGGGGGGGGGTAGAGGGAGGGGGAGGGGGGGGGGGGGAGAGAGAGGGGGGGGGGGAAAGAGGTAGGGGGGGGGGGGGCGGGGGGGGGGGGAAACCTGCAGGGGGGGGTGGACCCAGGGAGAGGGGGGAAGAAGGTGGACAGAAGGAATTGGGGGGGGGGGGGGGGGGCGGGGGAAAGAAGGGGGGGGGGGGTGGGGGGGGGGGGGTGGGTCTGGGAGAGTGAGAGAAGGGGGGGAGGGGGGGGTGGCGAGGGGGGGGGGGGGAGGGGGGAGGGGAGGAGGGGGGGGGGGAGGGGGGGAGGGAGAGAGAGAGAGAGAAGGAGAGGGGGGGGGGGGGGGGAGGGATGGGAGGGGGGGGGGGGGGGGGGGGGGTGGGGGGGGGGGGGGGGGGGGGGGGGGGGGGGGAGGGGGGGGGGGGAGGAGAGAGGACGAGGAGAGTTAGGGAGGAGAGGGGAGAGGGTGGGGGGAGAGGGGGGGGGGGAGAGAGAGAGACGAGGAGAGAGAGACGATAGAGAGAGAGGTAGGAGAGGAGACGGGGGGGGGGGGGTGAGGAGCGGAATTAAAGACCTAGGGGGGGGGGGAGAGCCTATTAGATGAATATATATAGGGGGGGGGGGTTGAGAGATGGGGGGGTGGGGGGAGGGACTTTTGGAGGGGGGGGGGACGTCGGAGAGAGGGGGAGGGGGGGGGGAAGAGGGAGAGGGGGGGTGGGGGGGGGTGGGTGAGTGTGTGTGAGAGAGAGAGCTGGAGAGAGCTCGAGGGGGGGGGGGGGGGGGGGAGTGGGGTAGGGGGGGGGGGGGGAGAGAAGAGATAAGAGACGAGAGGGGGGGGGAGGGGACAGAGGGGGGGAGGATCGGAAAAGTGGACTGACGAGAGGGGGGGGGGCCCCTGAGAGGGGGGGGGGAAAGGCGGGGGGGGGGGGGGGGAGGGTATGAAAGAGAGAGAGACAGGAGAGAGGGAGAGAAGAAGAGAAACTAGAGATGTCAGAAGAAACAGGAGAGGATGATGTCGAGAAGAGAGAAGAGAATGTTCAGAGAAATGGATTGAGAGAGGGAGGGGGGGGGGGGGGGGGGGAGAGGGATGAGGGCGGAGAAGAGGAGGGAGAGGGAGAGAGAGAAAAGGAGAGAGAGGAGACAGAGACAGAGAGGGAGAGAGGGTGGGAGAGGGAGAGAGAGAGAAGGGGAGAGAGGAGGGGGGGTGGGGAGTGAGTGAGAGAGAGGAGAGATGAGAGCGAGGAGATGAGAGAGAGAGGGAGAGAGAGGGGGGGGGGGGGGGGGGAGAGAGGTAGGGGGGGGGGGGGGAGAGGGAGGGGAGGGGTGGGGGTGGGGGGGGGGGGGGGAGATTAGAGGGGGGGGGTGGGGGAGGGAGGGGGGGAGGGGGGGGGAGAGAGGGGGGGGGGGAGAGAGATGAGAGGGGGGGGGGGGGGGGGGGTTGTTGTGGGTGGGGGGGGGGGGGGGGAGAGAGGGAGAGAGAGAGAGAGCGAGAAGAGAGAGGAGGAAGGTGGATAGAGAGAGATGAAGAGATAGAGAGAGAGAGAGAGAGGACAGACAGACAGACAGACAGGACAGACCACTGTTCACACAGACCTGGACGGCGACGGACAGTGAGAAAAAAGATAATGAATTAAGGGTCATTGTCATTTACATCTAAGAAAGTTGTACAGAATATGTATTTTACAAAGAAACATGGTAGTGAAGTCATTGCAGAGAGAGAGATGGAGGGGGGGGGGAGAGAGAGAGAGAGATGAGAGAATATGGTAGAGAGGACGAGAGACAGAGATGAGGGAGAGAGGGACGAAGAAGAGAGAAGATGAGGAGGGAGGAGAGAGAGAGAGCGAGGTGGCCCGAAGAGATGAGAGAGAGCGAGGGGTTGAGAGAGAGAGAGAGAGAGAAGGAGATAATGAATTTTATTGACACTAGCAAACAATGCTCCGATGCCAAGGAAACACAAACCATGAACTAAAAGATATATAAGCCTGACTGGCGACTAAATCAATTCATAAGATTTTTTTAAAGAAACATAAAATAAACACTTACATACATAGATAGATTACACTAGAGAAAAATAAAGTTGACACTAAAGAATAACTGTTATAGACTGACCAACCTAACATAACATGCAGTTACCAATAGGTAAGTCGGTATGCACCACAAAGGGACAGATGAACAATCCAATTTTCTTTTCTAAGCTTGAGAGAGAGAGAGAGGTAGGAGAAGAGAGAAGGAGGAACAGGTGAGTGAGAAGAGAGGAACCAGAGAGGATGATCACAGAAACGGAGAGGAGAGAGAGAGAGAGAGAGAGAGAGAGGGGGGGGGAGAGAGAAGGAGAGAGAGAGAGAGAGGGGGGTGAGAGAGAGGGGAGAGATTAGAGAGCGAGAGGAGAGAGAAAAGAGAGAGAGAGAGAGAGAGGGGGGGACAGGGGGGAGACGAGAGGAGAGAGGGAGAGAGAGAGAGACGGGTATGTGAGAGAGAGAGAGGGGGGAGGAGAGAGAGGGGGAGAGAGAGAAGAGAGAGGGGGGTGAGATGAGGAGGGAGAGAGACGAGAGAGAGAGGAGAAAGGAGAGGGAGAGACGAGAGAGAGAGGCGGGGGGGGAGAGAGAGAGGGGGAGAGAGTAGGAGATGAGGAGAGAGAGAGAGGAGAGAGACAAGATAGTTTAATCACCTAAAGGCCATTAGCCCATCATGATCGGGCGTGCGAAATCGTTTCAAACATGGTATCAGCTGAGAGCGAGATGAGATGAGAGAGACAGACAGACGACAGAATATAGTGAGAACAGGACAGAAACAGAGATACAGAGGGAAAGGTGGTTAGGAAATCTCTCAGTGTGATAGGGGAAAGAAAAAAAAAAAAAAAAAAACACCCCAAAAAAACGATTGTCTGAAGAGGACCAGGAGGGAGGACCCCAAAAAATACCCGAAAGACTGAAAAGAGGGGGCGGAAAGGAAATGCAATCTTTGCATGATGATGGGGGGATGGGATTCAGGGGTGGGTGGGGGTTAGGAGGGAGGATCTCTGCAAAGAAAGAATAGGGAAAAGAAGACAAGAGGTGGGATACAGAGAAAGAGCGGCGGGAAAGGTTTGTATGATGGGAAAGGCTCAAAAGTAAAGAAATAGGAGGGAAAGAAAGAAAGAAAGAAAGAAGAAAGATAATAAGGAGAAAGGTTTTTGTCGCATGAAATTTCTCCCGCGTCAAATCCGTCCCGTTCCCTCTTTCGAATCGTGCGCTGTTTGGGAAGGATTCGCTCTTCTTAAAGACACACTGATGCACCACGATCAAGTCCCTTGTCTTTTTTTTCTTATGGTATAAAAATAGTCAGCTGTGACCCAATACTTCTCTTCTTCTTCTTCTGCTTTTCCCAGCGCCATATGGCAATAATGGGTAAAGGTAGTATGTGTCCTGTTTTTTCCGTTTTCGCTGGTCTCTCCCCTTTTTTTCCGTCCCCGCTGGAGGTTACAGCCCCATACATTCCTATTTTGGAGGAGCTCAAATGAGAAAACGTATTTGGAAGATTTTTTTTGAACAAAAAGGCAGGAGAATGGGGCCAATAAGGCAAAAAGAGAGTAGATGACAGAAAGCAAAAGGAAAAGGCAGAATCAAAGAGAGTGTGCAGTTTAGAGGAAGTTACAAGCACAGAACTTCAAGAAGGTGGGGGAACTATTTTTTAACGAAAGACCCTCCGGTATCCATCTCATCATCCCCACCAGGAGAGACCACACATACACATGTCCGCCACTTCTCAAATTGAAGGCTGCTCTTTAAACAAATGAAACTTCGTTTTTTCAACAATTTGGGGGGCATTTGCATAGTTGGGAGTCAAAACCTGGTCAAAAAGAATATTTCTCACCAGAGGGAAAAAAAACCCTTGAAACCCGTGAATTCTTGACGCGTGACCCTGGTGGGGTTTTTTAACTAAATACATTCAGAGGCTGTCTTGTGGCGTGCAGGAAGAGCAGAGGGTTCACCACTAAAACATTGAGAAGCCAGTGATATTTTGTGCTGAAATTTATTATTAGCAGTGGAACCTCCCCTTATATTGACCTCCCATTAGAAGACTCCCTCCAGTCCCAAATAAGACCTATACTTCTCTGAGACAATTGCCCTGCTTTGTAAGTATTAAAAAAATTACCTCCCTGTTATAAAAAATAAGCACGCCGCCGTTTCCCGTATCAGGCACCTCATTTATAAGACCTGATTTTTGAAAAGTATTATAAGTGAGGTACCACTGTATCTCAATTATTTTTTTTCCTCTGCGCTTGGGTGCTCGTTTACACTCTTGTCCGCCATTTTGGGATTTTTTTTTTTCTGGAAAATGCGAAACTAACTGGCACGGGTTTGTACATCGGTTTTCTGAGTAAAGATGAAGATTAACCAAAAACCCCACCGCCGCTGCACCGCTCAATTTTCTTGGTCTTTCCCGTGTAGATTGGCCACTAAATCAGGACTTCCTGTTTACACCCCCTACACAAGTCTTGAGTAGGTCTGGATAGCTCAAATGAGGTAGTTTTGGGTGTAAAATGAGTAGTCCTCTTCAATTAAACAATCAAACAATTGTTCCACTGAAAAAATGAGTAATTAAAGTATATCATTTTCAATTTGAAGAGTAAGTAGATGGTCCAAAATTGAGTAGGATACTACGGACTACTCGAAAAGAGGTAGAGTAAACAGGTCTGCGTAAATGCAAGGGTGCCACTACACGAAGTGAAAAATACCCTGAAAGGCCGGTGTCTAGGGGTAATGTCCCCCTGCAGCCGAAGAAAACATTGATATATGAAAGTATTTTAGTTCGCTTTTTCCACAATTTATACAATTGCTTATTTTAAAGTGTTTGAAAAATACAGTACACACACAAACATCTTGTTGGCAAATTAATATTAAAAAAAAAGGAAATTCCTACTCTGCGAAAAAATTTCAAAAATAGGAAAATCCTTGTATACCAGGAAAAGTTTCACACCATGTAAAATCTCTACATTTTTATAAATAAAAGGGTTATATCCGTTACGGTTGTGGCGCTCACGCATAGTAACCGGTAACTAACCGGGCCCGGGACATATTTTCCGTACCTGCCAGGACACAATGTTTCTCGCACCAGGACATCTTTGCATGCCAGACAAGATTTCATATTCTCCTTCTCGCCCACTATTTCATTATTTCACGCCGCGGTATCATATTCATCATTCACGATATTTCACGCAGGACTATATGGTCTTTCTCACCCAGGAATTGATTTCTCCTCGCCAGGACCATATTTTCACATTTCACCCGCCAGACATATTTCTACGCCTGGACACATTTCTCGCCAGGACATATTTCATGCCAGGACATATTTCACGCCAGGACATTTCTCGCCAGGACATATTTCACGCCAGGACATACTTCACGCCTGAACAGATTTCACGCCTGGACACATTTCTCACCAGGACAGGACATTTCTTGTTTCTCTCCAGACTATATTTCTCACCAGGACATATTTCACGCCAGGACATATTTCTCGTGACAAAGGCGATAGATAGACTCAACTGGAGCTCGCGCACTGTTGACAGATCGAGAGAAGCAGGTGCGCGGCAGCATTTTCGGCTTTGAGTTTTGGGGGGGGCCTTGTTATTGTAACGCCGAGCCAATGCAAACGAACACCTGTAGTAGAGACTCATATCGAGGATTATTATAGTTAAGCCAGAAGGTACTAGAGTACTGACGAGTCTACGCGTTGGCTGGGTCAGTGCGAACGTAATTTGAAATCGTAGAAATTGTAAAGAAATCACGTCATGCTTGCGTCTTTTTTTTTGGCAATGACGTTTAGTTTTTCCAGCTACCATTTTTGAACCGAAAGAGATCAACTTTAGTAAGATCTGAATCTACTCATTTTACTAATGGGTTCCTCAACGCACTTGGGGTGGGGTGAAAGTTGCTATGGGTTACATATAAGTGTACATAGATTTAAAAAATGCAACATTCCTATGAACGGTGCGCACTGACCCGTACCGGTACGCAATGACCAATTTGTCA
>CM065712.1:21535852-21537741 GCA_017654935.2 Phymorhynchus buccinoides | reverse complement strand
AGGGAAGAAATGAGAAGTTCTGAGAGGAGAGGGAAATTTTCGGGGAAGAAATGATGAAAGTTCCTGAGAGGAGGGGGGCTTTAGGGAAGAAATGAGAAGTTCTGAGAGGAGGGGATTTAGTGAAGAAATGAGAAGTTCTGAGAGGAGGGGATTTAGGGATTATTTATCGGGAAAGGAAGAATGAAGAAATGAGAAGTTCTGAGAGGAGGGGATTTAGGGAAGAAATGAGAAGTTCTGAGAGGAGGGGATTTAGGGAAGATCTGAGAAGTTCTGAGAGGAGGGGATTTAGGGAAGAAATGAGAAGTTCTGAGAGGAGGGGATTTAGTGAAGAAATGAGAAGTTTCTGAGAGGAGGGGATTTTTAGCGGAAGAAATGAGAAGTTCTGAGAGGAGGGGATTTTAGTGAAGAAATGAGAAGGTTCTGAGAGGAGGGGATTTCCCAGGAAAGAAATGAGAAGTTCTGAGAGGAAGGGGATTTAGGGAAGAAATGAGAAGTTTTCTCAGGGTTATTTAGGGGGAAAAAGAAATGAGAAGTTCTGAGAGGGCAAAGGGAGGGCGATTTAGTGAAGAAATGAGAAGTTTCTGAGAGGAGGGGGATTTCGTGAAGAACAATGAGAAGTTCTGAAAGGAGGGGATTTAGAAGAAAAACTAGAGAAGTTCCCTGAGAGGAAGGGGATTTAGGGAAGAAATGAGAAGTTTTCTGAGAGGAGGGGATTTAGGGGATTTTAGGGAAGAAATGGAGAAGCTTCCCCTGAGAAGAGGAGGAGGAGGGGATTTAGGGAAGAAATGAGAAGTTCTGAGAGGAGGGGATTTAGGGAAGAAATGAGAAGTTCTGAGAGGAGGAGGGGAGTGATTTAGGGAAGAAATGCAAGAAGTTTTCTGAGAATGGGGGAGGGGAAATTTGAGAGGACGGGATATTAAAGTTAGGGAAAAGAAAAATGAGAAAAGTTTTTTCTCGTCAGAGGAGGGGTGAATTTTAGGGATTGAGCATGAAGAAATATCAGAGAAGTTCTGAGAAGGAGGGGATTTAGGGAAGAAATGAGGAAGTTCTGAGCAGGAGGTGGGGGATATTTAGTGGAAGAAATGAGAAAGTTCTGAGAGGAGGGGATTTAGGGAAGAAATGAGAAGTTTTTCTGAGGAGGAGGCCGAGGGAAGGAAGTTCAGAAAGGAGGGGATTTAGTCTATTATTTAAGAGGAAGAAATGAGAAGTTCTGAGAGGAGGGGATTTAGTGAAGAAATGAGAAGTTCTGAGAGGAGGGGAGTTTTAGGGAAGTAAAATGGGAAGTTCTAGGAGAGGAGGGGATTTAGGGAATGAGTAGTTCTGAAAGAGGGGATTTACGCAAGACCTGAAGGAAATGAGAAGTTCTGAGAGATTATTATTACCGGAGATTTAGGGAAGAAATGAGAAGTTCTGAGAGGAGGGGATTTAGAGCTGAAGAAATGAGAAGTTCTGAGAAGGAGGGGATTTAGTGAGAGAAATGAGAAGTTCTGAGAGAGAGCGGGATTTAGGGAAGAAATGAGAAGTTCTGAGAGGAGGGGATTTAGTGCGGAAGAAATGAGAAGTTCTGAGAGGAGGAGGATTTTAGACCCTTGGAAGAAATGAGCAAAGTTCTGAGAGCGAGAGGGGATTTAGGGAAGAAATGGGAAGTTCTTGAGAGGAGGGGATTTAGTGGAAGAAATGAGAAGTCGCCCCCACTGTGAGAGAGGTCGCCGAGGAGATTTAGCGGAAGAAATGAGAAGTTCTGAGAGGAGGGGATTTAGGGAAGAAATGAGAAGTTCTGAGAGGAGGGGATTTAGGGAAGAAATGAGAAGTTCTGAGAGGACCTATTTTACGCGCAGAAATAGTTCCCCTTCACCAGATCAGAGATGTAGAGAAGAGATGAGAAGGCC
>CM065712.1:21525852-21533352 GCA_017654935.2 Phymorhynchus buccinoides | reverse complement strand
TAAGAAACTCATCAACACTGAAAGCCTCGATAGCTCATTGGTCTGTCATGCCAATGGTTCCGGGTCCGATTCTCCGCACGGGCACTTTTTGTGTGCGGATTTGTTATATGCATTAACGATAGTTTCATTTGTACTTTAACATTTTATTGGCAATCTTGTACTTTAGACCCCCCCCCCCCTCAATCTTTGTTTGTTGTTGTCCCACATGTGCCTGTTCGAGTGAGCCGTGAAGGCTTTGCCTCTTGTTTTCTTTTTTTACCTGAGCTCAGTGAGCTGGCATGCATGCTGTGTGTTAATAACTCTTATTTGTTTAATATTAATCATTACATGTGTGTGTATGTAGGGATGGGGGGGGGGGATGGGGGGGGGAGGGGGGGGGGGGGGGGGGGGAGTACAAGATTGTTGGGGGGGAGAAAGAACTGGACAGGTGACATTTTGTGTTGTTGCTGTCGAATGTTTGGGTGTCACCTGTCAGTCTACCTGTTGCTCTCCTGTTTGACACCTACCTGTCACAATCACCTGAAACCTCTGCCCTTTTAGACTCAGGAATCTCACCTTTCTGTGCAACCCAGCCGCCGTGGTGTAGTGGTTAGCGTCGCGGACTACTTGGGTTCGAATCCCATCAGAGGCGATGTTTTTTTTCGGTCCTGGACCGACTCCTACCCAGAGTGAGTGGCTGTGGGCTCAATGGGAAGACTGAAATCACACAGTCGAGCTTCATCCGCTTAACGGATGCGATTCTGAGAGTGTTGCTCTAATTTCAAGACCAACACTGCAGGTGTCTGTAGTTCTCGGGCCTGGTTAACGCCGGGATATCATTATGAAAGGAAGCGTAGAATACAGCCCTGCCATGCAGTCTCAGACCGATACGGAACTCCATAGCATCATCATCATCGTTATCATCGGCCTCATTTCCATCAATCATAAAAAAAGAAAAAAATGTCTCAAATTCTGTGGCTTTGCATGCCCTGCTCTCATGCTGTCGAATGTTTTGGTGTCACGTGTCAGTCTACCTGTTGCTCTCCTGTTTGACACCTACCTGTCACAATCACCTGAAACCTCTGCCCTTTTACTAGACTCAGGAATCTCACCTTTCTGTGCAACCCGTACAGTTAAAGGTGCACCCTGACGGATTAGTTTTTTGTTGTTGCTGCAAGAAACACGTCGAGATCACCAGAAAGACAGCCTTTTCAAGGATAGGAACACTCACTTTGCTTTGCTTTCCTTGAAATCTGATTTCCCTGAAATCAAACCGTCCAAACGGCGATTCCTCCTTGGCGGAGATGCCGGAGAGAGAGACGCCATTTTAGATGGGGTCACGGGTGGGTGGAGGTCACTCATTGTGGTTGAAGCTTTTTTGTTTGTTTTGTAGTGCAGTAAAAAAAAAGAAAAAAAGAGCTATTTTCTTTGCTTTGAGCGAAACTTTAGGTAAAATGTATAAAATATAAAATAAATAAATAAAAAGGCTTGTGTTCTGAAAATTTCGTGCAAACGATTTGAACTCGGGCGGCTTTCTCTTTCACTGAGATAATTTGACTTCCAGCACCTCCGCCAAGGAGGAATCGCCGATTTGACGGTTTGATTTCTAGGAAACCAGAGCAAAGTGAGCGTTGCGATCTCTGCAAAGTGTGTTTTCCTGGTGATCTCGACGTGTTTCTTGCACCAAAAAAATCATCCGTCAGGGTGCCCCTAATTCTTCTTTTTTCAGTTTGATGACACTGTGAGAACAGAAATAACCTTTCCATCCGGGAATGAGTTCTTGGTCTGTCTGTCTGTCTGTCAGTATGTCTGTCAGCATGTCTTTTTGTATGGTATTTTTGGTATTTGGTATTTTGGTATTTCTTCTTCTAATTCGTTCACTCAGACAGTTTCCTGTCACATGAGCGTAGATGCGTCATATGCTGCCGTTATGCGCCTAACTAAGAAATAGGCCCAGCATGTCCAAACTTCGACTGAAGAAATCGTTGTAAGAATGTGTAGAAAAAAAAGGCAGGAGAATGGATGGACCAGTAAAGATAGAAATATAGCTGATGACAGTTAAGCAAAGGGAAAAGGCAGAGTCAAAGGGAGTGACAGATTAGAGGAAGTGACAAGCACAGAACTTCCAGAAGGTGGGGGAACTATTTGTACGAAAGACCCCCCGGCATCCCCACGGGGGTATTTGGTACTTTATAGTCACAGACGCATCTGTGAAATTCGGGTTGCTCCCACCCAAAAAAGCCTAAAATGTCACAAAGAGTGATTAACTTCGCAGCCTGCCAACCAAGCTTGCAAAGAATGAAGCCAGTTTTCTCACGTCCCTCCTGGATGGTGAAATTAAAGGTGGAAGGCGGGAAGTGTTGAAGTATGGTCACAGTGGCAGTCAGTGAGTTCACAATGCTCCCCCCACCTGTGGTGTAGGTGTACGGTGCATCACGTTTTGCCCAATCACCTTTCGCCCAATCACGTTTTGCCCAATCACCTTTCGCCCAATTGGAAATTATACCGGTTTACATCCCATCACGCTCCGCCCCAAAAATCATGCAAGGAAATCAGGGAATTGAATCAATCATTGAATGGTTGAATCAAACAGATATTTAAAAAAAGAAAGAAATGGGGTTAGGGCTAGGGTTAGGGTTTGATTACTGTTCTCACTGTTCGCGCTTAGGAAACCATTTTGGGCGAACAGTGCTAGAGCAATGTGGGCGAACTGTGGCACATTCCGTTGGCTGAGCTTCGACTCGGAGGTACTCACTGATACTTGGGCGAAAGGTGATTGGGCGAAAGGTGATGTATCCTAGGTGTATGGGTGGGAGTAAAAAAAAAAGCGGCTTCGGTCAACTGCGGACTGCGAACTCTTTGTATATTCAGGCTTTTTGCTCCCACCTGGAGAGCGCGTCGCAGCCAGATGCGCACCACCGATTTTTTAAATATTGCGTGCGATTTTTGTGTGTGACTGATGCGGAAGGGTGGGTGGGTACATTTTGACCAAACGACAACTTTTTCGTTGCCACTGGGTTTTTAGCGTGTGCTAAGTGCATGGGCACACGGGACCTCGGTTTATCGTCTCATCCGAAAGACTCCACGTTCAGACCGCAAGGCCTAGTGCAAAATGAGAGTGAAAAAAATTAATTATTATTTATTATTTGCCAGTATGCGTATTTTGGTGTTTAAAAAAAGAAAAAAGAAAAAAGGTTCATGTTCACTGGCAGACACCTATAGTGCAGGTGTGTGGAATCTATTATGTAACGCCTGACTGACATGTTTTCATAACATGCAATGTAGCGTTGTTGGAAGTTATTGGATCACACTCGTTGTCATAGATAGCATCAGGTGAAAAACAATAGTCTAGTGCTTGTGCCCCTGCGAATGAACAAATACTTTGAAAATGTCAAGCGCAGAAACCAAGACCATTCAACAAATACTTTCAAATTATTTTGGTTACGTTGTTATTTCACCTTCACGTGCTTGTGTGAGTGTAGCGTTTTGATGTTTTTGTTTGTGGCTCAAGCCACAAACCTATAACTCACTTTGTCGGTCTGTCGGTCGGTCTGTCGGTCCAAAATTGTCGCACAATTTGACAAAATTGTCGCACTTCAAATCGAGGCTACACTTCAAAATTAATTGAGGCCGCTCTTTAAAATGATGTATTTTAAAAGCGTACAAAATAATAAACATACGTAATACAGACACTACAACAGACACGACGAGTATGCGGTGCTTCTTTCGATGATTATAAGTAGGATACATAGTTTTAAATGTTTTCCAAAAGATATAAAAAGTTACGAAATGGTGCAGAGATAACATTCTGGTTTACAGATTAAAATTATTGAAAAGGCAGGGGAGGTGACTCATGATTGGAGTGGTAAAAATAGACCGCGTGCCACAAACTATTGCGATTTCGCGCTTGTTTAGTTCAATGATTACGTTGTTATTTTGTGAATTTTGACCTATGGATTTTGTTATTCAAAAATTCTAAGTATGTTATCCTTCCTTGCTGACCGCCATGCACAGACAAATTGTGGAAGGCACAGTATAAGCTTCTAGCTTGTTGCTGCCATTTGTTCTGTATTATTTGGAATTGTATGTGTTGTTGGCATATTAAAGAATATTTTAAGCCAACAAATACGCATTGAGAAATCTTTTCGCGCACGATCCGGGCCCTGGCTGCTCTTGTTTGTCGATCGCTGATCACACTTGGAGTCCAGTGCTTATATGAAGTTCTACTAAAGCTGAAGTGGGAAACTAAACGTTGTTACTTTCTAAATGACATAAATCGGTTTACTTAATTTAGAAAGTAACAGCGTTTAGTTTCCCACTTAATCTTGAGACGAAATCGCCGGTCCTCTGCAGGGTGTCCACAGACCCGCACAGCTTGTCTTGGAGGGGCTCCGGCGTTGGCCAGAACTCCTCCCTCAGCGGCTGGCGGCGGCTCCCACAGTCCTGCAGAATGTGGGCCGTGTCCTGCTCTCTCTGCCGGGGGTGGGAGGGTGCTGGGTGTCGTAACATTAGTCCCCCCACCTTCTGGAAGTTCTGTGCTTGTAACTTCCTTTAATCTGCCACTCTCTTTGGCTCTGCCTTTTTTCCCCTTTGCTTTCTATCGTCTACTATCTTTCTGTTCATTGGCCCAGTCTCCTGCCTTTTTTTTCCCCCAAAAAAAAATCTTCCAAATAATGTTTCTCCTTTGAGCTCCTCCGAAATCGGAATATGTCGACTGTACCAAAAAAAAGAAAAAAAGGGGTGGCGCGCCTCTGGCTGCGACGCGCTCTCCAGGTGGGAGCAACCCGAAAATCACAGAGACGCCTCTGTGACTATAACGTACCTAACGTACGCAGCGGGGAGACCAGTGAAAACTGAAAACGGACGTACTTTACCCGTTGTGGCCTTTTGGCCTGGGGACGCAGAAGAAGAAGTCAGAAGAAGAAGACCCAGCGATTAATGGTCAACTTAGGACGATGATTTGACCGCCAGGGGGCAATCAAGCCAGTAGGGGCTTAGCGCGTGATATTCTTAGTTGGGCGTAGTGAGAGAGTCCCAGAGACGTCCAACTAAGAATATCACGCGCTAAGCCCCTATTGGTTTGATTGCCCCCCCCCCCCCCCCCCCCTGGCGGTCAAATCATCGTCCTAAGTTGCTCATTAAAACCCTTTGAGTGAAGTAGAGAGGCTTAGTTAAAATTAGCAAGCATCCAGAGGGCCCCACATGATTATCATCAGTCTGGCGGCAGCGGTGGTTGAAGAGAGATATATATGTTACACCCAATCCATGAAATTGCCCATTTCATGAAATGGGGAAAATGGTTTACCCAGTTCGTGAAATAGCCAATTTATAACTTGCAATTGAGAAAAGCAATATGAATGAAAAATAGTTTTCGTTCATTAGCACACACAGATCAAGAATTGGTTCAAACTCTGTAGATGAGTTAAAATTATTTGATTCAGACTTAATGATTTGATAAAACGATTGATTCAACATGTGGCTCAGGCGTGCCCCAGCTTAGCATCTGGTCGAGTTGGGGGGGGCAGGATAGGGGTGCAAATACAATGTAGAAAAGTGTGATACTATTGAATCAATCGTAATCAATACCTGTGTGAATGGGGATTCAAAAATGTGATATACATTGTCCATTTCATAAATTGGGCAAAGCATTTTTGCCCATTTCATGAAATAGGCAATTTCACGGATTGGGCGTAACATATACATACAGTGGTTCTTGTTATTGATCCCTGCAAGTCTGGAACCACATACACTACACACCGGAGGAGGATGGGAGGAGGGGTGGGACTGGAATGGGTGGGGGAGAGGGAGGGGGGGGGGGTGATTTGGGGCTGGGAATGGGGGTTGGATTTATCGGCGTGGGAGGGGGGTGGGTGGGGGCGGGGGGCATTCTGGGTGTTGTGCTGTTGGTTTGGAAACAAGGAAAGATGAGCTGGTTGGAATCGATTGGTATCTCTCTCTCTCTCTCTCTCTCTCTCTCTCTCTCTCTCTCTCTCTCTCTCTCTCTCTCTCTCTCTCTCTCTCTCTCTCTCTCTCTCTCTCTCTCTCAAATGGCATGTTAACTGCTCATGACATTAAAACACTTTCATTTGTCATCTCATCTCTCTCTCTCTCTCTCTCTCTCTCTCTCTCTCTCTCTCTCTCTCTCTCTCTCTCTCTCTCTCTCTCTCTCTCTCTCTCTCTCTCTCTCTCTCTCTCTCTCACAAATAGCATGTTAACTGCTGATGACATTAAAACACTTTCATTTGTTCTCTCTCTCTCTCTCTCTCTCTCTCTCTCTCTCTCTCTCTCTCTCTCTCTCTCTCTCTCTCTCTCTCTCTCTCTCTCTCTCTCTTCTTTCTCTCTCCTCTTATTCACGAAGTTGTCCATTCCGCACATTTGTGTGTTTTTAGACTGTTGTTACTGCAATGGTATAATGTTGTTTCATCGTGTTTGGTAATAATAATTATTTTGATTTGATAACCGTTTTGATAACTTATAATAATATGTATGCTATTTATTGCTTGTTGGTGTTTTTATCTTTTTTTATATGTATCCCCCCCCCCCTTTTTCCATATATGACGTGGGCAGATGGCCTTGGTCAGTAAAGTTTCGTTGATCTCTCTCTCTCTCTCTCTCTCTCTCTCTTATTTCCCCCCTCTATTCCTGGTATAAAAGCATAAATCATGCATGATTTGTCTATTCTACTTGGTGATTTGAATGATGTGTGCCATATTATATATACAGAAGATTGTGGCATAGGCCCAAATACTACCCATGTGCCATTTAAATCAATCGTTGTACCTTTTCCCGCCTCCAAGCCCTCTCCCCATCACCTTCTTCCTGTTATTCTTTTTCTGTTCTTGCTTTTCCAACAATATGATGTGTGCTTACCACTGCACTTCAACAGCCTGCCGCTCCGTGTCAAGGGCTAAGGACAATAACCACCTAAGCAGCCAGTTATTCTTTTCCAACATGTGTGCTTATGTGTTAGTCTTGTACATTGATGATGTATATAGTGCTGTGGTATGTTATTTCTGGCTTTTCTTGAATGCTTTGTAGTAGTAGTAGTATTTGTTACGCAAGCGCTTCATTTGTTTCAACTTTTGGGGGGTTAATCTTTGTTTAGCCTCAGGGCTGAGTGTTAAAAAGCAAATTGTATGCTTATCTTATAACCCTGATTAAACAACATTTCCTTCGTTCGTTCGTTCGTTCGTTCTCTTAACCCTTTCACCGCCAAAGTCGCATTTTTGCACCACAGTGATTTAACACCTAGGTCACTAAAAGGCATCAAATTGGGGTCCATTATCCGAAGACCCTATTGTCTTAGTTTTGGGAAGTAAGAATAGACCTTATTTTATATATGTCACATAAGAATCCCCAATGGCTCTCCCCCCCCCCCCCCCCCCCCCCCCCCCACACCCCCCACCCCCCCACACACACCTGCGTGCGCATCTCGACCCTTCCAACGGAAGTGTCGCCATCTTAGTCAGATTTGTGTGTAAACAGCATCGATCTGGCATTTTTCAAACAAAGTTACTGACT
>CM065712.1:21510852-21520852 GCA_017654935.2 Phymorhynchus buccinoides | reverse complement strand
ACACACACACACACACTCACTCACTCACTGGAAGTTGGGGTGTGTGTGGGTTATCTGATTACAGTGGCGGTACCATAGCCAATGAGGCTTAACTGAGGCGTGGTTTCCGCTACACCTATCTGTATTGTTAAAAGAAATCGGGACTTTACTGGTTTAGCACTGCCTCCGGGTATTGCATCCAGTATTGTTCCCACCATCTTTTGTATCTACAAATGTCCCATATGTCTCTGTTCGCAGACCGAGAGGACGTAAAACACCATTTTTTTCGGTTCTTACCGTGGTGGTTGGTTGTATGGGATGGTATAGATAGGGTCAGTTTGGGGGGGGTGGGGTGGGTGGGGGGGGGGGGGAGAAAAAGGTAAGGTGGTCAGTTTCCTTCAGAGTACGAACGAGATTAGAGTTGGTGGGGCGTCTGCTAGACTGTCTGGTGCCATCAACCTGATAGGTGGAGAGAGAGGGGCCGGGGGAGAGAGAGGCAGAGAGAGAGAGACAGGAGAAGATATGATAGATAATAATAGAGAGAGAAGTGGGACAGAGACAGATGAGATGGAGAGTATAGAGAGAGAGAGAGAGAGAGAGAGAGAGAGAGAGAGGGCACACAAGAACGGGGCGAGAGAGAGAGCAGAGAAAGGAGAGAGAGAGAGAGCGAGAAGAGAGAGAGAGAGAGGGTGAATGTTTGGTGGAGTTAGTTTGTTTTGCCTGTCTGTCTGCCTCTCCTCTCTCTCTCTCTCTCTCCTCTCTCTCGCTTCCTCTCCTCGTGTCTCTCTCTCTCTCTCTCTCCCACTGTGCATGTGTCTTTGCATGCGCACAAGGCACATGTAGAATGTGTGCTTGTGTGTGTGTTGTGTGTGTGTGTGTGTGTGTGTGTGTGTGTGTGTGTATGTGCGTGCGTGTGCCGTGCCGCGTGTATGCACGTGTACCCTAGTGTGTGTATGGTGTGTGCTGACGTGTGTGCTGACGCTTAGGGGTGTTTTTTTTTAAAAAAACCATGAGAGGGCAGACATGTTACCATATTTTATGCCTGCTTGTTGTTGTGGTGGTGGGCGGATTTAAATTAGATGCAAAGAAAGAGAGACAGACAAACAGGAGAGAGTGAGTAAGTGAGTGGACAGATAAGGTATAACGATGGTCAATGGGTGGAATTTCTGGGGGCGAATTTCACTAGGGGCGGTAGTTAACGCGCGAATAACTTGTTGCGCGAAAACACCAATAACGGTATCTAAGTTGAGATAGCCCTTACGGCTCAAGTCTTTCACTTTCGCACTAGGGACGATATTACCGGCAATAACTGTTACGCGAGTAAAGGGGTCTAAGAGACACCAATACCGTTGTATCTAAGTTAGATAAAGCATAAAAGCTAGGCCTGGTTCACCATTAGAACGCGATAAGTTCGTACGGAAACCCTAATAACACCAATACGTTAATTATCTAAGTTAGATAAACCCCTGAAAGCTAAAGGCCTGGGTTCATCATCAGACGCGTAAGTTCCGTCCGGACAACCCTAAATAAGTGGAAGAAAAAAAGATAAAAAGTTTACGCATATAGGTGAAATTCGGACACTGCGCAATCTTTTGTCCCTTCTTTGTTTCACTTATTTAGGATTGCGCTCTGGGTTTCGCATGGAATAGATCTTCCAGCACTTATATTGTCACGGAATTACCTCTTTCATTCTTTCGAGAGAGAGTAGAAGAGCGAAAGAGTTTGCTATCAAATGAGATAAATCACACCTCTCTGACTTGAATGAGGTGGGTCTTGAGAGCTGATTTGAAACACTGCAGGACTGAATTGGCGAATTTCGCCGTGGTTAAGGAGTTCCAAACCTGATGGGGCCCGAAAGGAAAGTAGCGCTCACAAACATTTTTGTTCATGTACCTAGAAACACAGAGAATCGTTCAGAGAAGAACAGCAGAGAGCGACCTCCGAGAGGACATGAACATCATCATCAACATTTTTGTCTCGGTACTACTTTCGTTATCGTTAACGCGAGCGTTAAACCCTTGTGAACGCAACCGCCCTGTATCGTTACAATGTGGCCACACCCACCCCTTCTTACCTTTCATTACCTCCGGGGAGCCTCCGTAGACAACTGGTTGGGGCCCTCAGGTAATACACTGGTGAGGATAGGGGCGAGCCAGTAAGAAACCACCTTCATACGGAAGAGCTCTGGGTTTTAAGTACCGCTTCCTTCACTCCTTATCACCGCCAAAGTCGCATTTTAGGCACCAAATTATTTACACCTCTGCCACTAAACAGGCCTCAAATGGGGTCTATTCTATCCAAATAACCCTGTTGTCTTAAGTTTTGGGAAGTAAGGATAGACCTTGTTTTGTGTCTGTCACAGAAGAATCCCCAATACTGAGATGGATTTTGTTCTCTACCCAGGAAAAATTAATGGACCATTTTTGGCTGAAATATTGCTGGCGGTGAAAGGGTTAAAGAACCCCCCACGTCACGTGTTACATTCCATCTTATGCTACGAAGATTTCTTAAGATTTATCACCAGCTATAAGACTATGGAAGTATGGTTAAATTCGAGTCACTTTCTCATATGAACTTCGGTCGCGAGGACGTAAAACATAACGCGTCCGATCGTAGCTCGTAATCCTTTTAGGTTTTGGCGAGTGCGCGGGTTACGAAACCATTCGTTCACTAGTGGTGTGTGTCCTTGGGAAAAGGCACTTTCTATCATTTTCCTCACTCCCCCGTGTAAACTGGTACCTGACTTCGGTTGGGGAAAAATGTCCTTCGGACGAGACTTTTCAAAAACCCCCTCCCTCCCTTCCCTCGGAAGGTTACCCGTGTGAGAACGCATGTGCATAAAGATCTTGCGCACACGTTAAAGCCCATTCTCACTATTCGGTAACGAGTAGGCCGTGTTGTGCCGGTGGGATGGATGACACGGAATTCACATAGCACGCATCCTGTGCGCTATTAATTGTCAGATTGAAGACCGGTGAGCCCGGGGCAGGATTTAAACATGTCCCCAATGAGGAAGTATATAGTATTTTTTTGCGAGAAATCGAATGAAGAAAGGGTGCGGTGGGCGTGGGGGGGGGCTGGGGGCAATAACACGCTGTCAACAAACACCCTGCGTTCTTTGATTCTGGACACGTGACCTCTCGTGCCTGGGTCTTTAAAGGACCACCACACTGACGACAGCGACCCGTTGCTTGCATTACTCTACTCCCACTTCTTTTCGAGTAGTACATTCTGCTCCAGTATTTGGACCCTCACCCTTCCACTGACTCTTCCAACACCATGAAAAAGGACAAAATAATGTTCTCTTTCAATTGCTGATGACCTGTACTCATTTCAAGTTAACATTTACGACTTTGATGCGTTTTCTTTCTAATCGGAAATAGAACCTACCAACATTTGAGCACATAAGCTACTCAATTTTAGCACTATCCAGATCTACCTACTCACATGGTGGGGTGGTCAACAGTATGGTAGTAAAACACGGCACGGACTTGCGAGTCCTAAAACGGACACATTATCTTGTCAGACTAGTGTCCATTGACGTATTATTGGACTTATTACAAAGACTAATAACCCTTGTATCCACAAACAAATGAACTGCAGAAATATTCAAAATATAAAAAGGGGGTTTCTTTTGCTTTTCACTTTTTATATTCAGCAGCCTAGTGTCTTTTTATTATACAAATGTTATTTAGCTTTTTTCTAATATAAGTTGAATAATATTGGTGACAATGCGAGAGACTATGTCTAAAGATAGCCGTTTTTTTGACTCTAAGCCATTTAATCGAGCAGGAGGCTAGCTGACGCACCACAATTAAGTTCCCTTGGTAGGTGGGTTGTTTTTTCTTTCCTAGGTAGCGTGTGGGGACCCACCCACATACAAATGTCCCCAACTTTCAAATTGAGGCTGCTCTTTAAAATGATGTTTCTTTTTCAATTTGGCGGACTTTTGCCTAACATGGGAGTCAAAACCCTGGTCACAAAACCAAGATTTTCTTACCTAGCTGTTATAAGAGGGGGGAGGGAAACACGTGAAACCCGTGATTTTTACCACGCGACCTGGTGGGTCTTTAATATCCCTACAACAACCCCTACCTCTCGCCCCCACGATCCTCTTCAGCAGTGTCTCTTACCCTGACCTCTTTCTTCCATCTGCTGTTTATTTTATTTATATAATTTTTTTTATGAATTGCCCGTTCATTTTGGGGGGTCCTTTTTTGATCCATGTTACCTTTTTAAATCTCCCCTCTCCCTGCGTGTTCCCCCCCCCCCCCCCCCTTTTTGATTTTTGCCCCACCCCTTCATCTCTCTCTCTCTCTCCTCTCCGTCTCTCTCCTCTGATCTCTCTCTATCACTCTCACACACACAACAAACAACCCAACAACAACATAACAGTATTTATACGGCGCTGAATCTTGATAGAAATGAAATCAAAGCGCACACACACGTTAGCATTCAAAGCGCGTTCAAACACAAACGCAATACAACGCGAACACACACAGATAACATAAATGGAATATAGCAGACACACACAACACACACACACACACACACACACACACACACACACACACACACACACACACACACCCACACACACACAACATATATATATATATTATATAATATATACACACACACACATCTGTCTGAATCACTTTTAGAACATAAGAACACATGTCATAAGAACATTTTGTTAATGACATTAAATGACATTAAACAGTCAAAGTGTCAAAGTCTCTCTCTCTCTCTCTCTCTACAGGGGAGGTCCCCCCTCTCTCTCTCTCGCTCTCCTCTCTCTCTCTCTCTCCTCTCTCATCTCTCTCTCTCTCTCTCTCTCTCTCTAATGGCCTGGATCAGTAAACTTTGTGAATCTATCTATCTATTTATCTCACACACGCACGCACGCACGCAAGCACACGCACGCACGCACGCACGCACGCACGCACACGCACGCACGCACACGCACACACACACACACACACGCACGCACGCACGCACGCACACACGCACACACACGCACGCACACACACACACTATTCCTCTCTTACGAGTCAGCGCATCCTCATCATTGAACATTTGAGAAGCACCATGTGTGTCTGTGTGTGTGTGTGTGTGTGTGTGTGTGTGTGTGTGTGTGTGTGTGTGTGTGTGTGTGTGTGTGTGGTGTGTGTGTGTGTGTGTGCGTTGTGTATGTGTGTGTGTGTGTGTGTGTGTGTGTGGGTGTGTGTGTGTGTGTGTGTGTGTGTGTTGTGTGTGAGTGAATGTCAGTGTGTGTGTTTGTGTGTGTGTGTGCGTGTGTGTGTGTGTGTGTGTGTGTGTGTACAAAGTACAACTTTGCCGATTATTTATTTGCGTTGGTCTGAAGATGACACAAGGTGTGACAAAGTTGCGACAATATTTCCATCTATACGCCAGCTCGCACTTTACGTTCAGTTTCTGACCCTCTTTCTCTCCAGATCCCTAGGTATAAGCTTTCAACTGTTGGTCGGCGCTCTTTTGCCGTCTCAGGACCGACATCTTGGAACAAACTTCCTCTTTCCCTCCGTCAGCGACCGACCCTCTCTGCTTTCTAATCTAAACCTCAAAACCCACCTGTTTCCCCCGTCATTGAGGCTCCGCTCTCTTTCTCGTCTCTCTCTCTTGCCTTTAGGTCTGTTTCTGCTGTATACCATTTATGTCATAACGTGTGTGTTCGCTTTGTATTGCATTTTTGTTTGAATGCGTTATGAAAGCTAACGCGTGTGTGTGCGCGCGCTTTGATTTGATGTCTATGAAGATTCAGCGTCGTATAGATACTGTATGTTGTATGTTGTTGATGTGCACGGAAATGTGGAGCATAGGCGGTGAAGTGTATAGAGTACTTCTGCACTGCACTGTGAAGAGAGGGTCCCGTGCCGAACCCCCTGATAGTGCTGACAGCCCTTATCAACGGACAATTAATCTTCAGCCGGTAATTAGTCACGCCTGCTAAACGAGTCAGCCCCCTCATCCCCCCCCCCCCCCCCCCCCCCTCTCCCCACCCTATCCATTCTTTAGCTTTTACCTTCTGGGACCCACGAATGGTGTATTACTATTTGAAGTTAGCTTGAAGTTAGTTTGTTTGTTGTATGTTCCAGTGACGTTGCAGTCTGTTTCAGTTTTTGGATAACTCTGATGTCAAAAATAGTGAACTAACTTTGTTATGGCTTGTACCCACGTGTCGTCATATCCGGCCACAAGGAGCGCGCCGTACTATGGGAGACCGCCATCTTAGTCAGTAACTTTGTTTGAAAAATGCCAGATCGATGCTGTTTACACACAAATAAGGACTAAGATGGCGACACTTCCGTTGGAAGGGTCGAGATGCGCACGCAGGTGGGGGGGGGGGGGGGGGGGGGGGGGGGGGGGGGGGGGGGGGGGGGGGGGGGGGTGGGGGGGGGGGGGGGGGGAGCCATTCCAGTTTCCAATTGCTCATGAACATTATTTTCCTCCTTGTTCTTTGTTAACTTATTTCGATTGCTTATTATGCCATTGTTTATTGATGGTTGTTTTCAACAGTCGTCATAATGTACTATACATGTAGATAGCGAGCACACTGTAAGCTTCAAGCTTGTTGCTGCTCATTTATGTTGACAATGCATTGATGTATATGTGCCCTGTTGATCTGAATAAAAATGTATTTAAGCTAATGGTATATATCTAGGATTCCTGATGGTTTCTAAGTCATTCTCACTCTTAGTGTTTTCCTTCACAAGCTCTTTTCGAAGGTGTTCTCAGGTTCGTACGAAATCTTCAATCTGTTAATTAACGTCTTTCTTGCCTCAGAATCGTAAGTTTGTAACTTGAGTAAATTTTGTGAGTGTCAGTAGGGAAAGAGCGTTCGTACCCTTCCTGCCTAAATAAGTTAATTGACTGATCATATTATGAAATCTTTAACAGGATTACACAACCCCACGCCTTTTCCCAAGTGCAACACCATTAATTTTATGTTAGTTCGTCTGAAGATAACGCGTTATTCTGAATGTTAAGCGTTAATCTTAAGGTTAAGCGTTAATCTTAAGGTTAAGCATTATTCTGAATGTTAAGGTTAAGCTAAGCATTATTCTGAATGTTAAGCTCTAATCTGAATGTTAAGCATTGTTCTGAATGTTAAGCATTGTTCTGAATGTTAAGTATTATTCTGAATGTTAAGTATTATTCTGAATGTTAAGCATTAATCTTAAGGTTAAACATTATTATGTAGGTTAAGCATTATTCTGAAGGTTAAGCATTAATCTGAAAGTTCAGTATTATTCTGAAGGTTGAATATTATTCGTTTCAGTTTGCCCTTAAATCGATGTTTGTCAAATCCGCCGAAGTATATAATTTGCGGACTCTCAAGAGTCCAGAGACGTCTGCCTCGGTCTCGTGACACATCAAATATGAGACTCACCGGGACTGTAGGTGTATGGCTATGTATCCTTCTTGTTTGGCTGGATGTGCATGCACCCTGTTACCCACAATGCATCTCAATAGAGCATTTGCCACGCGCCGGTGACCTTGAATTTCACTGAGTTGAATTTAGAGAGTTGAATTAGAGAGGTCAGCGCAACTCAGGCAGAACGAGCTCGGGCAAATTAGTAGTCTAGTATAGTGAACGAACACTCGTGGCAAACGCCCTATTGTGCCTGTTTTAATGACCTCTTTTAATAGGAATTGTTCGTAAATAAGTAAGGGGAGTAATTTCATGGTGTGTGGGACTGATCTCGCCTAATTCAACCGGTCAAACAGGGGAAGTTACTCTACCTTCGGGTAAATCCCCAGCCGTCGCTTCGTGGTGTTTGAGGAGACACACAGAATGTGGAACGCAGTGCGTCATTCTAAAGTTGATGTAATTTATAGTTTTTACGTCACAGTTTGCAAGTTCTATCACTTTGTAGCAACTGGCCACCCCTTATTTTTATAAAAAAAAAGAGTTTGAAAGTCGCTGATTGGCATCCTGCGGTTTCAAGCTTCGACGCCATGGTTGCCGTGGTTTTGACCGAGTAAGTCGAGGTAATCAACTCTAATTTTCACGAAGTGCTCTCCCCTAGTTTTTTCTCTCTCCGAAAATCGTCTATTAATCAACATTGAGTCAAAAGATACTCTGTCCGGTTGTCTGGCTGTCTGTCCGTTCCACCACCTCTCTCTCTTTCTATCTCTCTCTCTCTCTCTCTCTCTCTCTCTCTCTCGACACTCTATTCGCTCTCTCTCTCTCTCTCTCTCGCTCTACTCTCTCTCCTCTCTCTCTCTCCTTCCTTCTCACTCTCTCTCTCTCTCACTCTCTCTCTCTCTCACTCTCTCTCTCTCTCACTCTCTCTCTCTCTCTCACTCTCACTCACACACTCTCTCTCTCTCTCACTCTCTCTCTCACTCTCTCTCTCTCACACACACACACACACACACTCTCTCTCACTCTCTCTCTCTCTCTCTCTCTCTCTCTCTCTCTCTCTCTCTTTCTCGCTCAATCTTGATGAAAGTGGACGTGCACTAGGGGTTACCACCTCAGGTACATTTCGCCCGTTTGTCCCCACCCCTAACCCCCACCCCCACCCTCCTCTCCTCAAAATTCCACCCTCTTCACTCCCAAGCCTCTTACCCTTTCTCCCCCTCCCTCCTTCAAACAAGCTGGACAAAGGATTTGGGGGTGGGTGGGGGGGGGATGGAGGAGGAGCAGTAAAATGAAGAGAGAGAGAGAGAGAGAGAGAGAGAGAGAGAGAGAGAGAGAGAGAGAGAAACTTGAAAACTTAAACTTTATTTTCCAAGGAGAGGAGAGAGAGAGAGAGAGAGAGAGAGAGAGAGAGAGAGAGAGAGAGAGGAGAGAGAGAGAGAGAGAGAGAGAGAGAGAGAGAGAGAGAGAGAGAGAGAGAGAGAGATGAGAGAGAGAGAGATGCAGAGGAAGATGGATTGACCGTGAAAAAAAACGAATGGAGAGAGGTGCAAGAGGTGAAATTAAAAGCACCCGTGGAGGGACAAAGGGATGGAGGGGAGGGTGGGTGGGTGTGGGGTGGGGGGGGGGGGGGTGTAAGAGAAAATGGGAGTAGGGTGACGAAGGGAAATTTAGGAGTGAGGGTGATTTTGAAGGGGTGAAGAAGTACTCTCATTAGCAGCTATCAGTCAGCTGGGGAACATTGTAGAATTAAAGGACAGAGGGGGGGGGGGGGGGGGGGGGGGGGGGGAGGGGGGGGGGGGTGGGGGGCGGGGGGGGGGGGAGGGGGGGAGGGGGGCGGCCGAGAAAGGACAGGGGGAGGGGGAGGGGGGGAGAGGGGGGGGGGGGGGGGGGAGGGGGGGGGAAGGGGAGTTGGGGGGGGGGGGGGGGAGGGGGGGGTGGGTTGCAAAGGCGCGTGGTGTAGCTTAAAGGCGTTTTTTGTTTTTTCGCCACCGTTCCCCACCTCACCCTTTCCCCCTTTCCCTCATGTTTACGTTCCAACAATCTCAAAATCTGCCTCTTTCAGTTTCCCTGACAATAATTTTAACCCTAGTAGGCTGATTCGTCTTCTTCTTCTTCTTCTTCTTCTTCTTCTTCTTCTTCTTCTTCTTCTTCTTCTTCTTTTTCTTCTTCTTCTTCTTCTAATAATAATGGGAATTTATATAGCGCTCTTTCTCACATGAGCTCAGTGCGCTTTACATTGATAACAAGAACATTAAAGGCAAACAAATAATTAATCATTAGAAAGTAAAATAAGCACGCGCGATGCTTGCACGCAACGTTCTCTTACTTACACACTTACACACACACACACACACACACACACGCACACACGCACACACGCACGCACGCACACGCACACACACACACACACACACGCACATACACACACGTACACGCGCGCACACACACTCACACACAATTAATTATACAAGAGTAAAATAGTTACAATATGAACATTTCAAGAAGAAACATAGAGACCACATTCACATTCTCAATCAAGTTTGAATACAATACGTATTCCCAGGCCATATGGCCATAATGGG
The DNA here is from genome assembly GCA_017654935.2 of Phymorhynchus buccinoides. Classification (NCBI taxonomy): domain Eukaryota; kingdom Metazoa; phylum Mollusca; class Gastropoda; order Neogastropoda; family Raphitomidae; genus Phymorhynchus; species Phymorhynchus buccinoides. Next base: position 21,510,898 of record CM065712.1, on the reverse strand, counting down.
TAAGGTACGTACGTGTCCTGTTTTCAATCTTCACCCTAGTCTCTCC
>CM065712.1:21503352-21505852 GCA_017654935.2 Phymorhynchus buccinoides | reverse complement strand
AGAAACTACACACGCTCGCATACACAAAAACACATACGCGCGCATACTTACAGAGAGACAGACAGAAATAGACAGAGACGCTCTCGCAAAGAGAGGGACAGATAGAGAGACATTGAGGTAGGAATAGAAAGAGAGGCACACTCGTATCACACAGGGAGAGACGGAAAGACCACAAAGAGAGAGAGGAGAGAGAGTAGAGAGAGAGAGAGAGAGAGAGAGCGAGAGAGAGAGAGAGAGAGAGAGAGAGAGAGAGAGAGAAACTCGAATGAAACTCGAATGTTTATTGAGGATAACTAAATAAGCACAAAATATGGCTTTTTTTCATCAGGTCCTCGTACAAAGCAAAAGAGAGAGAGAGAGAGAGGAGAGGGAGAGGGAGGGGGAGGGAGGGGAGGGAGGGAGGGAGGGAGGGAGGGAGGGAGGGAGGGAGGGAGGGAGGGAGGGAGGGAGAGGGAGGGAGGATAGAGGGAGGGAGAGAGAGAGAGAGAGAGAGAGAGAGAGAGAGAGAGTAGAGAGAGAGAGAGAGAGAGAGAGAGAGAGAGAGAGAGAGAGAGAGAGAGAGAGAGAGATTGAAATGTTTAATGAGGATGGACTGAATAAGCATAACGACGCTTCTTTTCATCAGGTCCTCAAACAAATAAAATAATAAACAAGCAACATAGAGAAATGAATAGACAAACAAACAGTAAGATTAGAGAGAGAGAGAGAGAGAGAGGGAGAGAGGGAGAGAGAGAGACGCTCACGAGAGAGAGAGAGAGAGAGAGAGAGAGAGAGAGAGAGAGAGAGAGAGAGAGAGAGAGAGAGAGAGAGAGAGAGAGAGAGACGCTCACAGAGACAAACAAACAAGCAAACAAACAGAGATAAATATTCGCACTAGCACCAGCATGCACACGCGTACCTGCTAGCACCGACACTATTATTCTGCACTGGGAGAAGTCAGCAGCACGCAGGTAGAACTAATGGCGAGGCAGGCAGGTTATCATGGGCGGAGACAGGTAAGACAAGGATGAAGGAGAAGAAAAAAAAAAAAAGTCCTACCCCCACCCCCACCCCTCACCACCCCTTCTCAGGCGAAGAGAGAGAAAGACATATTAACAGAGGAGTGAGTCCCAGATCTATCTGGCACCCTACGTACCTGCGTTTACCTTACCTTTCCAGGTACGCACATACACACACACACACACGCACGCACGCGCACACGCATACACACACACATACACACACACACACACACACACCTGGATTTTGACAAATTTACACTGTCAACCTAGATGATAACCCCTTTTTATCTATGCGCATCTCACCACACACGCACTCACGCGCGCGCACACACACACATTTACACATACAGGCACGCACGCGCACACACACACAGACACACACACCGCGCACACACGCACACACGCGCACACACACACATACATACACGCACACAGCTGGATTCTGACAAATTTTCACTGTCAGCCTATGATAACCAACCCCCTTTTTAATCTATGCGCATATCACACACACACGCACGCGCGCGTGCACAATGCATACACACAGAAAGATACTTACTCACACACTGAGGCACGCATAGCACAACCACATACACACGTTACGCTCCACGCTCTCTCTCTCTCGCTCGGCTCTCATCTCTCTCGTCTCATCTCGTTCTCTCTCTCTCTATCTCTCTCTCATCTCTCTCTCTCTCTCTCTCTCTCTCTCTCTCACACACCTACACGCACACAGCACACACACACACCACACAGACACACACACCCACACACACAACACACACAATGCACACACACACATATCACACAAAAAAAAAAAACTTTCCTTTTGCTTGTCAAAAACATTCGAACAGGTCTTGTGTCCTAAACGGTGCCATCTTTAAAAGGATAACCACCACCCACCCGCATTCCCACCCCTTGCGGCCCCCCATACCCTCCATCCTCACACCGGCCCCGTCTTCAACATCTTTAGCTCCCACCTCCTGGGCCTCCGAATCTGTCTCTCCCCCCCCCCAAAACCTCCTCTCCCCCCCCCCCCCCCCGTCTCCCCCCCCCCACTCCCCCTCCCCCTCCCCCCCCCCCCCTCCCACCCTCCCCTCCCCCCCCCCCCCACACCCAACCCCATCCCCCCCCTCTCCCCCCCCCCCCCTCCACCCCCACCCTCCCCCACCCCCCCCCACACCCCTGTAAAAAAATTTGATTATAATACATTTCTTTCGACAGAGCCAGAGAGTCTCTGTGTTGGTCGGCTAGGTACTTGCCTTTGATCTTGATAACCCGTGCAAACTATTTTCGTTCGGGGGCGCTAGTATTGCTGACAACTGACCCGAAAAGCCGGGTGACTGTGATGAAATGATAGAAATGAAATGTATGAACGACGTGTTTGATGGACGTTTGGGGGGGGAGTGTGTGTGTGTGCGTTGTGCGTGCGTGTTGTGTGTGGTGTGCGCGGAGGGGGAGAGGTGGGGGGGGGGGGGGTGAGGGGAGTGGGGGGGGGGGGGGGA
>CM065712.1:21442304-21502852 GCA_017654935.2 Phymorhynchus buccinoides | reverse complement strand
GCGTTTCTGTTGGTGTGTTACTGTATGTTTATGTGTGCCGGGTAGTATTCACACAAATACTACAGTGGCACCATCTCTTATAAGACCTTCAAAAGCATCCCAAATGAGGTCTTATAAGAGAGGGGCCTTATATTAAGCAAGGTAATTTTAAGTATAATACAAAGAGGCAATGTCTCAGAGAAGTTAGTCTTATATGGGAGGGAGGTCTTATAATGGGAGGGAGTCTTATAAAGGGAGGTTCCACTGTATAATAGAATGCCTGGTGTGCTCAGTTATGAATGTGAAAAACTCGAGTAATTTAGATGGCTAGTTTCAATCATTCAAGTTCAAGTTATTGACTCATTCGCATCGCAATGATTTTGAAGATTACAGATTTTTACTTCAGGTCTTAACTCAGTCATAGGTAAGATGATGATGAAATATGGACCGTAGATCAGGCTGTTTTATATAGTAGACTTATTTAGATAGAAAATCTACAGCAATTAGTAAAGCCCCACTTCAAATCACTACAAACTCATAGTAAGAGGCAACAGTTGCCCCCTGTACCCCACCAGAAAAGGAAGTGTCCTTTTTTTGAAATTTGTCCAAAGATCTTTGTGTGTCTACTGTATTTGTTCAAACACTTTATAAAGTAAGCAATTGTATAAATTGTGGAAAAAAGCGAACTAAAATACCTTCATAAATAAAAAAAATTCTTCAGCTGCAGGGGGACATTACCCCATGGACCCCAGCCTTTCAGTTTTTTTTATTTTGTGTAGTTGCACTCATGCTTTATGGTAATCATCCAATGAGAACTTGAGAATAACTGCTTGACGCTGTAGACGTTTCGACAGGCTGCTGGAGATGGAGGGGGCGGAGAGGTCGAAGGTCGGCAGCGTGATGACCTTGAAGGATGACCTTGATGACCTTCTGTTTCCATGGAGCCAGCAGAGATACAGGGAGGTGGTGCAGACCCTTCCACAAGGTAAGAGGAACGCTGAAACGGTAGGACAGAGCTGTTTACCATTGCAATTTGTCCATAATTATTACGTTTTTGGGACCTCAAACCTCAAACGTTTTTTGCAGTCAGCAACGATAAGTGTGACCCCAGCACCACGAAAGGGACATTAAGTCGCTGGACTAGTTTCTCACAACAGGCTTGGAAAGTCAAAATCTCATTTTTGGTCCATTTTGAGTTACGGGTATTTTTCTGTTCTCTAACATTGTATCTTCCATATTTATAAAGGACAATCTTTCATTATGGTCCCTTTAATACTCCAAAAAGTGCTTTGAAATGGAGTAGGTTGATGCATTTTCTTCAGCTAGGCTAAACTTTAGACTGATTTATCAAAATGGCCGGACAGTCATCAACCACCTTTGAATGCTCATAACTCTAAAGCAAAAAGAGGTTAAAGGAATGGTTCTGATATCATTTGAAAGAGAATTGTCCGAAGTTTTTAACTGGGTCATTGTCTCAGAATCGTCATTTTGACACTTAATGTCCCCTTTCGTGGTGCTGGGTCACAAAATTCGGCATTTCCGCTGAAGCGAAAAGCCGAGAAGAAGAAGAAAGCGAAACTAGCAGGCGAACGGCACCAGCAATAGTTGTCTGCCATCAAAGGGAGTAGTGTCCCTTGATTCGTATTTCCGGTCATGCCGCTATTTCAGACAGCATGCTGAGGAAACGATCGTCGCAACCAGAATCTGATCGTGAACTGACGCTAAAGAGAAAGAAACAAATCTGTTCAGCAGCGATACAGACACGGCTTCTGCAAAACCTGGACTCGTTTGAAGGCGAGTGGTTGCGATTTTCGGCCCTCAAAGGACATGCCCCCAGGGACCAATCCCAGCTGATCCTGATCCTGGGATCAGAAGAACCAGCCATCAACCTGCAGATGTTAACTGAGTTTTCATTGCTTTAGAAGGTTGACCAATGATCTTACAGCTCTTACTCTCACTATGCTATTGGCCCCGGGTTTGTACAGTGGAACCTCCCTTATAAGACCTCCCATTATAAGACTCCCTCCCCACATAAGACCTACTTCTTTAAGCATTGCCCTTCTTTGTAAGTATTAAAATTACCTCCCTTATAAGACCCCTCCCTTATAAGACCTCATTTTGGATGATTTTTGAAGGTCTTATTAAGGGAGGTTCCACTGTATTAGGTATTTAGGTACTTTTATAGTCACAGAGGCGTCTGTGAAATTCGGGTTGCTCCCTACCTGGAGAGCGCATCGCAGCCTGAAGCGCACCACCCGCAGTCCTCAATCAAGAAACTTCAGAAAGTTCAGAACGCAGCTGCAAGATTGATTTTCAAAGCAAAAAAGACACAGCATATCACCCCGCTACTTCACACTCGTCACTGGCTTCCAATTTCTGCTCGAATTCAGTACAAGGTCGCATGCCTCACCTTCAACTCTATTAATGGAACTGCCCCTCAGTATCTCACTGACATTGTACAAACCTACACTCCCACCCGACATCTCAGATCTTCCTCCGACTCATGCCTGCTCTCCACTCCCCGTATTAAAACTAAATCCTTCGGTGAATCTTCTTTCTCGTACTCTGCTCCCTCGGTCTGGAATAGCTTACCACACAGTGTTCGCCACTCTTCCTCTGTCCAGTCTTTCAAAACTTCTCTGAAAACTCATCTTTTTGAAACCTCATACTCTCACCTCTAATCCACGTAGTCCTTGATTATATTAACCTGCAGTATGTACGTGCGTGTGTGGTGGGGGGGGGGGGGAGGAGGGGGGGAGAAGAGGGGCGAGAGAGATTAATACATGTATTTTGTATGAACAGTCTCACTTATTTTTAATGTTTATATTCATTGATACTTGTCTTCATGTTGATTATTCTTGGCTTGGTATGTTTATCTGTATGTTAGTGTTTAGGCCTTTGTTCAGCGCTTTGAGCACCCTGCAAAGGGAGTTAAGCGCTCTATAAATAACCAGTATTATTATTATTATTATTATTATTATTAATTTGACATGCTGTATGTGTGTGTGTGCGTGTTTTCAGGGTGGACGGTGTGTCAGTTCTCTGTGGTGGACAGTCCGGGCAGCCCCACCCTGCTGTTGACACGACTGACCGCTGACTCCGAGCCATTCACTGTGGAGCTGACCAACTTCTTCGACCACAAGGTCTGTATCATGCTGAATGGGTGGGTGGGTATGTTTGGCTGTATGTTTCTTATCAGTCAATCAATTATTTATTGTCCCCATTTAAAAACAAGGAAATTTGTCTTGCAGTCAATATAAAAAAAAAAGAAGTACAAAATACAATTGCAATACGATAAATTGTATGCTAGTCGGTCGATTCTGACAATGACTGCCAGATAGCAGAAAGGGCAGGTACTATTCTGGCGGGCTGGGCTGAGAATTTGTTTATAGCGGAGATGCCTTGCCCAGGGCACATCCCCACTCTCTCGGCCCAAAGGGATTTGAGGACACAGCTGGCGTTGAGGAAGGTCCCCAAAGACCAGCCCATCCCTTTGGCTGCAGCACCAGAGCCGGTGCAAGGGCCCCCTCGTTCGAAAGTCATAGTCTTCCACAAGAGACAAAACTGTACCATGATTTTTGGTTACTGTAGAAAATCATCTATTGCACAGCTCTCATGTTACTGTTGGCCCCTGCTACAGGCTAATGTCAACCAGTGATAAAAGCCATTTGAGTAAAGGGCATAATACAGTACAATAAATACATACACATTAAAGAGCCTGTACACGTGAACACTCCCCACCCCCAACCAGCGAAAGGCCAGTCAAATATAACTTGCCCACCACAATGCCGCAATGATGAAAAAGTCGAAAATGCCCATGCGCAAAGACACCCCGACAAAATACACACATACACATTCACATGCGCTCATGCACGCGCACACACACGCACACACGAGAATATACGTATACGTTTGTACAAAATAAATGAAAAGAATAAACATGGTAATCATTGGATTGGAATCATTTTATTTATAATTATATACAGTGGAACCTCACTTATATAAGACCCCCCATTATAAGACTCCCTCCCACTTAAGACCTACTTCTCTGAGACATTGCCCTTCTTTGTAAGTATTTAAAAAAAATTACCTCCCTTATACAACTCCCTCCCATTTAAGACCTCATTTTCGATGATTTTTGAAGGTCTTTTAAGGGAGGTTCCACTGTGTTCCATAAACAAAACAAATCATTGGAAGTGTTATATTTTCAACACCGTTTGTGCTAGATGTGTTAGTTGCAGATCGTAATGTTGCCCGAGGAAGATTTGTTAAAAAAAAAAGTTTTAAATCAAAATCTTGCCATGTTCAGCATCTGGAATGTTACATTATTAAAGGTGGACCCTGACGGATGAGTTTTTGCAAGAAACATGTCGAGATCACCAGAAAGACAGCCGTTTTAAAGGATCGGAACAGTTCCGAACACTCACTTTGCTCTGGTTTCCTAGAAATTAAACTGTCAAAATGGCAATTCCTCCTTGGCGGAGATGCCGGAGAGAGTAGCCATTTTGGATGGGGTGGGTGGAGGTCACTCGTTTGATTGAAGCGTTTTCTTTTTTTTGTAGTGCAGTATAAAAAAAAATTGGAGCTATTTCCTTGATTGTGAGCCAAACTCCTTTGAATAAACTGTATAAAATTTAAAATAAAATAAAATAAAATGGCTTGTATTGCAAAAATTTCGTGCAAACGATTTGGCGGCCATTAGAAAAGAGACGGCACACGCCTTCTCTTTGGGTGAAAGAATTTCACTTCCAGCACCTCAGCCAAGGAGGAATCGCTGATTTGACGTTTTGATTTCTAGGAATCCAGAGCAAAGTGAGTGTTTCAATCTCTAAAGGGTGTTTTCCTGGTGATCTCGACCTCACAAAAACTCATCCGTCAGGGTGCACCATTAACATTTGTTGACTTTTCTTTTCCCACTGCCTTAAAGACAATGACGCACCACGATTAAGTCCCTTGGGTTTTTTCTAGGTAGCTGTGACCCTCATACAAATGTCCCCAACTTCAAATTGAGGCTGCTCTTTAAAATCATGTTTTATTTTTTTTTCAAATTGGGGACATTTGTATGGTAGTCAAGCCTGGTCAAAACAAGATTTTTGACCAGCTATAAGAGGGAAAACACATGAAACCCGTGATTTTGACACGTGACCTAGTGGGTCTTTGAAATCACAGAATGTCATTTTTGTTCTTCTCTCCTAATCTCATCCTGTACTATTACATACTTGTCATGTATTATTGAATGTAAGGCAAAGGGCGAGGGGGAAAAAAAATCTTGACTATCAAATTTCCCTAGTATCATGATCCTTGGTTGTCGTGGGTGGGTTGCAGGGTCAGGCCATCTACTTTGGGTTCAAGGACATCTTCCAGGCCAACGACCAGCTGCTCAAGGTCAAGGACAACGCCACCTGGTGGCGCCACCGCGCCTGCCTGGAGGCCAAGATGGCGGTAATGTATTGTGTATTGTATTTACAATGTTGAAATGTATTGAGTTTAGAATGAGGCGTAAGACTGAAAATTATCTGCCCCTGACTCGTGTGCCGAATTGTGTGCGCCACTAACGTAAAGTTATCGCCCTTGTGTGTCGCAAAGTACATAGCCACTGAGAATTATCTGCCCCTGACTCGTGTGCCGAATGGTGTGCGCCACTAACGTAAAGTTATCGCCCTTGGGTGTCGCAAAGTACATAGCCACTGAGAATTATCTGCCCCTGACTCGTGTGCCGAATGGTGTGCGCCACTAACGTAAAGTTATCGCCCTTGGGTGTCGCAAAGTACATAGCCACTGAGAATTATCTGCCCCTGACTCGTGTGCCAAATGGTGTGCGCCACTAACGTAAAGTTATCGCCCTTGGGTGTCGCAAAGTACATAGCCACTGAGAATTATCTGCCCCTGACTCGTGTGCCGAATGGTGTGCGCCACTAACGTAAAGTTATCGCCCTTGGGTGTCGCAAAGTACATAGCCACTGAGAATTATCTGCCCCTGACTCGTGTGCCAAATGGTGTGCGCCACTAACGTAAAGTTATCGCCCTTGGGTGTCGCAAAGTACATAGCCACTGAGAATTCTCTGCCCCTGACTCGTGTGCCAAATGGTGTGCGCCACTAACATAAAGTTATCGCCCTTGGGTGTCGCAAAGTACATAGCCACTGAGAATTATCTGCCCCTGATCTTCACCAGGTGACGTGGTCGAATCAAGCTATAAAGTTATCGCCCTTGGGTGTCGCAAAGTACATAGCCACTGAGAATTCTCTGCCCCTGATCTTCACCAGGTGACGTGGTCGAATCAGTCTATAAAGTTATCGCCCTTGGGTGTCGCAAAGTACATAGCCACTGAGAATTATCTGCCCCTGATCATCACCAGGTGGTGTGGTCGATTCAGTCCATAAAGTTATCACCCTTGGGTGTCGCGAAGAAGCAGTTCATAGCCACTGAGAATTCTCTGCCCCTGATCGTCACCAGGTGGCATGGTCGATTCAGTCCATAAAGTTATCGCCCTTGGGTGTCGCAAAGTACATAGCCACTGAGAATTCTCTGCCCCTAATCGTCACTAGGTGGCGTGGTCGATTCAGTACGTAAACTTATCGCCTTTGCACATTGCCAAGAAGTAGTCTTTTGTATAAATAGTTCCCCCACCTTCTGAAAGTTCTGTGTTTGCAACTTCCTCTAATCTGTCACTCTCTTTGCTTTCTGTCATCTACAACTTTCTGCCTTACCGGTCTATTCTCCAGCCTTTTTTCAAGAAACACTTTCAAAAAGATTTCCTCCAGCCGAAGTTGGACATGCTGGGTCTAATTATTTCTTGCTTAGGCGCATAACGGCAGCATGACGCATCTGTGCTCGTAATTGACAGGAAACTGAACCATCAAAGAAGAAGTAGTATAAAGCCCTGTTGTATTGTATCGCATTGCATTGTGTTATGCTACACTGCATTTGTACGGCATTGCATTGTATCAAATTTATTGTCACCAGCACTTCTTTCTCTCAGCTAGGTTTTGGGACTTTGTTTCCCATTTTGATAACAACTGCGACAACAACATGGGTTTTGAAATCTACCTACAGCACTTTCGTTAAAATGTTTGCCTAACCCTTTCAGCGCCAGCCATTTTTCAGCCAAAACTTTCCATTAAACTTACCTGGGTAGAGAAAAGATTCTGTCTGCAATATTGGGGATTCCTCTGTGACGTGCATAAAATAGGGCCTGTCCTTACCTCCCAGAATTAAGAACATAAGGTCACTGGATACCAGACCCTCATTTGATGCCTTTCAGTGACATGGGTGTCAAATCATTGTGGTGCCAAGAGACGACAGTGGCGATGAAAGGGTTAAACCCTGGAAAACTCGCGGAGAAAAAATCTATAGGAAATCTGCAGGAACCTTGTATTGGTGAAGAATTTTCTTCTGCAACTACTACTACTAGCGCCTGTGCCCAATGAATTGCAGGCATCAGACTAGGAATTGTTCGAAAATAATTAAGTGGAGTAATTTCGTGGTGTGTGGTCTTGCCTAATTCAATCGGTCAAACATGGGAAGTTACTCTACCATCAGCTCTCGCCTCATGTGTTTGAGCAGACATACAACACTTAGAACACCTTGCGTCGTTCTAAAATTGATGTCATTTATATTTTTACGTCACATTTTGCAAGTTTTATCAGTTTGTGGCCACTGGCCACCCCTAATTTTTCTAAAAAATTTTTTGCAAGTCGCTGACTCGCATCCTACGGTTTCAAGCTTTGACGCCATTGTTGCTATGGTATTTGACCGAGTAATGGAGGTAAACAACTCTAATTTTCACAAAGTGCTCTCTCCTAGTTTTTTTTCCGAAGATCGTCTATTGTCAGAGGATCTGCAAATTTCAGAGGATTCAGAATTTCTGGCAGAGGATTGGCTTCTACTGTCAGAGGTTTTGACTTTGAATTGAGTGTTATCTTTTCCATTAAATAGCGTTCTAAAGTGATTTATCACTGCATAAAGCCTTTTTGGTGATGTTGGGAACTGATTTCAGTGTTGTCCCTCTACAGTCTAGGGTCTTGGTGGCCCTTGTACCGTGGGTTTCAGAGGATTTGACTTCAGACCATTCTGATGCCTGAAACTGTCGTGCAGAGACCTCCGTTGACTTTCCCCGTCAACAATCTACCGTAGTTTTTCGGACTATAAGGCGATATATTTTTTCTCCAATTTCGACCTATGCGCCTAATAAACGAGGGCGCCCTATAAGTGAACAAAATCGTGAGAAGAGAGGCAACGATTGCCGTACTCAGTACAGTCTACTGTGAGTCACAACATCGAAAGTGGTAACGAGTCGCCGATACGACGAATACTCACGTTAAAATGCTTCAAAATCCCTGTTATCGTCTGAGATACTGTCCAACAGATGCCACAACCCTTGTTCATTGGATGTAAAAAGCATCGTTGTAGAGCTTAAAATGCCATAATTCTACCAGTTTTCGCGAAGAAAAGTCCAAACACAACAACCGGAAGTCGCAAAAACGGAAGTTTGATTATTTGAGAAGGGAGCCAACTCTCGTTTACGACAACAATAATGGCGGTCGGTAATCGTTTACAAGACGTGTACGGGCTTCAAACTTCGACTTTCTTTTGCGAGGTGTGTATCGCCTTATAAACGAGGGCGCCTTTTACTTGGATTTTTTTTCCAGATTTTTCTTGAAAATTGCCCTATTCGCCTTATACACAGCAGCGCCTAATGAGCCGAAAAATACGCTACAGACAAACCCCTATTTTACGACCCTCTGTTAAGCGACCACCTCTCATTTGAGACCGGATTTGTTGGCACAGATGCATTTTACTATGTAAACGACCTCTCTTAAACGACTTCCTCTAAAACGCGACTTACGACCGCCATTTTGTTGGTTTTTACGACCGTTGCTGTCGTCTGCATAGACTTCGAGCAAAGTGAAACAACCACGGTCAAGGGTCTGAAAGCGGAGTCGCTTCCCTTGTTGTAGAAAATATGGCGGAGAGCGTAGGAAAAGCACGAAAACCACTGACTTTGGACGAGAGTGGAGGTGATTAAAAGAAGTCGGCAAAGTGAAACTGTAATAATCGATTGCACAATCCTATGGAGTTGGAAAGACCCAAATCCAGTTTTAATATGTCATTGTATGTGTGCATGAAGAAGAGAGTATGAACTGTGCTGAACTTTTTCTTTCTACGGCTGCCAGTGAAAACCTCCGTCATACGACCCCTCCAATTTACGACCGATTTTTCCGGATATTTTGGAAGTCTTAAAATAGAGGTTTGTCTGTAATAGTTATTAACAATTAAACAAGGCTTATTCTGAAGCTATTGGCATCGAAATGACTCGCTTAACTCGTGCGGTTTTAAAGCATCTGCATGCAATTTATAGTTGTTGGGTTGGGGATTTGGTAATAAAAGTGGTACCTCTCTCAGAATGTACATATTATTCATCTTGGTGATGTCAGATGATGGGGATGAAGATGGTGATGATGATGGTGATGATGACGATGATGATGGTGGTGGTGATGATGATGGTGATGATTATGATGGGGATGATGATGACGATGGTGATGATGATGATGATGAAGAAGATGTTGATGATGATGATGTGTCTCACAGAGCATTGTGGAGGGCATGGAGAGGCACTGGCTGGGCCCTTGGAGGGGGCTGTTGGTGGGTCAGACCTCGGATGACCGCTACAACCGGGAGATGACCGCCGCGGCCAACACTCTGGTCAGCATTGTGCGGGACAGGCTGGACTGTGTGTGGACTGTGGGCAAAGCTAGGGTGAGTGCACTATGTGTCTGTCTCTTCTCTGTGTCTATGTGTGTGTCTCTCTCTCTCTCTCTCTCTCTCTCTCTCTCTCTCTCTCTCTCTCACACACGCTTTATGATCTGCCCAGATAAGTGAGGCTTGGTGTAATTATGTATGAAGATATCTTGCTTAATATTTTCAATTTCCCCTTCCCACTGTTCCCTTTGACATGGGCAGATGGCCTGGTTCATTAAAACATTGTTCTTGTTCTTGTTGTTCTATGTGCCTCTCTGTGTGTGTGTGTGTGTCTCTCCCCCTCTCTCTCTCTCTCTCTCTCTCTCTCTCTCTCTCTCTCTCTCTCTCTCTCTCTCTCTCTCTGTAAAAAAAACACCAACAAATTACAGTACTAAAAAAAACACCACACACACGCACACAAAATAATCTTGTACGGCAAGTTTTGAATTAGTTATTCTGAGTGTTGACTGCACAGTAGACCCTCCCTAACAAGACCTCCAAAAAATCATCCAAAATGAGGTCTATAAGGGAGGGGTCTTTTAAGGGAGGTAATTTTAATACTTACAAAGAAGGGCAATGTCTCAGAGAAGTAGGTCTTATGTGGGAGGGAGTCTTATAATGGGAGGTCTTATAAGGGAGATTCAATAATTATATCTGTATTGTTAAAAATTCGGGACTTTACTGGTGTTGCACTGCCTCCGGGCATTGCCTCCAGGATCGTTCCCACCTTCTTTATATCTACTACTAATGTCCCATATGTGTCTGTTCCAGACCGGAGGACGTTAAACAGACTTTAGTACCTCCAGGATCGTTCCCACAATATTTATATCTACTAATGTTCAATATGTGTCTGTTCCAGACCGGAGGACGTTAAACAGACTTTAGTACCTCCAGGATCGTTCCCACCATCTTTATATCTACTACTGTCCCATATGTGTCTGTTCCAGACCGGAGGGCGTTAAACAGACTTTAGTACCTCCAGGATCGTTCCCACCATCTTTATATCTACTAATGTCCCATATGTGTCTGTTCCAGACCGGAGGGCGTTAAACAGACTTTAGTACCTCCAGGATCGTTCCCACCATCTTTATATCTACTAATGTCCCATATGTGTCTGTTCCAGACCGGAGGGCGTTAAACAGACTTTTTGTACCCTCCAGGATCGTTCCCACCATCTTTATATCTACTAAGGTCCCATATGTGTCTATTCCAGACCGGAGGGCGTTAAGCAGACTTTTCTTCTCATGGAGGTTCCCCTGTATTGTGGGTTTGAATTCTGTGCGTTTGGAGTGCGTGTTGTGGTGAGGTTTGTCACAGTGCATGTTTACAGTGTTGATGAGTGTATGCAGGGGCTTTTGTATGCTGTGAAACTTGGTGCAGGAGGGTCTTGTGCAAGTTCTGTTTGTCCGGTATATCATTATGAAAAGCAAGCATAGAATACAGCCCTGTCATGCAGTCTCAGACCGATACGGAACTCCATAGCATCATCATCATCATCATCATAGTCATCCGCCTCATTTCCATCAATCATTAAAAAGAAAAATGTCCCAAATTCTGTGGTTTTGCAAGCCCTGCTCTCATGGTGACCTCAGTTTCGGTTTCCAATCCAGTCTATGCCTTGGTGCGTTCGGGTCAAAGTCATGGGGATCAGTGTGTTCTGGGGAGCTGTCGGTGGACGGTCGTGGTGGCACCCTCAGAGGAGGACCTCACTCACGCTGGCTCCGCGAGTAAGAGAACAGTGTCGTCAGTAGGGGGCTTAAGTAGGTGGTGTCCTGAACAGGCTCCGCTGAACTCCACCAAAGTGACTCAGCAGCAGTGCAGTGTCTCCTCAGGTTGGTTGCCTCCTGACGGCCTAACATAGATTCGCTCCCCTTGGACTGCTGGTCTCGGATTCTGCGACTTGAACGTGCGGAGGTGTGGCTGCGAATTGGGACAATGGAATGAGCGGCGTGGGAGCAATGCCACTGTGCGACCCGGAAGATGGGACAGCAAAAAAAGAAAAGAAAAAAGTTCTGTTTGTTGAATTCAAATGCGTTGTTTCCCCAGCAAGCTCTAGAGCTGGTTCAACACGGCGGGGACCTACCCACAGTCCTCTCTCACCTACTGGGGAGGGGAGACGTCGCCGCGGGCAACGGTCAGCTGATGGATGACATCACCACCAAGGTCGTCAAGGTCATGCCCAAGGTCACCCAGCCTGACCTTCCCGTGGTGCTCATTCTGGATAAGGTGAGCCGTGAGAAAAGTTGAAAAAGCCGGAAGGTACTGCCACAGTGGAGCCTCCCTAATATGAGCTTGAAAAATCATCCAGAATGAGGTCATAAGGGAGGGGTCTTAAAGGATGGGGCCAGGCTCTTTTGGCTGAAAAATCGGCTCTCGGCCTTGACTACTGTAGGTTGAAGCTTTTCTCACCTTTTTAAAAAAAAAAAAATTTGCAGCCGAAGATAGGGATGCTAGGCCTAACTATTACCTTTGTGAGCCTCATAACGGCAGCATGACTCATCTGTACTCATATCACAGGAGACTGTCTAAGCGATCGATGAAGAAGAATGCCTGACCTTTTTTCTGAATTTCTATTCGTTTTATTTTAGGATAATAATAATGAACATTTATGGCGCTTAATCTTTATAAAGAAAAAAAGCCCTAAGCGCTTACAGTCACAAAAACAAAAGAATATGAAATAATACAATGAAACACGCACAAACCACACACACACGCACACATGCGCATGCACACATGTACACACACATATACATACACACACACACACACACGCACACATGCATTCATTCATTCATTTATCAGGCATGGTAATCTTAATAATAATAATAATGAGGAAAATGTATATAGCGCCCATCCTACTATGTAGGCTACAGGGCGCTTTACACAGAATTGAAATGGAATAAAACAAAAAACATAAAACAAAAATCCAATTATTTTTACTCTGAATTCAAAGAAAAGTGAACGTAGAAAAACAAATGTCAGGTCAGAGGTTTTACGCCCGAGGATTTGCTCTCTTCCCTAATTTTAACACTTTTATGATATTCGCCTTCAAGAAGAAATTGCCCCCTGATCACCATCAAGGGCTCTTTACCCCTTGACCACACCAAGAGACAACATCTGAACCCCCAAAATATTTTCAGAGAAAAATACTTTAGTCAAGTCAAGTCAAGTCAAGTCAAGTCAAAATGATCTTTAATGACGATAAAGGAATAAGCTAAGCAAAACTTTTTTTTCGTCCTGTTGTCATAGTCCCAGTACCATGCCCGTTTATTTATTTATTTATTTATTTGTTAATTTATTCTGTTCTCTTTCTTTTTTTGTCTCCCAGCAACTGTCCAACTTCCCGTTGGAACAGCTGGGGGTGCTGAGACACCAGGCTGTGACCCGTGTTCCCTCCCTCTCCCTGCTGCACCACTTGCTGAGACGACACGGGGTCACCACCACCACCACGAGAAACAACCACCATGAAGGCATGTGTTTTTGTGTGTGTCAGTCAGTGTGTGTAGGTAGGTAGGTAGAAAGGGACAGACTATAGAGCCTGGGCCTTACACCAGGCTGTGACCCGCGTTCCCCCCCTCTCCCTGCTGCACCACTTGCTGAGACGGCACGGGGTCACCACCACCACGACAAACAACCACCATGAAGGCATGTGTGTGTGTCAGTGTGTGTGTAGGTAGGTAGGTAGAAAGGGACAGACTATAGAGCCTAGGCCTTACACCAGGCTGTGACCCGCATTCACTCCCTGTCCCTGCTGCACCACTTGCTGAGACGACACGGGGTCACCACCACGCCTGCCCCCGGCCAGACTACCACGACAAACAGCCACCGGCATGTCATGAAGGCATGTGTGTGTCTGTCCGTCTGTTTGTTTGGCGTGTGTGTCAAGTCAAGTCAAGTCAAAATGATCTTTATTGACGATAAAGGAATAAGCTAACAGAAGGGTTTTTTCCATACTGTCGTCATAACAAAAAAAAGGGGGTGGAGTGAAGCAAATAACCTGTGTGTGTATGCGCGCTTCGCTTTGATTTCTATCAAGATTAAGCGCCATATAAATACTGTATGTTGTTGTTGTGTGTGTCAGCACGCTCGTGTGTGTGTGTGTGTGTGTGAGCATGCACGTGTGTGTGTGGGGTAGGGTTAGGATCAGCCAAGGTGTATTTTCGTAACTCTGAAAGAAGCAGACTTTAGAGACTGAGGCCCGAAGACATGAGGGGGGTGTCTGTCTAAAAGCCGCCCTCACTCTATCCAACCTTTTTAGCTGGAAGAAAAGTCAGTTGGGAACTCTGTTCAACAACTACTTGTGGCCATGTGTCGTCTTCATTATCAGCAAGCATTGGCTGCCTCACACTATGATCACTGTGACTATCCAACCTTTTTAGTTGAAAGAAAAGTCAGTTGTGAACTCTCGTCTCTGTTCAACTACTACTTGTGGCCGTGTGCCGTCTTCGCTATCAGCAAGCATTGGCTGCCTCACACTATGATCACCGTGACTATCCAACCTTTTTAGTTGAAAGAAAAGTCAGTTGTGAACTCTCGTCTCTGTTCAACAACCACTTGTGGCCGTGTGCCGTCTTCGCTATCAGCAAGCATTGGCTGCCTCACACTATGATCACTGTGACTATCCAACCTTTTTAGTTGAAAGAAAAGTCAGTTGTGAACTCTCGTCTCTGTTCAACTACTACTTGTGGCCGTGTGTCGTCTTCGCTATCAGCAAGCATTGGCTGCCTCACACTATGATCACCGTGACTATCCAACCTTTTTAGTTGGAAGAAAAGTCAGTTGTGAACTCTCGTCTCTGTTCAACTACTACTTGTGGCCGTGTGCCGTCTTCGCTATCAGCAAGCATTGGCTGCCTCACACTATCCAACCTTTTTAGTTGAAGAAAATTCAGTTGTGAACTCTATTCAACAACTACTTGTGGCCGTGTGCCGTCTTCACTATCAGCAAGCATTGGCTGCCTCACACTATCCAACCTTTTTAGGTGGAAGAAAAGTCAGTCGTGAACTCTGTTCAACAACCACTTGTGGCCGTGTGCCGTCTTCACTATCAGCAAGCATTGGCTGCCTCACACTATCCAACCTTTTTAGTTGGAAGAAAATTCAGTCGTGAACTCTATTCAACAAACCACTTGTGGCCGTGTGCCGTCTTCACTATCAGCAAGCATTGGCTGCCTCACACTATGATCACCGTGACTATCCAACCTTTTTAGTTGAAAGAAAAGTCAGTTGTGAACTCTCGTCTCTGTTCAACTACTACTTGTGGCCGTGTGCCGTCTTCACTATCAGCAAGCATTGGCTGCCTCACACTATCCAACCTTTTTAGTTGGAAGAAAAGTCAGTTGTGAACTCTCGTCTCTGTTCAACTACTACTTGTGGCCGTGTGCCGTCTTCACTATCAGCAAGCATTGGCTGCCTCACACTATCCAACCTTTTTAGTTGAAAGAAAAGTCAGTTGTGAACTCTCGTCTCTGTTCAACTACTACTTGTGGCCATGTGCCGTCTTCGCTATCAGCAAGCATTGGCTGCCTCACACTATCCAACCTTTTTAGTTGGAAGAAAAGTCAGTTGGGAACTCTGTTCAACTACTTGTGGCCGTGTGCCGTCTTCACTATCAGCAAGCATTGGCTGCCTCACACTATCCAACCTTTTTAGGTGGAAGAAAAGTCAGTCGTGAACTCTGTTCAACAACTACTTGTGGCCGTGTGCCGTCTTCACTATCAGCAAGCATTGGCTGCCTCACACTATCCAACCTTTTTAGTTGGAAGAAAAGTCAGTCGTGAACTCTGTTCAACAACCACTTGTGGCCGTGTGCCGTCTTCACTATCAGCAAGCATTGGCTGCCTCACACTATGATCACCGTGACTATCCAACCTTTTTAGTTGAAAGAAAAGTCAGTTGTGAACTCTCGTCTCTGTTCAACTACTACTTGTGGCCGTGTGCCGTCTTCACTATCAGCAAGCATTGGCTGCCTCACACTATCCAACCTTTTTAGTTGGAAGAAAAGTCAGTTGTGAACTCTCGTCTCTGTTCAACTACTACTTGTGGCCGTGTGCTGTCTTCACTATCAGCAAGCATTGGCTGCCTCACACTATCCAACCTTTTTAGTTGGAAGAAAAGTCAGTTGTGAACTCTCGTCTCTGTTCAACTACTACTTGTGGCCATGTGCCGTCTTCGCTATCAGCAAGCATTGGCTGCCTCACACTATGATCACCGTGACTATCCAACCTTTTTAGTTGAAAGAAAAGTCAGTTGTGAACTCTCGTCTCTGTTCAACTAACTACTTGTGGCCGTGTGTCGTCTTCGCTATCAGCAAGCATTGGCTGCCTCACACTATGATCACTGTGACTATCCAACCTTTTTAGTTGAAAGAAAATTCAGTTGTGAACTCTCGTCTCTGTTCAACTACTATTTGTGGCCATGTGCCGTCTTCGCTATCAGCAAGCATTGGCTGCCTCACACTATGATCACCGTGACTATCCAACCTTTTTAGTTGAAAGAAAAGTCAGTTGTGAACTCTCGTCTCTGTTCAACTACTACTTTTGGCCATGTGCCGTCTTCGCTATCAGCAAGCATTGGCTGCCTCACACTATCCAACCTTTTTAGTTGGAAGAAAAGTCAGTTGGGAACTCTGTTCAACAACTACTTGTGGCCGTGTGCCGTCTTCACTATCAGCAAGCATTGGCTGCCTCACACTATCCAACCTTTTTAGTTGGAAGAAAATTCAGTTGTGAACTCTATTCAACACCTACTTGTGGCCGTGTGCCGTCTTCACTATCAGCAAGCATTGGCTGCCTCACACTATCCAACCTTTTTAGTTGGAAGAAAATTCAGTCGTGAACTCTGTTCAACAACCACTTGTGGCCGTGTGCCGTCTTCACTATCAGCAAGCATTGGCTGCCTCACACTATCCAACCTTTTTAGGTGGAAGAAAAGTCAGTCGTGAACTCTGTTCAACAACCACTTGTGGCCGTGTGCCGTCTTCACTATCAGCAAGCATTGGCTGCCTCACACTATGATCACCGTGACTATCCAACCTTTTTAGTTGAAAGAAAAGTCAGTTGTGAACTCTCGTCTCTGTTCAACTACTACTTGTGGCCGTGTGCCGTCTTCACTATCAGCAAGCATTGGCTGCCTCACACTATCCAACCTTTTTAGTTGGAAGAAAAGTCAGTTGTGAACTCTCGTCTCTGTTCAACTACTACTTGTGGCCGTGTGCCGTCTTCACTATCAGCAAGCATTGGCTGCCTCACACTATCCAACCTTTTTAGTTGGAAGAAAAGTCAGTTGTGAACTCTCGTCTCTGTTCAACTACTACTTGTGGCCGTGTGCCGTCTTCACTATCAGCAAGCATTGGCTGCCTCACACTATCCAACCTTTTTAGTTGAAAGAAAAGTCACTTGTGAACTCTCGTCTCTGTTCAACTACTACTTGTGGCCGTGTGCCGTCTTCGCTATCAGCAAGCATTGGCTGCCTCACACTATCCAACCTTTTTAGTTGGAAGAAAAGTCAGTTGTGAACTCTCGTCTCTGTTCAACAACCACTTGTGGCCGTGTGCCGTCTTCACTATCAGCAAGCATTGGCTGTGTTCCCACACCTGCCTGAGTGAGTTTGAAGTAAATGGTGCGGTCGCCAACTCCTTCCGACCTGGTTTTGGAAGAGATTCATCCGACCATAATTTGCAATTGTCATTTCTACTCACTCTGTCTTTGGATGTCTTTGGCCAAGAAATTCATTTCAAAAGTTAACTCATTCAAGTCGTTCCGGCCATATATGTCCGGAATTAATAGATAGCTGTCAATTTGATGCATTTGCTTCAAGGGAAGTAAATCTGTGTGCACACCATACCTTGGTCACTTCTAAACTCGCTTCGCTCCCTTAGACCACAATTTTTGCCTCTGACTTTGCTTTTGTTTTGGGGTAACCAATCGGTGTAGAGAGTTTTTCTATATAAAGTCTATATATAAAAAAAAAGTCTGATCTACCACTTCCCTATGTCTAAACCTGAAGTAAAAACATGTAATCTTCCTTCATTTCACCTTTTGTTTATGTACGTTTTGTTTGTGTGTATGGCTGGAGTGATTTGTGAGGTTTTTTTAATAATTCAAAATCGTTGCGATGTGAATGAGTTGCACAAGAAACACATTTTATTTCCAGCTATGAGTTCAAAATGGTGGACAAGATAGCCATCCTAATACTTCCATTGAATGCAACGTGTGAATGACAACGCATGACGTTGTAATGTTTGTGTCTGAAACAGACCTGCCTACTGCTAGCGATTTGGCCGTAGCAGCTACGAAAAATAAAGCTTTGCTACGGAGCTACGGCAACCTTAACGTTGCTACGGAAAAAAACAAATTGCCGCCACATTTTATTTTTGCTTTAAGTATAATGCCGTTCCCGGTTTTGTCTGTTTCTAAGAGCAGACGCCGTGTCACGCGCGATGACCTAGTCACTTCCGTTTTTATCAAAGTGACTGCGCATGCGTTCTTATTACTTTTCTCTGAAAAAAATGGCAGACTCCAGCAGCAGCAGCGATTCGGGAGATGTTTCAAACGAAGAAAACCGAACCCAAACCAGAAAACGAAAATCATCTGGCGCACCATCTTGTTCTAAGAAAAAACATCGGCTTGCCGCACAAGTTATCAAAATATTTTACACGGAGGAGTGGCCTTGCATCGTCAGAAGTCGACTCGGTGCGAACCATGCTCACTGCAGTGCAACCTCTGCCATGCGGACTTCTCTGTGAATCATGGCGGTAGAGACGATTGCCGTCAACACGTTCAATCGGCGAAACATAGAAGCAGTGCATTTCGGCTCAGGAAGGGAACAAGCCGATTGCCGTCGTTTGTGGATGCTACGAAATGTTTTGCCATGCTACTGAAAATTGATGGCTGGGCTACTGATTGGGAAAATTCCAAGTAGGCAGGTCTGCTGACATGAGAAAGGAACACTGGAAAGGTGAGAACCGTTGTCATCCCACTTGGTTGGGTAGTGTGAGGCGTCTTTAACCCTTTCACCGCCAATGTCGCGTTTATGCACCGCAATGGTTTAACCCTTTCACCACTAAAGTCACATTTTAGCACCACAGTGAATTAACACCTTTGTCACTAAAAGGCATCAAATTGGGGTCTATTATCCAAAGACCCTATTGTCTTAGTTTTGGGAAGTAAGGGTAGACCTTATTTTATATATGTCACAGAAGAATCCCCAATACTGCAGATGGATTTTGTTCTCTACCCAGGTAAATTTAATGGACATTTTTGGCTGAAATATGGCTGGTGGTGAAAGGGTTTAACACCCATGTCACTAAAAGGCATCAAATTAGGGCCTGTTATCCGAAGACCCTATTCTCTTAATTTTGGAGGTTAGGATAGGCCTAATGTCATACATGTCACAGAGGAATTCGCAATATTGCAGAGTATTTTTTTTTCTCTACCCAGTTAAGTTTAATGGTATATTTTGTCTGAATAATGGCTGGCGGCGAAAGGGTTAAAGTGTTAACTTTGCCCAGCACTATCGCCATCGTCGTTGCCTTGAGTGTGGCTGTGCGTGTGCGCATATGTGTGTATGTTTGTGTGCGTTAATGTCAATGTGTTTGTGATGTATTTGTGTATGTATGTACCAATGTGTATATAATTATGCGTGTGCATGTTTGTATATCTATGTGTTTGCGTGGGGGTGACAGTGGGAATGCGAGCGCGTCTGAGTATGTTTGACATGCATGATGTAATCTTGCATGTGGAGTGAATTTTAGTTTTGTTAAGCGCCATGAGTAGTTCGTCTAGAATGTGCGCTCTATAAATGTCTATTATTCTTATTATTTACGCAGGGACGGGGAGAGGGGTGAGCGTGATGGAGAGAGGGATGGACCCCAGCTCGGTGTTCTATGCCATGAACCCTGACGGGGATCTGATGAAGAGCCAGGAGTTTCTGGAGCCCTTTGTTCAAAGGTGGGTGGGGCGAGGGTGGGTGGTGAGGGGGGTGGGCTGAGCGTGTTCAACAGTGCTCACAGGGACCCCCATTTGGGGGTCTATGAAGCACTAACATTCTAAAGGACCCTCTAAAAGAATGTGCAGGGGGTCCCAGGGATGCACTAGGAAAATTCTTTTTAGCATTCGCAATGCCACTGGGACCCTCTATCCCGCCTCTAGGACCCTCTGTACTGTAAGTGAAGGAGTCCCTGGGACCCCTTGTTTTGCGGGATGATTGGGAGCCCAGTTCAAGTTCAAGAATGCTTTAAATTTAATATCTCCAAAAGAGAAATCCGGGTTAGGCTGCGCAACGACATGACAGAAATGCTGCGTAACTGAAAGAACATTAATCAAACGTGTGAAACGAAATTATTCCAACTAAAATAATTGTTAAAATTCATGGCATCAACTTAGAAATGTGCACATTTGAAACACACACACACACATGCGCACGCGCAGACAGACAGACAGACAATGAGAGAGAGAATGCAAATGCGAGTGATTTGTTCAGATAGGCCAAGGCCCCTTTTGAAGGGGTAGTGAACAAACATGGATCAAAAACCAAGTGTTGGGTGGAAGGGTGCAGGCATCAGAATTGTCGGGGAGATCTACGAAAGTGCAGATTGGCATATTGGAAGAAGCGCATTTTTTGGGCGAAAGCGCGTCATTTTGTCATTCATAAGCGAGGAATTTTTTTTAGCATTGTAAGCAACAGTATTTCCAACCTTTACCCACCAATTTATGCCCCTTCCAACATTGACATACCTTTGAGTGTACAGCCTACAGGTAGATGGGTCTCCGATGAATAGATGTGGAGTGTACAGGTAGATGGGTCTCCGATGAATAGATGTGGAGTGTACAGGTAGATGGGTCTCAGATGAATAGATGTGGAGTGTACAGGTAGATGGGTTTCAGATGAATAGATGTGGAGTGTACAGGTAGATGGGTCTCAGATGAATAGATGTGGAGTGTACAGGTAGATGGGTCTCAGATGAATAGATGTGAAGTGCACAGGTAGATGGGTCTCAGATGAATAGATGTGGAGTGTACAGGTAGATGGGTCTCAGATGAATAGATGTGGAGTGCACAGGTAGATGGGTCTCAGATGAATAGATGTGGAGTGTACAGGTAGATGGGTCTCAGATGAATAGATGTGGAGTGCACAGGTAGATGGGTCTCAGATGAATAGATGTGGAGTGTACAGGTAGATGAATAGATGTTGAATGTACAGGTAGATGTTGAGTGTACAGGTAGATGAATAGATGTTGAGTGCACAGGTAGATGAATAGATTTGAGTGTACAGGTAGATGAATAAATTTGAGTGTACAGGTAGATGAATAGATTTGAGTGTACAGGTAGATGAATAAATGTTGAGTGTACAGGTAGATGAATAGATGTTGAGTGTACAGGTAGATGAATAGATTTGAGTGTACAGGTAGATGAATAGATTTGAGTGTACAGGTAGATGAATAGATGTGGAGTGTACAGGTAGA
The DNA here is from genome assembly GCA_017654935.2 of Phymorhynchus buccinoides. Lineage (NCBI taxonomy): Eukaryota > Metazoa > Mollusca > Gastropoda > Neogastropoda > Raphitomidae > Phymorhynchus > Phymorhynchus buccinoides. The sequence continues at coordinate 21,481,670 of CM065712.1, read as the reverse complement.
TGAACCTCTGTGCCACTCTACACCTTAATATTATTACACTGATGTGCAGAAACGACCAGTGGCAAGGCGTAGCTGGAGCGCCCCCTACCAAGGAACAGTGCGAAGACGCCCTGACCAATAAGGACGTCTTTCTGTGAGTGGCACCAGGGTGTTGTTGCTCACGTTGCGTTTCACCCTTTGACTGCCACCGACGTATCGCGTACTGACGTCATGACATCACTGATGACAGACCTGTTTACTCTACTCTTTTCGAGTAGTATTCTACTCAATTTGGACCTCTACTACTCTTCAAAACTGAAAATAACGCTCTTTAATTCTTGATTACTACTCATATTCAGTGAACATTATTTGATGGTTTAATGAATAAAACTACACAAATTTTGCACCGAAAGCTACTCATTTCAGCTATCCAGACTACTCAAGACTTGTGTAGGGGGTAAACAGATCTGTGATGATGACGTCATCGGACGAAGAGGAATAACTGATATTCTGGATTTTGCTCTTGTACATGGGTGGTACTCTTTCATTTTTCAGGCATGGGAATTGTCCGCGAATTTCCGCGAGAAAATTTTTTTTTTAGGGCAAAGTTTTTGTTACTAAATACTTAAATTTTTATGATAATATTATATTTTAACGCTGTAAAAATGACGAGGGGGGGGGATTTTCAGAGTTTTTTGTCTCTGACAATTCCCATGCCTGATTTTTACACTGATTTCAGTATTTTTAATTTTACCAGAAACTGAACTTCAGTTTTTTTTTAATTCATCAAAAAAAGAAAAATTGACCACAAGCGATTTGGGGCGTTTTGAACTTAGTTGTTTTTATCTTGGAAGTTTAATCATTTTTACAAGGCTTATCAGACTCAAACTGTCTTTGTCTATCATTTTAACTGTCTGTCTGTCGTTATATCTCTCTCTTAACTTGCCCCCCTGAATCGTCCGACGGGGCTCTGCCCCTGTACCCTGCCAGGGCCATGGGTCCCTGGACCCCAGCCTTTCAGTTTTTTTTCATTTTGGGGAGTTGCACCCATGCTTGCACAGTCAAGAGAGTTATATCCCCAGACCATTTTGCCAGGTGGGCTCTTATTCTATCAGTTGTCCTTTTCATGTCATGATTTGCACAATGATTTTTTTTCTTTAATTTTAGTCCGGCAGTCAAGGGGTTAATTAAGAATTTTATATATAATTTCGCTCCCCTTGGACTGCTGGTCTCGGATTCTGCGACCTTGAACAAGTCGGGGTGTGGCTGCGAATTGGGATTCGGGAATGAGCGGCGTGGGAGCAACGCCACTGTACGGCCCAGAAGATGGGACAGCAAAACTTTTTGTAAAAAAAATAATTTATATATTGATTTTGATCCCGTTTTCGTTCTATTTTTCACACATTAAACTCGAAAGAAAGGACAAGGCCCGGATGTAGAATCCCATGCGCTTATTTCTTATATAAGTGCATGGGTTTTCCATACAAAACTTGAGGATTGCGGTTTTCTTTTTGTTTTGTTTTTTGTTTTGTTTTTTGCTGTCCCATCTTCTGGGCTGTACAGTGGCGTTTTGCTCCCACGCCGCTCGTTCCGAATCCCAATTCGCAGCTACACCCGGGTTTGTTCAAGTCGCAGAAACCGAGACCAGCAGTCCAAGGGGAGAGAATCGCATGTTAGGCCGTCAGGAGGCAACCAACCGGAGAGAGACACTGCACTGCTGCTGAGTCAATTCGGTGAGGATTGCGGTTTCTTATATAAGTGCATGGGGTTTCCATACGAAACTTGAGGATTGCGGTTTCTTATATAAGTGCATGAGGTTTCCATACGAAACTTGAGGATTGCGGTTTCTTATATAAGTGCATGGGGTTTCCATACGAGACTTGAGGATTGCGGTTTCTTATATAAGTGCATGAGGTTTCCATACGAGACTTGAGGATTGCGGTTTCTTATATAAGTGCATGGGGTTTCCATACGAAACTTGAGGATTGCGGTTTCTTATATAAGTGCATGAGGTTTCCATACGAAACTTGAGGATTGCGGTTTCTTATATAAGTGCATGAGGTTTCCATACGAAACTTGAGGATTGCGGTTTCTTATATAAGTGCATGGGTTTTCCATACGAAACTTGAGGATTGCGGTTTCTTATATAAGTGCATGAGGTTTCCATACGAAACTTGAGGATTGCGGTTTCTTATATAAGTGCATGGGGTTTCCATACGAAACTTGAGGATTGCGGTTTCTTATATAAGTGCATGGGGTTTCCATACGAAACTTGAGGATTGCGGTTTCTTATATAAGTGCATGGGGTTTCCATACGAGACTTGAGGATTGCGGTTTCTTATATAAGTGCATGGGGTTTCCATACGAAACTTGAGGATTGCGGTTTCTTATATAAGTGCATGAGGTTTCCATACGAAACTTGAGGATTGCGGTTTCTTATATAAGTGCATGAGGTTTCCATACGAAACTTGAGGATTGCGGTTTCTTATATAAGTGCATGAGGTTTCCATACGAAACTTGAGGATTGCGGTTTCTTATATAAGTGCATGGGGTTTCCATACGAAACTTGAGGATTGCGGTTTCTTATATAAGTGCATGGGGTTTCCATACGAAACTTGAGGATTGCGGTTTCTTATATAAGTGCATGGGTTTTCCATACGAGACTTGAGGATTGCGGTTTCTTATATAAGTGCATGGGGTTTCCATACGAAACTTGAGGATTGCGGTTTCTTATATAAGTGCATGAGGTTTCCATACGAAACTTGAGGATTGCGGTTTCTTATATAAGTGCATGAGGTTTCCATACGAAACTTGAGGATTGCGGTTTCTTATATAAGTGCATGGGTTTTCCATACGAGACTTGAGGATTGCGGTTTCTTATATAAGTGCATGGGGTTTCCATACGAAACTTGAGGATTGCGGTTTCTTATATAAGTGCATGGGGTTTCCATACAAGACTTGAGGATTGCGGTTTCTTATATAAGTGCATGGGGTTTCCATACGAAACTTGAGGATTGCGGTTTCTTATATAAGTGCATGGGGTTTCCATACGAAACTTGAGGATTGCGGTTTCTTATATAAGTGCATGGGGTTTCCATAAGAAACTTGAGGATTGCGGTTTCCTATATAAGTGCATGCGGTTTTCATACGAAACTTGAGGATTGCGCTTCTAATGCACCCTAGGCCTGAATATGACTTTGTAAAGTGCCATGAGTAGGGTGTTTTTTTTAATTTTTAGGGGGATTGTTGTTGTTTGTGTCGTTTCCAACAATGACTGCCAGATAGCAGAGACGGCAGCTGCCCGCCTGGGCTTTAATTTGTTTATAGAGGAGAAGCCTTGCCCAGGGTACATCCAACTCTCTCGGCCAAAGGGTTTTTGAGGACGGAAGTTGTTGGCGTTGGGGAAATTTTGACCAAATGACAACTTTTTCGTTGCCACTGGGTTTAACGTGTGCTAAGTGCATGGGCACACGGGACCTCGGTTTATTCATCTCATCCGAAAGACTCCACGTTCAGACCGTTAAGGCCTAGTGCAGAGTGAGAGGAAAAAAAATCCCCTGTACCCAGGTTCGAACTCGGTTTACTTGACACGAAGCGAACGCGCTACCACTGTGCCACTCTACACCACACCGCAGACGCAGGGGTTAGAAAAAAAAAGTATTGCCTTATAGTCCCCCAAAAATAACGGTAAATTGTACCATGTATACCATGGGATGCTCCTGCTTTCAGGATGTCCTGAAATGCAGGATTTTTTTTTATTGCCTGGAGCCGGCGTCGCCGGATTATGAGAATTTGAGAAGCAAACGAATTTCTTATTTATAAACGTTTTGTCAGTTTCTCGCATGTGTAGAATATAAAAGAAATGAATACAGATAAATATTTGCATGCCTTTACCAGGAACTTTGTATTTTTAGGATTGTTTAAGTCAGGTTGTTAAGTGGGCGGCCCCTGGACCCCTGCCTTGCAGGATTTTTGAAATTTCCCAGGAGCACCCATGTCGATGATATTCCAATTCTGTAGAAAATCATATACAGTACAGCTCTGTTTTACTAACTGGCCCTTTCTACAGGCTAATGTCAACCAGTCGATAAAAGTGTCACCAGTGATGGATTGAACTCTTCATAAATTACCATTATTTATTATACTTTTTCAGATCATTAGGCGAATAGGGCAATTTTTCAAGAAAAATCTGAAAAAAATTAAAGTAAAAGGCGCCCTTGATACACACCTCGCAAAAGAAAGTCGAAGTTTGAAGCCCATACACGCCCTGTAAACGTTTACCAACCGCTATTACTGCGTCATAAACGAGAGTTGGCTCCCTTCTCAAATAATCGAACTTCCATTTTTGCGACTTCCGGTTGTTGTGTTTGGACTTTTCTTCGCGAAAACTGGTAGAATTATGGCATTTTAAGCTCTACAACGATGCTTTTTACATCCAATGAAGGGTTGTGGCATCTGTTGGACAGTATCTCGGACGATAATAGGGATTTTGAAGCATTTTAACGTGAGTATTCGTCGTATCGGCGACTCGTTACCACTTTCGATGTTGTGACTCACAGTAGACTGTACTGAGTACGGCAATCGTTGCCTCTCTTCTCACGATTTTGTTCACTAATAGGGCGCCCTCGTTTATTAGGCGCATAGGTCAACATTGGAGAGAAAAAAATACCGCCTTATTGTCCGAAAACTACGGTATGCTAATTATTACCATCATTATCTCTCTCTCTCTCTCCCTCCCTCTCTCTCTCTCTCTCTCTCCACAGTTACTGTGGGCACGGCAACGGGTCCAAGTACTTCCCCCTGGAGGACCTGCTGAAGACGCGGTGTCGCGCGGTGCCCCTGCTCTTCGGCTGCTCCAGCGGCCACCTGGACGTCCACCAACACCTGGACCCCGATGGATACTTCTACAGCTATCTGCTGGCCGGGAGGTGAGGGCCAGGCTCCCAGGGACCCCCATTTGGGGGTCTATGAAGCACTAAAATTCTACAGGATCCTCTAAAACAATGTGCAGGGGGTCCCAGGGATGCACTAGAAAAATTCTTGTTAGCATTCGCAATGCCACTGGGACCCTCCATCCAGCCTCTAGGACCCTCTATACTGTAAGTGAAGGAGTCCCTGGGACCCCTTGTTTTGCGGGACGATTGGGAGCCCTGGAGGGGCTGGATGCTAGGAAATCTCGGGGGGGTTGCAGGATGTGTGTGTGTGTGGTGGGGGGGGGTGTCTGAGGTAAAGAGTCAGTCAATAGAATACTGGACCCTGATGGATACTTCTACAGCTATCTGCTGGCCGGGAGGTGAGGGAGGGGGTGGAGTCTGAGGTAAAGAGTCAGTCAATAGAATACTGGCCACCTGGACCCCGATTGATACTTATACAGCTGTCTACTGGCCGGGAGGTGAGGGCAGGGCTCCCAGGGACCCCCATTTGGGGGTCTATGAAGTACTAAAATTCTACAGGACCCTCTAAAAGAATGTGCAGGGGATCCCAGGGATGCACTAGAAAAATTCTTGTTAGCATTCGCAATGCCACTGGGACCCTCTATCCTGCCTCTAGGACCCTCTATTCTGTAAGTGAAGGAGTCCCTGGGACCCCTTGTTTTGCAGGACGATTGGGAGCCCTGGAGGGGCTGGATGCTAGGAAATCTCGGGGGGGTTGCAGGATGTGTGGGGGTGTGTGTCTGAGGTAAAGAGTCAGTCAGAATACTGGCCACCATACCTGAATGGATACTTCTACAGCATCCTGGCCGGGAGGTGAGGGAGGGGGTGGAGTCTGAGGTAAAGAGTCAGTTAGAATACTGGCCACCTGACCCCGATTGATACTTCTACAGCTACCTACTGGCCGGAAGGTGAGGGAGGGGGTGGCTGGTGAGGGGGGGGGGGGGGTCTGAGTTAAAGAGTCAGTCAATAGAATACTGGACCCCGATGGATACTTCTACAGCTACCTACTGGCCGGAAGGTGAGGGAGGGGGTGGGGTCTGAGGTAAAGAGTCCGATGGATACTTCTACAGAGCTCTATCTACTGGCCAGGAGGTGAGGGTGTGGGGGGGGGGGGGGGGGGGGTCTGAGGTAAGGAGTCAGTCAATAGAATACTGGCCACCAGCACCTGGGATCGGCTCTTAAATACTCCAGTTGTGCCTTTAACCCTTTCACCGCCAATGTCGCATTTATGCACCACAATGGTTTAACACCCACGTCACTAAAAGGCATCACATCAGGGCCTGTTATCCGAAGACCCTATTTTCTTAATTTTGGGAGGTAAGAATAGGCCTAATGTTATACATGTCACAGAGGAATTTCAATATTGAAGATATTTTTTTTTTCTCTACCCATTTAAGATTAAGGCTATATTTTTGGGCTGAAAAATGTCTGGCGGCGAAAGGGTTAAGCCTCGAGGGGTTTCAATTCAATATAATAACAAATTAAATTAAATTCCCGTTTTTCCGTGTGCAGCCCCTGTGTCCTGGGCAACCTGTGGGACGTGACGGATCGCGACATCGACGTCTTCGGCATGGAGCTCTTCTCCCTGTGGATGACTGCCCACCACCACCACCACCACCACGACAACAAGAACCACAACGAACCACAACGCTCCCCGCCCCACGCTGGCCTCCCTTGTCCCGCAGGCGCGGGGCGTCTGCCGCATGCCGCTGCTGAACGGTGGCGCCCCCGTGCTCTACGGCCTTCCCGTGCCCCTGGCTCGACCAGTCGGATGAGAGGGCGGGTTTTGTGTGGGTAGATGACCGATGAGATGAGGGAACGCTTGGGGCTTGGAATGATACCGTATTTTTCGGACTATGAAGCAGACCTGTTTACTATTTTGCCGTAATTTTTTAACGAAGCAAAACTAATTACAGCAACGGGGTGAAATATGATTTTGCTGTAATTTTTACGAAGCAAAACTCAAATTACGATGCTTATGGCAATGGGGGTGGTAGTACGATTTTTTGCGTAATTTTTACGAAAGAAAACTCAAATTACGATAATTACGGCGACAGAAAAACTAAAATGGGGGGGAGGGGGAACCACCACTACAGTTGTGTCGGCAAGCGATGCTTTTGAAACAATGCGGTGAAAAGTCATTCCGGTTCCCAGCATACAACGCGCGTCAATTTCTTTTCATTCTGTTTCAAGATGGCGTCAAAGCGACCGCGTGGTGAGAGTTCTAGGTCAAATGATCCAAAATCTGATGGAAAGACACCAAAGAAAAGGCCAATACATGGTTTAAAAAATGTTTTTAAAGGTCTCCCAGTGCACTGTTGCTTACATATAATTGTGTCAATGTTACAAACAGTTTAACAATCGGGTTTGGTGAAGAAAAAGAATCGGCCGTGCGTTTAGGGTTTTTTTTTCAAAATTACCATTTTTTGTTTCAGAAATTACAAATTTGCACAGGTCTGCTTATAATGCGACTGATGAAATAGTAAGCAAATCTGTATTGTTAAAAAATCGAGACTTTCCTCTGTCGTCAGTAGGGGGGCTTAGTAGGTGGTGTCCTGAACAGGCTCCACCGATGTGACTCAGCAGCAGTGCAGTGTCTCCTCGGTTGGTTGCCTCCTGACGGCCTAACATAGATTCGCTCCCCTTGGACTGCTGGTCTCGGATTCTGCGACCTGAACAAGCTGGGGTGTGGCTGCGAATTGGGATTCGGAATGAGCGGCGTGAGAGCAACACCACTGTACAGCCCAGAAGATGGGACAGACTGTTTTTTTGTTTTTAAATATATATTTTATAAGGCGCACCCCCCAAATTTGACTCAAAATTCAGATTTTGTTGCTCTATTGCCTTACTGTAGACAGTGTAGTATATTTAATATTATCAGTCACATTATAAGGCGCAGGGGTCTCAGTCTGATGAAAATGGTGTTTTACGTCCTCTCGGTCACAGACACACGTGGGACATTTGTAAATACAAAGATGGTGGGAACAATAGTGGCTGCAATGCCCATAGGCAGTGCGACACCAATAAAGTCCCGAGTTTTTTTTAGCGCCTATTATAGATAGGTGTAGCGGTAACCACGCCTCGGATAAACCTCATCGGCTATGGTGCCGCCACTGTGTCTGTTTTGAATAAACTCCACTGAAGGAAGTTCTTGAGGGTCTCAGTCTCGGGAAAAAAGTATCGCCTTATGGTCCATAAAATACGGTAGTGTGTTGGGTATTTATGTGATTTGGGTATATATGGGACTATCACTACCGTGCTTTCCTGACTATAAGGCAACACTTTTTCTTCACAGACTGAGAAACCCCTGCGCCTTCTAATATGACTACTAAAATAGTAAGAACATCTGACAACAAAATCTGAATTTTGTGGACAATAGACAATTTTCGGGGGAAAAAATAGGGGAGAGCATTTCGTGAAAATTGGAGTTGAGTTTACCTCCATTACTCGGTCAAACAACCACAGCAACAATGGCGTCGAGGCTTGAAACCGCAGGATGCGAGTCAGCGACTGGCAAACATTTTTTTAGCGACATGGCAAACATTTTTTTGAAAATTAGGGGTGGCCAGTGGCCACAAACTGATAAAACTTGCAAAATGTGACGTGAAAAATATAAATGACATAAATTTTTAGAATGACGCACGGTGTTCTAAGTGCTGTATGTCTGCTCAAACACACGAGTCGATAGGCTACGAGAGCTGATGGTAGAGTGACTTCCCCTGTTTGACCGATTGAATTAGGCAAGATCACTCCCACACACCATGAAATTACTCCCCTTAATTATTTCCGAACAATTCCTATTTGGCTGGGTGCGCCTTATGATCGCAGGTAGTAAATAAGGTAGTAACAAAATCTGAATTTTGTGTATTTTGTGCGCCTTATAGTCCGAAAAATGTGGTACTTTTAACTTATTTGACTGAATAATTAACCCCTTGACTGCCAGAGAAAATTAAAGGGAAAAAATCATTGTACAAATCATGCTATTGTAGTGACTGATATTAGGATTAATATCAGGGACCGGGTTGTCGGCCTGGATAGCTCAGTGGGTAGAGCGCCCGTCTGGTGTTCGGGAGGTCTCGGGTTCGACTCCCGGTCCGGCTAACATTTCCCCCACACAAAATTACAACACTATGAAAAAGACAACTGATAGAGCCAATCTGGCAAAATGGTCTGGGGATATAACTCTCTTGACTGTGTTAGAGCAAAAGCCAGCATATCAGAGTTATTCCTCTTCATCTGATGACATCATCAGGTCAGTGCGTGATACGTTGGTGGCAGTCAAGGGGTTAAAACTATGCAAACTTGGGCTAAGATGTAGTTTAGCCAACTCGCTTGGCCAAATCTCGCGGCGCTAGAAGGTTTGTGATGCGCGCCAAGTTGGTTTATCAACACGCACCGAAGTGAAGAGAATTTCTGAAAATGATGTTATTCCAGCAGGCTAGAATTTGTTTTATAGCAGAGATTACAGGGTACAGCTGAGGGTACATTCCAGATCTGTTTACTCTACTCTTTTCAAGTAGTAGATCTCTACTATTCAAACTTGAAAATAATGCTCTTTAATTCTTGATTGCTACTCATTTTCAGTGAATATTGTTTCATGGTTTAATGAATAAAACTGCACAATCTATTCCAACCATACTGACCAACACTCAAAGCAATAGCATGTACTTTTACCAACCTGGAACCCATACCATAGCACATAGAAAAACGAAAGTAGCAAAGGGACGCTACTCTCGTCATCCGGAAGTAGGAGTTATCCCCCTACATCCGGGGGCGCGGTCATTTGACCTGCCAATGTCATTCTTTTCGGGTAGTATTCTACTCAATTTGGACCTCTACTACTCTTCAAAATTGAAAATAAGGCTCTAATTCTTGATTACTACTCATTTTCATTGTTTGATGGTTTAACCCTTTTCGCCACCAGCCATTTTTCAGCAAAGAAATTCCATTAAACTTACCTGGGTAGAGAAAAACAATCATCTGCAATATGGGGGATTCCTCTATGACATGTATAGCGTAAGGCCTATCCCTACCTCCAAAAATTAACTCATTCCATGCTGGCCAGTTGCTTCCCTTTGCAAGCGTTCTGTACTGGCCGATTTGCATAGGTTGCAAAAAAATTATTTTCTAAATAATGGTAACAGATACAAACGTGACATTTAGGCAATATGTACACAATATACAGTACTAACACCTGCAACAGTTTCAAAGCATCCACTTGATTAGTTTTGATTTGTGATATTTTAAAATAAATGCATGTTTTGTCAAGCCAGGCACACTCATAATAGCGAAAATATAATTTTAAGGTCCCAAAATAACCGGCAGCCAGCCAGTCAGTGTCAGAGGCATGAATGAAACGTAGTAGTAGCCCTCTGAGCCACTTTGAAGCACGCATGACTGTTAACCTATGAACTATGAATTTTTAAAGTTCACATGCGATATCCCGTTACCTTAGTAACGAGGCGTTGTGCGCATGCCCTGCGACGAGAGCGCAGGTTAGTATAGAAAGAGTTAAAACAACAGGGTCTTTGAATAACAGACCCTGGTTTGAGGCCTTTTCGTGACATGGGTGTTAAATCATTGTGGTGCTAAAACGCGACATTGGCAGTGAAAGGGTTCATGAATAAAACTACACATGTTGCACCCAAACTACTCATTTCAGCTCTCCAGACTACTCGAGACTTGTGTCGGGGGTAAACAGGTCTGGTACATTCCCACTCTCCTGGCCAAAGGGATTTGAGGACAGCTGGTGCTGGGGAAGGTCCCCAAAGGCCAACCCCAGTCTTCCACACACAAAACAAAACCCCCAAAATGTGACATGATTTTCCATTACTGTAGAAAACCGTCTATTGTACATGTACAGCTCTCATGTTAGTGTTGGCCCCTACTGCCGCCTAATGCCAACCGATGATATTAAAGACCCACCACGTCACGTGTCAAAACCATGGTTTTCACGTGTTTTCCCTCTTATAGCTGGTAAGAAATCTTAAGAAATCTTCCTAGTGTAAGAGGGAATGTGACACGTGACGTCGGGGGGTCTTGAGCAAAGGGCCGAGTGAGGGAGGAATAATATGGGTGGGTGTAAACAGACCTAAAGGTTTTGAATGTAGACGTGGGATTTGGGCTCACGAATAGGTAGGTATGTGTGTGAGCTTCAGGCATCAGAATTATCAGAGGATTAAGAATTTCTGGCAGAGGATTGGCTTCTCTTGACAGAGGTTTTGTCTTTTTTTTATTCAATGTTATTTTTCTGTTAAATAGCATTTTAAAGTTGTTGTTTTTCACTTTATTAAGCCTTTTTGGTGGTGTTGGGAACTCCTTTCAGTGTTGTCCCTCTTCAGTCTTGGGCCTTGGCGGCCCCTTTTAGTTTTACCGCAGGTTTTCTGATGCCTGGAGCTTACTGCCAGTGCTTGTAACAGAAAGAAACTGTGTTGTGTTGAAGATTGAATGTGGAGGGGAATTTGCCAGAGGAAGCTATCAGCCTTCTGACAGCACCTTCTGCAGGGTTTCTGATTTTCTCCTCTCTTTGTTTAGAGTTCTCAGGGGTATTTTCACACCCCAGTTTCAAATTTGAAAGGGTAAAGATGAAACGTGGGAGAAACTCCATCCCACTCCCTTCACACGTGGATACACACACACACACACACACACACACACACACACACACCACACACACACACACACACACACACACACACACACACACAGACAGACACATGTGCACACACACACACAACGCAGTACCAGGCATGGCACTTTTCAGCGAATTCTCTGAATTCAGAGAAAAGTGAATGTAGAAAAAACGTATGTCAAAGTGGGTTCACCCTTTCAACGCTAGCTATTCCTCAGCCAAAATTTACCATTAAACTTACCCGGGTCGAAAAACGATTTTGCCTGCAATATTGGAGATTCCTTTTGTGACATGCATACAATACCTCCCAAAATTAAGAACATAAGGTCACTGGATACCAGACCCTCATTTGATGCCTTTCAGTGACATGGGTGTTAAACCATTGTGGCGACAGTGGCGATGAAAGGGTTAAGCTTGAGGAGATGCCCTTTTTTTCAGCGTTCAACAGTTTTATGGAGTCATCATGAAGAGCATTTGCCCCCTGATCTCTCACGCATGGTTTGAGATTCTAGGGGGTGATGGTTTGAGAACTCTAGTGCGTAAATACGCACAATCTCTACGTTTTCAGAAACCCCGCTTTCTTACTTTTGCCCTTGAATTTTTATTACAACAATTATGATGGTGTGGAAGATAAACTTCAGTCTTCTATTTACGAGAGATGGTGTGTTTTTGTTGAATTGATTTGGTTTGGTTTGTATTGAATAAATCCTGCACATGTGGATGCTTGTTTGTGTGTTTGGTGATTTTTTGTTTTTTTAACCTAGGCTTATTCAAAGAACTCTTTGTATGTTTTTATGCATCGTTTTACAATTATCAAGTGACGGTAAGCTTTGTTCGCTTATCCCCCAACTGAATCTATCTATGCTTCAGCCTATTTTGGGCTATTGTTCATTATTTAACCCTTTCACCGCCAGCCATCTTTGAGCCAAAAATGTCCATTAAACTTACTTGGCTACAGAAAAGATTTCGTCTGCAATATTGTGGGATTTCTCTGTGACACATTTAGAATAGGGTCAATCCTTACTACCCGAATTTAGGAACACAATATCATTGAATAACAGACCCTGATTTTAAGGGTTTTAATGACATGGGTGTTAAACCATTGTGGTGCAAAAATGTGACATTGGCAGTGAAAGGGTTAAAAATAAACAAGCTTTGTTTCACAGAGATAAGTCTCTGTGACTAGAATAATTCTTTCAAAGGTTGAAGAAGAAAAAAACCGCACTAACATGTTTTGGAGGGGAAAAAAACCCCTCTTAAATTCATTTAGAGGATACTCTTCTTCGTCGATCGTTCAGACAGTTTCCTGTCAAATGAGCGCAGATGCATCATGCTGCCATTATACAGCCTAATTAAGAAATAGTTAGGCCCAGCAAGTCCGTCTTCGGCTGAAGAAAATCTTTGTAAGAATTATTTTTTTTAAGTCAGGAGAATGGAGCAGTAAGGCAGAAAGATAGTAGAAGAAGACAGTAAGCAAAGGGAAGAGAGTCACAGATTCAGGGTTGGGTTGGTTGGCTTACCCTGGCTAAAAGACTCCAGGGATCATCCCAACAGTGAGAAGCACTTGAACACTATGGTACAAATGCATCAACTAGGGATGAGAACATTACGTGTGTGACCGTTTTTGATTACCCCGCCATGTGGGCAGCCACACTCCGTCTTCGGGGGATTTTAGACTGATGATGTTATGCTGGGAGCTTGTCATGGCTTAAGACAATCCCCGCACAACCATTCAGAGCATAACAACATTTTGATGTAGCCTTGGCGTTCTAGCTTATGTCAACTGGTCTGACACAGCCTCATGCCAAGGCATAGATTTAGGGTTCCCACAAGTCCTTGAAAACTTGAAAAGTCCTGGAAAACTAGCAAGGCCTTTTCCAGGGCTTGAAAAGTGCTGGAAAAACAGCACAGGCCCTAAAGCTCCTGGAAAAGTCCTGGAATTTTGTTAATCTGCTGACCAGATTATCAACTTTCAAGCAAGCAAAACCAACACTTGGTCTCTTAGAAAATATATATATAGTAAAACTGAAAGTTACCGTAACGCTTGGGTTTTTTAATTCAGACTTTTGACTGCCTGATATTGTGACAGCAGACGACCATGATTCGGCATGTGGACTTTTGGTGTGTGCAGTTTTTTTAGTTTCAAATAATTAGAATAGTTCGATATTAGCACACCTCTTAGCGTAATGCTTATTATCCATATTGCAAGCAGTATTTTCAGTCCTTGAAATTTACCAGCATGGTCCTGGAAAAGTCCTTGAATTTTTCTTTTGGAAATCTGTGGGAACCCTGCAGTGAGATTAGAGGACGTTTTTTTGTTTTTTTATTAAACTTTTTTTTTCGTTTTTTCATTTAAAAGATTAGAGGAAGTTACAAGCGCAGAACTTCCAGAAGGTGGGGGAACTATTTGTACAAAAGACACACACACATTAATATCTCCACTGGGGGTATTTAGAGGAGATCGAGGAATGATTGGCTTAGCACAGAAGTTCAGAAAACAGATTGTGCATGTACATATAAATTATAATGCTGTGCGATCTCTTAGTTTTTAACAGCACTCTGAACTTGTGTCACTTTTGGCCATTATGTAATACAGTGGAACCTCCCTTTAAGACCTTGAAAAATCATCCAAAATAAGGTGTTAAAGACCCACCAGGTCATGTGTCAAAATCACGGGTTTCATGTGTTTTCCCTCTTATAGCTGGTAAGAAATCTTGTTTTGACCAGGTTTGACTCCCATACAAATGCCCCCAAATTGAAAACGAAACCATTTTAAAGAGCAGCCTCAATTTGAAGTTTGTGGCCTTTGTATGTGGGTCACAGTTTCCCAGAAAAAACAACAAGGGACTTAATCGTGGTGGGTCAGTGTGTCTTTAAGCGGGAGGTACGGTAGTTGTATAAGGAAGGTAATTTTAATGCAAATCCTCGGAGAAGTAGGTCTTATGTGAGAGGGAGTCTTAATAGGGAAGGTGTAATCTCACTCCATCCTGCGCCCGACAGATTGTCAGGCAGAAACCTCCATTTACTTTCCTTATCGATCTAGAAACTATTGATGATTAAAATATGTTTATTCTGAAGCTATTTGCGTCGGAATGATCGCTAAGCTCGTTGCGCGATTTCAAATCTTTGCAAGCATTTCATTGTCGTTTTCTTGTGTGTGTTTTGTAATAAAACTAGCACCTCTCTCTCGGAACGTGCAGACTGGGAGTGCAGCCCGCGGGGCAAATGCCCTGTACGCAAAGGGTTAATGTTGTGGTAATAAAGAAAGAGGCTGAAAGGAGAACAGGGACCCCCATTAAGGGGTCTATGAAGTGCTACAATTCTAAAGGACCCTCTAAAAGAATGTGCAGGGGGTCCCAGGGATGCACTAGAAAAAAATCTTTTTAGCATTCAAAATGCCACTGGGACCCTCTATCCCGCCTCTAGGACCCTCTATACTGTAAGTGAAGGAGTCCCTTGGGCCCCTTGTTTTGCGGGACGATTGGAGCCCAAAAGATAAGCACACCCTAACATTGGTGTGGGCATTACCCATAATGCCATTTGCATGTAAACAAAGTGAAATTAGTAATGCGGGTCGGAAAATGGATAGGGCAAATTTGTATTGATTTTTTTCAAAACAATATCAATCACTGAGGGAAATATTTTGCATTGTTTTGCAAAAGGTTGCTTAGCTTTTTGGATCCAGTTTATAATCTTTTTTTTGGGGGGTGGGGGTGGGTTGGGCGAAATGTGTATACAGTAGAACCTCCCTTATAAGACATCCCATTATAAGACTCCCTCCCACATAAGACCTACTTCTCTGAGACATTGCCCTTCTTTGTAAGATTAAAATTACCTCCCTGATGATGAAAATGATGTTTTACGTCCTCTCGGTCATAGACACATATGGGACATTTGTAAATACAAAGATGGTGGGAACAATACTGGCTGCAATGCCCGGAGGCAGTGCAACACCAGTAAAGTCCCGAGTTTTTAACAATATAGATAGGTGTAGCGGTAACCATGCCTCGGTTAAACCTCATCGGCTATGGTACCGCCACATTAATTATTCTTTCCAGAAGTGATTTTTTAGGAAAAAAATTACCTCCCTTTAAGATCCCTCCCTTATAAGACCTCATTTTGGATGATTTTGGGAGGTCTTATAAGGGAGGTTCCACTGTACTACTACTCCCACATTGTTCACATGAGGTGATAACGGTGATTCGGTTTGATTAATTTTGTTCAAGCAAGTTTTTCTTGTCGATAAGTCCTTGTGATTTTTGTATGCATGTTTCAAAACGGTGCTGTGGCTGTTAGCACAGTGATAGATAGAGAAAGAGAAATGAGAGTGGATGGATGCATGGGTTGACGAATTATATTTGTACTTTGATATTATTAGAATTCCATGGGGATACCGGGGGATCTTTTGTACAAATAGTTCCCCCACCTTCTGGAAGTTCTGTGCTTGTAACTTCCTCTAATTCTGTCATTCTCTTTGACTCTGCCTTTTCCCTTTGCTTACTGTTTTTAAGATCTGCTATCTTTCTGTCTTACTGGTCCATTCTCCTGCCTTTTTTCTATAAATTCTTACAAAGATTTCTTCAGCCGAAGTCGGACATGCTGGGCCTAACTATTTCTTAGTTAGGCGCATAACTGCAGCATGATGCATCTATGCTCATATGACAGGAAACTGTCTGAGCGAACAAAGAAGAAAAAGAAGAAGATTAGGAATCTCCCCTTTAGGGAGAATACTACTGCATTCATAAAAATTCTTCTTTTTTTTTTCTTCTTTTTCTTCCCCTTTTTTTGTCCGGTTTCGATGAAATTGGCAGGAATATCGAAGGACACTATTCTAATGCTACTAGCCTAGATTGCCAATATTAACCCTTGAATTTGCAAGCTTTGATAAGATCTTGCATAGTCTGTAGTTATTCAGATCCTGTGTGAGGAGTGTGTGTGTGTGTTCCTGCTTCTAGTTTTTCATATTTTTGGTCTTTAATTAACATTGTCATGATTGACATTATTCGTGTTGTTGTTAGTGTTGTCATTGTTGTTGTTTTGTAATGGAAAAAACAACCCCACACCCTCTCTTCATTGACTAACAATATTAATTATATAATACTGCTTTTAAATATATACTTCTCTCAATTAAGCTTGACCAACCAATTATGATATTATTACTATTATTTCTGTTTGTAACTCTAACCGAGCCCTGTCCTGATATTGATGAACTATTTATTTATTTATTTATCTTTATTTTAATTTATTTGCTCAAATTGTGTTACATGTATATATGTTGATTGGATGAAAGATTGAGTGAAAGCAGGAATTGTGGAATGTAAGAAGAGATGGAATTAAAAAAATATTGAATACAAAAAAAACATTAACCCTTTCGCCGCCAGCCTTTTTTTGGGGGCCAAAAAGTACCATTAAACTTAGAGAGAAAAAAAAAATCTTCAATATTGCAAATTCCTCTGTGACATATATAGCATTAGGCCTATCCTTACCTCCCAAAATCACGAAAACAGGGTCTTCAGATAACAGGCCCTGACTTGATGCCTTTTGGTGACATGGGTGTTAAACCATTGTGGTGCATAAATGCGACATTGGTGGTGAAAGGGTTAAACCGATTGTCCAAGATTTGTCCAATACATTGGCAAAACTTTGATCTTCAATAACTTGAAAACGACTGCAGGGAATACTTTCCTTTTTTTCAGTGTTTATTAAAACTGTGTAAAAGTGTAACATTGCAATACTTTCGTTATAAATTTGAACCGGAAGTGGGGACAAAGATTGCCAAATGTGGCCAAATTTTAATATTGAATAACTTGCAAATGATTGTTTTGGGGGGACAATCCTGTCATGTTTGCTCTCAAAGGCAAACATAGGCCCTCTAGTTATTAATTATCATTGTCGGAACTTAAATCAATAAATGTAACCGTCCCTAAAGAAGTGCTTGTGAGATGGATGCGTTCTTTATTCAGGCATCAGAATAGGAGTTGTTTGGAAATTATTATCCCTTTCACCGCCAATGTCATATTTATGCACCATAATGGTTTAACCCTTTCATCGCCAGTTAAACCATTGGCATGGCACCACAATGACTTAACTCCCATGTCACTGAAAGGCATCATATCAGGGTCTGGTATCCAGTGACATGATGTTCTTCATTTTAGGAGGTAAGGACAGGCCCTATTTTATGCATGTCATAGAGGATCCCCAATATTGCAGACAAAATCTTTTCTCTATCCGGGTAAGCTTAATGGTAAATTTTTACTGAGGAATGGCTAGCGTTGAAAGGGTTAACACACCCATGTCACTGAAAGGCATCATATCAGGGGCTAGCGTTGAAAGGGTTAACACACCCATGTCACTAAAAGGCATCAAATCCTAGCCTGTTATTTCAAGATCTTATATTTTCTTAATTTTGGGAGATAAGGATATAGGCCTATAATTAAATGTTATGCATATATCACAGATGAATTCCCAATATTGCAGACATTTTATTTTCTCTACCCCGTTAAAGTTTAATGGTACTTTTTGGCTCAAATATGTCTGACTGCGAAAAGGGTTAAGGAGAGTAATCTTATGGTGTATGGGAGTGATCTTGCCTAATTCGATCGGTCAAACAGGGGAAGTTACTCTACCATCAGGTAGACCCCCCCAAAATAGGGATGATTGCTATCAGGGTTTGGTGTTTTTTTTTGGGGGGGGTATTATGTTGAGATCTCCTGCATGTAATTTACAATACTTACTCTGTTCCCTTCTTCTTTTTTTAACAGAAAAAAGCACGTTACAGTTAATAGTTAACCTATCAACGAAAGATTTAACCCTTTTGCCGCCAGCCATTTTTCAGCCCCCCCAAAAAAATACCATTAAACTTAGCTGGGTAGAGAATATTTTGTATCTACAATTTGGGAATTCCTCTGTGACATGCATAACATTAGGCCTATCCTTACCTCCCAAAATTAAGAAAATAGGGTCTTCAGATAACAGGCCCTGATTTGATGCCTTTTAGTGATATGGGTGTTAAACCATTGTGGTGCATAAATGCGACATTGGCGGCGAAAGGGTTCAAGGACTTTTTTCTTCTTGTTTTCTTCTCTGGTTGGGTTGTTGTTGTTTTTGGAGGGGTGTTTCATCTTTGAAACTGTTTTATGTATTCTCCATCCACATTTATGCTACAGTGGAACCTCCCTTATAAGATCCCTCATTATAAGACTCCCTCCCTTTTAACCCTTTCATCGCCACTGTCGCCTCTTGGCACCACAATGATTTAACACCCATGTCACTGAAAGGCATCAAATGAATGGTCTGGTATCCAGTGACCTTATGTTCTTCATTTTAGAAAGTAAGGATATGTCACAGAGGAATCTCCAATATTGCAGACAGAATCTTTTCTATACCCAGGTAAATGTAATGGAAAGTTTTGAGCTGAAAAATGGCTGGCGTTGAAAGGGTTTTAAAGACCCACCACGTCACGTGTCAAAATCACGTTTTGTACGTGTTTTCCCTCTTATAGCTGGTAAGAAATCTTAAGAAATCTTCCAAGCATAAGAGGGAATGTGACACGTGACGTGGGGGGTCTTTAAGATCTGCTTCTCTGAGACATTGCCCTTCTTTGTAAGCATTAAAATTACCTCCCTTATAAGACCCCTCCCTTTTAAGACCTCATTTTGGATAAAAAAATTTAAGGTGTTATTTGGGAGGTTGCACTGTATTGCATTTTTCTTCTCCCCCCTCCCCCCCATCTTCCATTACCTTTCATTTCCATTCCTTCTGCCCCCCGTCTGATCCGTCATTTCTTTATAATTGTCTTGTCATATTTATTATATGGTTTTACCATCAACAAGGGCGTATACGCGGAAGTTTTGTGCGGAAACCCATCACAGCTGTTTCGGGAGCAACATTTAGTGTATCTATATTTTCGTAAGTTTTTTCAAGCCAACTTTAGTTTACCATAAGTTACTTTTCATAAATAACAGTAATGAATATGTTGTAGTATGTGACAAAATTAGTTTATATTCAGTGGATATTGTTAGATTTTTACTCATGGGCAATATTGCAATACTAAGTGACATTAGTCAAGAACATTTTCTACTAAATATATTGTATGAAACTGCTCAACAAAATAAGTTTTTACCATAAATTTGATTGAAGAAATATATTAAAAATACAATGAAGAACACACAGCCCAAATATGTTACAAAAAACAAAAGCTTGGTTCAGTTTTTATCTAAGATTTCTAGATTCAGTCTTTTAACTAAAAAGCTTGATTTTGTATGAGATGGAACAGCAGTGGCCATGCACTACCCGCAACAACAAAAATTTAATAATCTGGAAGTAAAAACTATGAAAGATTGTGCACTTTACACGCGGAAGCCCATCCGCGTATTTCTTATATAATAATAATAATAAATAACATTTATAGAGCGCCCTTTCTCTCTTGAGCTCACGGCGCTTCACAATTGTTTAAATAAATACATAAATCATAAATAAGCTACTACAATATCAACTATCACAAACATGCACACAGCCACAACACGCACGCACGCACACGCCCACACCCACACACACGCGCGCACACCCACCCACCCACAATGTGGGGGACATCATTTTAAGGCAGGAAACAGGACAAGGAAGAAATCAGAGGTATTGCCGGAAGAGGTGAGTTTTAAGAGCGGTTTTGAAAGACTGGAAAGATTTAGCAGAACGAAGTTCATATGGTAGGGTGTTCCAGACAGAAGGGGCGCTGAAAGAAAATGAATTATATAATTACAAGTACAGGGTTTCCGCACAGAACTTGCGGATGTCATGTCTACACCTGCATAGTCTTTGCCCCTGTATGTAAATTAAGCACTTTTTTTTCTTTTTTTCTTTTTTTGGGACCCTCCACTGTCCCCGCCTTTTTTTTTCTTTTTTTTCTCTCTCTTAATTAAGCCAATTAATATAATGTAAAATAGTAATTATGTAAATTTGTAAAAAAATAAAATAATAATTAATAAAAGAAAGAAAAACAACGGCAATGAATCGCGAAGGAATAAAAACAGCGACACCGTTGTAATAAAAGATGAGCGATATTTCTGTGTATTTTTTAAAACTTTTGTCCAGGCAAAACGTTGGCCAGCATGAAGTCATGTTTTATGTTGTTTTTGTGCTTTTACTGTTTTTGACTTGAAGATTTTTTTCTTTGTTGAATAAAAAAAAAGTTATTGTTATCTTTAATATAGTTTTTGTGTGGGTTTTTTGTTGTTGTTGTTGTGAGTAATGTATAATAATCTTCAAAAGAATGTTTTTAATTTTGCTGAAGTATAAAAAGTGATGATGAAGTTAATGTTTTTCATGAAGATTAGGAATAAAGCCGTGAAATCAAGCTTATTTATTGTGTGTGTGTGTATGTGTGCGTGCATCGTGTGTGTGTGCGTGCGCGCATCATGTGTGTGTGTGCATCGCATGTGTGTGTGTGTGTGTTAGCATTTGTGTAACACTAAGTGTTTTTTGTTTTTCCTTCGAGAAAAATAAATGCTGTTGTTAATGGCATGTTTACCTTGGTAAGCAGGATTGTTTGTGTTTTTTAAACTTTAATGTATGATAACTTCGAGAAAAAAAAAAAAATTTAAAACCATTTGTTTGCATGTTTAGTTAAAACTGGTGATGGAATTATAGCTTTCGTGAAATGAAAAAAAAAGAACTAAAACCTTTCATTGTATGTTAAATCTCTCTCTCTCTCTCTCTCTCTCTCTCTCTCTCTCTCTCTCTCTCTCTCTCTCTCTCTCTCGCTCTCCTCGCTCTCTCTGTCTCTCAACCATCTCTAAAAAACTGTCTAAGAAAATATTTCAACTTAACAGAATTAAGCATTTCCTAGATAGTCATACTCGCAAACTCTTCTTTAATGCATATATTCAACCAGAAATAGATTATGCTTCCACTTGTTGGGATCTTGCCAGTGAAAATAGCTTAAAAAAACTAAAAAGCCTCTATAAACGTGCTATCAAAATTGTTCTTCTCAAGTCGTCCTCACCTTTAACCAGTGATTATAAAGAACTAGGTATTCTTCCCCTGGATAAAAAATGTCATTTAAACAAAGCTGTCTTTATGTACAAGATAATGAAAAAAGTGACCCCAACTTATCTTTGTAAAAGATTCCCTACTTTAAACATGCGTAGCAAATGTACAGTTTTTATTCCTCGTCCCAGAACCAATCTCTTTATGACATCTCTCACCTATTCTGGGGGTAAACTTTGGAACGATCTAAAAGATTCATTTAAAAACCTTAACACCGTTTCATCTTTTAAAAGAGCTTACAATAAAGATCTCATAGAGAAATTATAAGTATGTCAGCAATAAAGTCTAAATTTTTTGCATGCAGTGAAACTGTAAACTCTTAATATATGCCAGTCATATTGTGTGTGTGTAAACTAAAATAACCAAAATTGCTTGTTGTCTTGGAATTAAATGTTTTATTTTATTTTATATATATATATATATATATATATATATATGTGTGTGTGTGTGTGTTTGTGTGTGATCAATACAATATTGTTTCTTATAATTTGTCATTTATTCTATGCATGTGCTTTGAAATGTTTCAGGATTTGTTATGTTTCCTAAATTTGTTATGATATTACTACCCCCTACCCCCTTTTCCTCTCCTTTTTTCATGTTTTTTCAATTTTCTTTCATTTGGATTTGTTTTTATATTTTCGAGGGCATTGTGTAAAAAAGCTTATGCTTATCTATTAACCCTCAATAAACATTCGTATTCGTATTCTATCCTCTCTCTCTCTCTCTCTCTCTCTCTCTCTCTCTCTCTCTCTCTCTCTCTCTCTCTCTCTCTCTGTGGTTGTATGTTATTAATTATGTTCGAAAGAGATTTTTTTTTTTTAATTTTACTACAGATTTTACTACTCCATTTTCAAAATGTACTGACTAATCCTTCGATCATCCCAAACCATTTGGCCAACTGAAAAATAATAATAATAAAAACTGGTCGTGGATCACAAAAGCTACCGTATTTTACTGACTACAAGGCGCGCGCGCCTGACTATAAGCTGATTTGACACAAAATTAAGATTCTGTTATTATAGTTTCTTACTATACTGGTCTCCAAAATTTAAGGGCCGGAAGAACGATCTTCTCTCTTCTGTCTTGGAGGCATGCTTATTGAGAGCTCTGGTTGCCGCCCTTAAATACACATTCGTGTCTAACTTTTGCTCAGCAGTGTTCACTACAGTCATGCCTTGCACGTGCAATAGGCAAGAAACCCTGCATCAGCCCTGATTCTTCAGCGAAAAGAGACCAAACTTTCGTGAAATTCTCGTGAATTTGCCACATTTTAAGCGTACCTGAAAACGCTGTTGCTGTACTGCAATGTCTGCAAAACTGGTTCAGGCACGTGCAACAGGAAGGAAAGTTATTGAGTAGCCTAAGTTTTGCCATTTTCTTCATTGTTGTCTTAGTGTACAATAAATAGATATCAAGCTACTGAAAACAGAAGCCGGCCCTTAACTTTTGGAGACCAGTATATGATACCAGTCACATTATAAGGCGCAGGGGTCTCAGTCTAAGAAAACAGTATCGTCTTATAGTCCGTAAAATACAGTATATTACTCCCCAATTCGCTTGTAGAATGCGCTTGTGGTCACCCACTATCAGTTCAACACATTCTTTTCGAATGTCCATTTTTAACATCGCTATACACCTTGTCTGGGATTCAAGTAGCAAACATAGGAACTTTACAAGATGTAGTTTACAGCCATGAAATGATCAAAATAGCTTCTGTCATATCCAGCTCTGGAATTGCAAGATTACTATAATTGATACGTTAGTTAATATTAATTTTCTTTTCTTTGCCCCAAATCCTTTGCCCCCCCCCCCCCCCACCACCCTTCTACCCATCACGGTCATACTCTCTCTCTCTCTCTCTCTCTCTCTCTCTCTCTCTCTCTCTCTCTCTCTCTCTCTCTCTCTCTCACACACACACACACACACACACACACACACACACACACACACACACACACACACACACACACACACACACTCTTTTCCCCCTCATTTTAATTCAATATTTGTTTATGTCTGTTTTGGTTTTGTTTAATTAATGTAATTATTTAAGTCTAATATCACCATTGTTGTGAACAGACTTTAAATTAAATCAATCAAATCAAGTCCCCAGGTAACACAAATCCTTTTGTAATAATTATATCCCACTATCTCCATTTATACCTTTCAGTTAAGCAAAGAAAATAAAGCAAACAACAAACAAACGACAGAACCAGAAAAGGAATGACCGTCACAAATCAAATTGCAGACAGAATGAGAGACTTAGTGCGATTTTTCTCACGCCAGAGGGCATGACGCTCGTGTGGGGCTAATCCTCTCTATATTATTAGTTGGGGATAAAGAAAGAGAGAGAGACAGTGAGTGGTCCTACCATCACTCCCTCTCTCACTACGCCCAAGTAAGAAAATCGCGTGATAAGCCCCTAGTGCATTGACTGCCCTCTGGCGTGAAAAATATCGCCATAGGTTGACCATTGGAAAAAACAATATAATAGGCAGAGGCTCGGGGTACGTGCCCGTATCTCACATTCTCCAGGCTACGGGTACGGCGCTCAGTCACAGGATGCATAAATTGTAGCGTAAACGTCTTCAAAAACTACTAACATTAACTCTGACATGTTCCTAGCCCTGTTCCTTAGCCAGATGCGCCGCGTTATTATACGAAATAAGAAAATGCATTTGTTGACGAAAAATTCGACTAGGAAGAGTTACTATCCCTGAACATGGTCTGAGTGTTGCAAGAATGCCGTACCTCTAGCCACTGTGATAATAATAATAATTAAAAAAGCAACCCTACGCTGGCATAGAAGCTAAATAAAACCACACCAAAAACCACGATGGCACGATAACTGGGGGTTTTGGTGGGTTTTTTTCCACCTATCTGTATTGTTAAAAAACTCGGGACTTTACTGGTGTTGCACTGCCTCCGGGCATTGCAGCCAGTATTGTTCCCACCATCTTTGTATTTACAAATGTCCCATATGTGTCTATGACCGAGAGGACGTGGAACATCATTTTCATCACCGCACGATAACTGGACTCCCATTTACTGATAAGTCGGGGGAGATTATTTTTTATTATGTCAATTCAGATATACTACTTGTGGCGGTGCCGTTTAACCGAGGCGTGGTCACCGCTACAGCTATCTGTATTAATAAATAAAAAATCGGGACTTTACTGGTTTCGTACTGCCTCCGGGCATTGCCTCCAGTATTGTTCCCACCATATTTGTATTTACAAATGTCCCATATGTGTCTGATTCAGACCGAGAGGACGTGAAACTCCATTTTCTCTCATTATTTTTGACTCTTGGATTATTGTGGGTTTGGGTGTTTTTGTGTTAAAAAAAATAACCCGGTATGGACACGGCAATACCCAGCAGTTTATTATTTTACGCACACACACTCACAAAAAATTCCTCGGATGACACTTTTTTTTACTATAAACCTACTTTGGTTGAAATCCAGCCATAAACTTTCAAATCATCAGGTGATACAATATAGGCGACTACGTGGTGATTTAATAAATGTTTATAAAACAAATTCACAGTTCTGATATTACTAATAAACATTTGTTACAACTTTGTACCTACTCAAAAACTAGGAATAATGATTTGAAAATACTAACCCAACACAGCAGAACTAACATTAGACAGAATTTCTTTAGTAACAGAGTCACTAAATACTGGAATTCTCTTCCAGCACATATCAAGTTGGCACCTAACCTTAATCAGTTCAAAAACCTCCTCGATAAAGACCCCAAGATTCAACAATTGAAATGTGTATATGATTAACACATCTAAAAGCGTCTTAGTCATGCCAATCATGAAAAAGAATAGACATATTCAGAAAGGACACATTAAGAGGCCGTGAGGCCTAGTGTCATTCTTTGACCTGACCTGACCTGACCTGACCAGTGTCTTTGTAATATTCAAATATGATTCACAGAGATTACGTCACAGCTGTTCAGGTGCACAACAAGTTGAGCTGTTTAGTTAAATTACTGAATCTAATACAACCAAGCATTTCTTATTAAAAATTATTTGACTGTATCAAGTTCAAGTATACTTTAATATCTCCAAAAGATAAATTCAGGTTAGGTGCAACAACATGACAGAGATACAACATAACTGAAAGAACATTAATCAAACGCGTGAAACAAAATTATACCAATCAAATAATTATTAAAGTCCATTACATGAACTTAGAAATGTACACATTTAAAACAGAGTAACCATTATTAACTTATAACAGTCAATCAAATAACAACATTTGGAATACTTATCGTCATCAACAATCAATACACACACATCAATACTAAATAGTAATACATAATAGTATCTCTACACATTAACATTTAACAATTACTGCAGTCAGCTAGCTGTTTCAATCAGAACAAGATAGAATAAGGACTGGAGAGAGAGAGAGAGAGAGAGAGAGAGAGAGAGAGAGAGAGAGAGAGAGAGAGAGAGAGAGAGAGAGAAATGAATCATTAATTTAAGAGATGGATGGAACGTGGTATGACAGTTTTTTGTGCCCGTGATTTCAGTTTGAGAGTTCGATAGTGTATGTTCTTCGTAGTATTTAAAACATATATTTCTTCCATCAGATTTATGGTGAAAACATTTTTTTGTTTGAACAGTAACATGCAACTTACTTAGTAGAAAATCTTCTTAAATAATAAACCCTTTTTTTTATATTTTTGTTGAACAGTACCATGCAACGAATTTAGTAGAAAATACACTTTTTATTTAATCGCAAACATAAATAAAAATGCTCATGAGTGAAAATCTGACACGGGTTCACAGAATATTACTAATTTTCTTACATACTATAGGTCTAACATTCTTCTTTTTGACTGTTGTTTATGAAAAGTTTCTCATGTAAAGTTGGCTTGAAGACAAATCCTGAAACTAAGCTAAAAGTTCCTTCAGGATATGGCGTGTCATTTAGTAAATGGTTTATACGTTTTTGTTATTCAACAATTTCAAAATATAAACAATAATGAGGTAACAGGGTAACAACAAGCATATAGCTTATATCGTGAGGGAAGGGAAAAATAGGGTTTCACGCCCTCTTCGGCCTTTCGGCCATGTGGGGCATTTGTAAATATAAAGATGGTGGGAACAATACTGGAGGCAATACCCGGAGGCAGTGCTTAACCAGTAAAGTCCCGATTTTTTTTAAAAATACAGGTAGGTGTAGCAGTAACCACGCCTCGGATAAACCTCATCGGCTATGGTACCGCCACAGTTTTAAAAACTGAAGCTTATAGCGTACCCGTACACAATACATTACATAGGATTCTATGGACGGAAGGTGTGTTCTCACCAATTAGAAAATATTGTTTTCAATATTTAGAAAAATCATTCACAAACTAACAGAGTGAACAAAATAGAAAACGAGAAAAGAAATAAAAGAGTGACATTATGGGAAAAGTCACAAAAAAAGAAAGAAAGGAGGAAAACAAAAGGGAAAATCTGACACTAACTGTCGCATCTAGAGTGCCAAAGGAACCGTTCTGCCAAATTCCGTTAAGATTGGTTCAGTAGTTTAGGCTCTGTGAATGTGGAAGAAATGTATGCAGCCACTCGTGCGCGTGCTACGCTTTCCAACCACCAACACCCCCCCCCCACCCCCACCCCCTTCTCCTCATCTCAGCCCCCGCCTTCTTTGCGTCCCTTGGGTGATGCACCTCCACACCAAATTTGAAACGATTCCATGCCGTGGTTCGAGATATAAGAGGGTGAGAGAAAAAAACCGGAGACATGTCTGCCGCTCGGTGACCCCCCACCCCCCCACCCCTGGGGTATAATTTAAGCACCAATGTCTTCTATTCTTGGTGTTTTCACCCCCAACCCCTCCAAAAGATTTGAAGTTATTCCATGCAATGGTTCGTCAGATACAACAATGTTGGAAAAAATGGAGACATTTTGTTCAGCTCAACGACACGACGCAGCATATTTTTTTTTCTAACAGAACATTTACGTATGCAATACACCACCACACACAATTTGAAGCGATTCTGTTATGTACTGGGATACACCACCACACACAATTTGAAGCGATTCTGTTACGTATGCGATACACCACCACACACAATTTGAAGCGATTCTGTTACGTATGCGATACACCACCACACACAATTTGATACACCACCACCACACACAATTTGAAGCGATTCTGTTACGTATGCAATACACCACCACACACAATTTGAAGCGATTCTGTTATGTATGGGATACACCACCACACACAATTTGAAGCGATTCTGTTACTTACTTACCACGACACAATTTGAAGCGATGTCTGTTACACCACCACACACACAATTTGAAGCGATTCTGTTATGTACTGGGATACACCACCACACACAATTTGAAGCGATTCTGTTACGTATGCGATACACCACCACACACAATTTGAAGCGATTCTGTTACGTATGCGATACACCACCACACACAATTTGAAGCGATTCTGTTATGTACTGGGATACACCACCACACACAATTTGAAGCGATTCTGTTACGTACCGATACACCACCACACACACTTTGAAGCGATTCTGTTATGTACTGTGATACACCACCACACACACTTTGAAGCGATTCTGTTATGTACTGGGATACACCACCACACACAATTTGAAGCGATTCTGTTACGTATGTGATACACCACCACACACACTTTGAAGCGATTCTGTTACGTACTGCGATACACCACCACACACAATTTGAAGCGATTCTGTTATGTACTGCGATACACCACCACACACAATTTCAAGCGATTCTGTTATGTACTGTGATACACCACCACACACACTTTGAAGCGATTCTGACCATCGGTTCACAAGAGTACAGCCTGGACATGAATCAAATGTATCGCCGAAAAAGAACAAAATTGACGTTGTCACGGTCAAACTTCAAGGTCAAGGTGTAGAGTGGCACAGAGGTAACGCGGTTCGCCTTGTGTCAAGTAAACCCCGAGTTCGAACCTGGGTACAGGGGATTTTCCCCTCTCACTCTGCACTAGGCCTTACAGTCTGAACGTGTGGAGTCTTTCGGATGAGACGATAAACCGAGGTCCCGTGTGCCCATGCACTTAGCGCACGTTAATCCCAGTAGCGACGAAAAAGTTGTCATTTGGTGAAAAATGTACCCACCCACCCCTTCCTTCTCATCAGTCACACACACACACACACAAAAATCGCATCACACCAATAATTTATGCACGGAAGTCGACTACTCCAGGTGATGCACCTCCACACACAATTTGAAGCGTAGTCGAGCAAAGGCCAAAAACCTTGTAGAATGACAATGACTGAACAGACTTTTAAAACCTTCTTAAAGACCCACCAGATCACGCGTCAAAATCACGGGTTTCGCGTGTTTTCCCCTCTTATAGCTGGTAAGAAATCTTGTTTTGACCAGGTTTGACTCCCATACAAATGCCCCCAAACTCAAAACGAAACACCATGTTAAAGAGCAGACTCAATTTGAAGTTGGGGGCAGCTGTATGCGGGTCACAGCTACCCAGAAAAAAACCACCCCAAGGGACTTAATTGTGGTGGGTCAGTGTGTCTTTAATTTAAGCTTAGCTTAGATATGAATAAAAAGGGCAAGACGGGGTAAAAAGCGCGCCCCAATGGGCTCATGTAAGAAGCCCACCCCAATCTATCCCATGAAATGAAGCAAATTCTCATGGGCAAATTAATTTTGACTCAATTTTCTTTATTTCATGAGACGAGGGGTTAATGTCTAGCCCATGTGCTTTTTACCCCATCTTCCCCTACTAGTAGCAAGCACCTAATGGACAAAAAAGGTCCAAATATATTAACAGAAATAAAATTTAAAAAATGGCGGATAGGTGGCGTTTCAAGATTAGGTTGGCTTGCTGTCCAAGTACCCTTTGATAATGTTGTTTAGAAAGAAAGAAAGGGACAGACAAAATAAGAAAGAAAGACAGAGAAAAAGGTCTATGATTCAGTGTCCTAAAAATGCAAACAAGTCAATGACACGGGGCGGGGTTGGGGGGTGGGGCGGCTGGGAGGGAGTGGAGTTAAGGAAGGGAAGAGTGAAGGGGAGAGGAAGGGAGGGGGAGGGGAGGGGGTGTCTTTGCGCTAAGGAGGCCGCGAGTCCGATGCGCCACACAATATCACAATCCCAAGATTTACTGCGTGTGCATCACGCTTCGCCTAATTACACTTCGCCTAACAACATCTCGCCTAATCATATCTCGCCTAATCATATCTCGCCTAATTACGCTTGGCCTAATCATTATGGAGTGTTTATCATATGTAAACACTTCGCCTAAAATGTCCAATTCGGGGAAAAAGGGTGCGTGACCATCATGTGCACTTGGTCCCTGAACACACAGAACAAACGGTTGAATTTTTGTTTGTGGCTCAAGCAACTTCCTCTGCACGGTCGGATCTGAAGCTGTCGGTCATGAAACATTTAAGAGATTGTCGCACTTCAAATTGACTAATTTGATATTTATTGTCATTACCAAAATAGGTATTTTATGCGTACAAGGGGGGAGAGTATACAATACAAAACTGGCCATTGTCAACATGCAAAACACTTGTGGCGGTATAAGCCATAGTTTTAAATGCCGAAAAGGTTTAAAAAGTTACGTGGTCACCGCTACAACATTCTGGTTTAATTTAAAAAATCGGGACTTTATTGGAGTGGTAAAAATAGACTGCCACCGGGCTATTGCGATTTCGCGCTTGTTACACTTCAACTTCCTCTGCCGGGAGATGGTACATGAAAGCTATTTACAAATTTCCCATATGATGTCTATTGTCATTACCAAGAGGTCTTATGACAAGGGGGGAAACTCCATTTTCATTCATTCCATTGTCAACATCAAAACAATTAAGTCCATTTAAAAATAATAAGGTAGATGGAAACAACAAAAAACATTACTTAATGCTTACATCGTTCCATTTCCGTGTGGCCAAAAATCAAATGGAGGAGAAAAAAAGAAAAAAAGAACATCTAACAAAAAACTCTCTGTTTCTTGAGGATTTCCTCCTTTGTGTTTTATAATAAAGAGAAGAGAAAGAGTTCGATCTTTTAAAACAAGTGTATTATTGGTCGACCACCCAAACTTAATTGCTACCCTATATACATGTATATTTGCACTCGAAACGATTCTTTATTAGAAAAGAAAGCTTTACTTATTTCTTATTTTCATAGCCTCTGCAATGTATTTTGCAACAGACTGAATTACCTGGTCATCCTGAAAGCTGAGAGAGAGAGAGAGAGAGAGAGAGAGAGAGAGATGGAGAGAGAGAGAGAGAGAGAGAGAGAGAGAGAGAGAGAGAGAGAGAGAGAGAGAGACGAGAGAGAGAGAGAGAGAGAGAGAGACCAGAGAGAGAGAGAGACAGATTTTCTCCTGCTCGTCTTCAAATTTGGCATGTAGAGGTACTTTGGCTTATGGCCTTTCTGATGATGGCATACCGATCAAGATCAAGGTCAAGGTCCGGGAGATCGGTAGGCCTTGAAAGTGGTAGGGGTCTACAAATTGGGTTTTAAGCCATATTTTTCCACATTTGTACTTGACAGAAGCGCTTCAGATTGTGTGTGGTACTGTATAACCTAGAGTAGAAAACATCCGAGCATAAATTATCGCCATGCTGACCTTGACCTTGAAGTGTGACCTTGAAAACCAAAATTTCCTTCTTTGCGCTATATATTTCTTGTTCAAGCTGTATCTCGTGAACTAGAAGACAGAATCCCTTCAAATTTTGTGTCAGGATGTGACACTAAGAGTATAACACATTCGTACATAAATTATCCCTCGGAAATAGAATGTCGCCGAGCGGCAGACATGTTTCCGTTTTTCTTCACCCTCCTATATATCTCGTGAAATACTGTATAGAATCACTCCAAATTTTGTGTGGGTGTGTAAAAAGAAGAGTAGAAGACATTGCAGTACAAATTATGCCACGTGGGATTTCAATGTCGCCGAGCGGCAGACATGTCTCCGAGTTAAAGGTATACACCCCCATTCATCCCGGTAAAGGAGGGGGTCTAATACTAAAAGTAAAAGACATCCTAGCACAAAATGTGCCACGTGGGGCTTAAATGTCGCCAAGCCGCAGACATGGCTCAGTGTCAAGGGTGTGCACCCCACCAATTAAGGGTGTGCATCCCGGAAAACGATCTGCACCCAGTCAAGGGTGTGTAGGTGCATCACCCAAAGGTCACAAGGAGGACGGGGACCTAAGATGTGAGGGGGGAGGGAGGTACAGGGCGGGGCATGTACAGGGCGTAACCGGCAAAGGACATATCTGCCGCTCGGAGATGCCCTTGTTTTCTTTTTTTTCTTTTCTTTTTTAAAGTATTTTTTGAAGCAAAGGAGTTTTATTTAAAGAAAACAAATATTATTTTCATGTCAACGGGCCGGCCAAAAAACAGGAATTGTTCGGAAATAATTAAGGGGAGTAATTTCATGGTGTGTGGGAGTGATCTTGCCTAATTCAATCGGTCAAACAGGGGAAGTTTACTCTACCATCAGGTAGATCCCCAGCCCTCGCCTCGTGTGTTTGAGGAGACGTACATCACTTAGAAACACAAAAATTCTAAAATTGATGTCATTTATATTTGTACGTCACAATTTTGCAAGTTCTATCGGTTTGTGGCTACTGGCCACCCCTCATTTTTCTTTCCAAAAAAAATGTTTCGCAAGTCGCTGAACTCGCATCCTGCGGTTTCAAGCTTCGACGCCAATGCCGCCATGGTTGCTGCTATGGTTTTGACCGAGTAAGTCGAGGTAATCAACTCTAACTTTCACGAAAGTGCTCTCCCCCCCCCCTATCCCCCCCCCCTCCCCCCCCCCCCTCGAAGATCGTCTATTGAACCTCTTGTTCTCATCGTAAGCTAAAATCTGGGTGCAAGATTATAAACTTACATTATAACGAAACCATTATGAACAAATTATACCACAAGAACACTACCAACCCTCCATGCACTGTACAAATGGATGGCTTGAAAAACAGCTTTTTATAGCTTAAAATGCCACTGTTAAAAACCAATAGTGGTGGATGCCATAAAAGGATGCCAGTGGTTTCTACCCATAATGGAGATACAATTTGATCAAAGAAACCACAAAAGGAACTATCACTAACTGTGACTAAGGGGAAATGTACGCTTGGTAAAAAGCGCATGGGGGGTTAAGAAGCCCCACCCCAATTATCTGCATGAAATAAAGAAAATTTCAGATCAAAATTTGCCCATGAGACGAATGCTAAACACCATTAACGCTCTGTCTCAAGGTGGTGCAAAATAAAAATGAAACTGAAATTGGCTTCATTTCATGAGATAATTGGGGTGGGCTTTACTTAAACCACACATTCCATGCGCTTTTTTACTCACCCCGTCTTCCCCTAGAAGAGAAGAGGCTGCGGCGCGCGGAGTTCCGATTGCGATCTCGGCATTGTCTGGTTTTTTTTATGTAGAAGGAGGGGGGGGGGGGTGAAGCAAATGTTTTATTAACGCGCATTTGCAGCGAGGGAGTGCAACAAGCTGAAAGGTACTCAACACATAATTATAGGTACTAGCAACAGGCTGCATCACATTTGACACAATTGATGGAAGTCAAAGATATAAATTTAGTAAAGAAAAGTCTGAAAAGTAATTAACTTGATTAACTTAAAACTTGATACATGTAAAGAAAAGTCTGAAAAGTAATTAACTTGGGATTAACTTAACTTGTTACCTGTTACATGGTACATGTAATGTGTGAGTAAACACACACACACACACACCCACACACACACCACACACACACACACACACACCACACACATACACACACACACGCACGCACGTGTGCACACACACACATGCTTTCACAACACACACACGCGCGCAAACGCACACGCACACGCACACACACACATATATGACATGGAATATATTATAATATATAAACGCACAAATACACACATGCGCACATGGCACTGACTCACACACCACACACACACACACACACACAACACACACACCACACGCAACACACACACACGTTGAACACTCACTACAACACATTTGGAGCAGAACTGTAAGATTGGCAAAGGGGCCGCAACGAACAACAAGGCAAACAAGGGACAACTTGTCAGATACCGCTAAGGGGCTGAAACGAACAATAGAAGAGAAAAGTTGGTTGGAAAAAAAAAGGGGGGGGGGGGAAAGGGGGCGAAGAGAGGCATATATTAATATGTAAGGCGAGAGGGTTAGTAGGGTTGGGGGTGGGGGTGGGGGTCATAATGTGACAGATTTGTGGCCCTTTTTTTTTCTTCTTTAAAAAAAAAAATATCTCTTATTATTAAAGGTTGTACGTGTTCCACGACATTTTGCAGCGTTTGGCGACAAAAGGCCTTTTTCTCGCCCACAGGCTGGTATGGGGAGTTTACTTCTTTTAATCCCCTTTTGATTGCTGGCCTGGTGAGGAGGCGGTTACACGTGTCTTGTTCGCCATCCCTAAACAAAACGGTTAGGGCCACACACACACACACAGACACACACGCACGCACACAGAGACACGCACATACACACAACGCACACACACGCACACACACACAAAAACACGCACGCGCGCACACACACACACGCACGCAGCGCGCGCGCATGCACGCGCGCACGCACACGCCACACGACGCACACACACACAGCACACATACCAGAGAGAGAGCGACACACACACATACACACACACACATAGCACACCTACACACACAGAGATACACACACACACATAGCCTACACACACGCTCGCACCACGCACACGCACACGCACACACACACACGCACGTCACACGCACACGCACACACACGCACACACACACACACACACGCGGACGCACGCAACACACACACACGCACGCACACGTGCATACAACACACCCACACGACGCACGCACGCACGCACACGCACACACACACACACAGAGCACACCTACACACAGAGAGAGAGAGAGAGAGAGAGAGAGAGAGAGAGAGAGGAGAGAGAGAGAGACCACACACACACACCACACACACACACACACACACACACACACACACACACACACACACACGCACACGCACACGCACATACACGCACACACACACACACACACACACACACACACAAGGCGGACCGATTGATTTTCTTCGGCTTGAACGCACGTGCGTGTGCATAATTGAATGAGTCAATCAGTGCTTTTTCGGTGGTCCCTGACTCCCTCCCTACCTACCCTAGGACTTAAAATGTTTTTTAGGTAAAGGTCAAGATGTGCCACCCCCCCCTACATTTCTCGGTTCATTCCATTTGTCCGTTTTTGCCTTTCTTACCAAACATGAAGCTGTATTTTAGGAACATTTTTCAGCTAATTATCTTTGTTCAATAATTAATTTGCAGTCCTGGATAAAGGCCAGTTATCTAATTAGGACCCCCCCCCCCCCCCCCCACACACACACACACACACACCCCTATGTAGTGCAGTACAAGATACAGAACCGCGGCATTTGTCACAGTCGTGGTTCACTGTCGTTTTCCCGTCTTATAGGGGGTGGGGGTGAGGGGGGGGGTTAGGATAGGGTTAGGGATAGGTTAGGGATAGGGTGAGGGATAGGGTTATTATTCCAAAAAGATAATTAGCTGAAAAGGTTAATAAAATACAGCTTTATGTTTGGTAAGAAAGGCAAAAACGGGAAAATTGAATTAACCGAGAAATGCAGGGGGGGGGGGGGGGGGTTACCAGGATCTGTATTTTCAACTTGTGAGGAAATTTATAAAATAAAATAAAACATAAGATGTGCCCACCCCCAAGCCCCACCACACCCACCACACACACCCCCCCCCCGATCCCACACGAGGGCCCCCCCCCCCCCCCCCCCCCCCCCCTCGACTTGGCATTTTCTTCTCGGTTTTTTTCCATTAATTTTTCCGTTTTTGCCTTTTCTTACTCATACATAAAGCTGTATTTTAGGAACATTTTTAGCTAATAACTTTTTTGGAATACTAACCCTATCCCTAACCCTAACCCTAAACCTAACCCTACCCCCCCCCCCACTATGTACTGCAGTACACAACGCGATTTGTCACAGTTGTGGTTCGTTGCGTTTTTCCGTCTTTATAGGAGGGTGGGGGGTATAGGTGGGTGTTAGGGTTAGGGTTAGGGCTAGGGTTAGTATTCCAAAAAAGGTTATTAGCTAAAAATGTTCCTAAAATACAGCTTTATGTATGGTAAGAAAGGCAATAACGGAAAAATAGAATTAACCGAGATATGTAGGGGGGGTGGCAACATCTTGACCTTGTGGCCAGTTGCTACAAAGTGATAG
Organism: Phymorhynchus buccinoides; assembly: GCA_017654935.2. Classification (NCBI taxonomy): domain Eukaryota; kingdom Metazoa; phylum Mollusca; class Gastropoda; order Neogastropoda; family Raphitomidae; genus Phymorhynchus; species Phymorhynchus buccinoides. Next base: position 21,445,751 of record CM065712.1, on the reverse strand, counting down.
AACTTGCAAATTGTGACGTAAAATTACAAATTACATCAAATTTAGAATGACGCACTGCGTTCTACATGCTGTGTGTCCCTCCTGAAACACACGAGGCGAGCGGCTGGGGATCTACCTGAGTGGAAGAGTAACTTCCCTTGTTTGACCGATTGAATTAGGCCAGATCACTCCCACACACACGTCCATGAACATTACTCCCCTTAATTATTTCCGAACAATTCCTATTTACAAAATAGGCTTTTATATATGACGTAACTCAAAAAAGCAATCGAAACAAAAAAAAAAAAAAACATAAACAAGAACATAAACAAGCGCGGATTCGCAATCGTTTGTGGCAGCGGTCTATTTTTACCACTCCAATCATTACATACACTGAGTCGCCTCCCCTGGCTTTTTCAAATAATTTAATCTGTAAACCAGAATGTTATCTCTGCACCATTTCGTAACTTTTTATATCTTTTTGGAAAACATTTAAAAACTATTTATCCTACTTATGCTCATCGAAAGAAGCACCGCATACTCGTCGTGTCTGTTGGTAGTGTCTGTATTACGTATGTTTATTATTTTGTACGCTTTAAAATGAAGATTCATGTGCTCTGTTCAGTATACAATTCTTTCCAGCCTACCTAATCTTTAATACTACCTTAACTTGTGGCGGTGCCATAGCCGATGAGGTTTAACCGAGGCGTGGTCACCGCTACACCTATCTGTATTAATATATAAAAAATCGGGAATTTACTGGTTTCGTACTGCCTCCGGGCATTGCCTCCAGTATTGTTCCAACCATATTTGTATTTACAAATGTCCAATATGTGTCTGATTCAGACCAAGATGACTTAAAACTCCATTTTCGCCGCATACCTAAGGACTGTAGATATGACAACTGAAATGTTACTTTATGCCCAAGTTTTTTTTTCTCTCTTTTACAATATGTGCGACAATTTTGGACAGACAGACCGACCGACAGACTTTGACCGACAAAGTGAGTTATAGGTTTAACAGAAACAAGAACATAAAAAGGACAACTCTATCAAATCAAATCTATCAACTCAACTCAACTCGGAAGAGAAGACACATTAACATGTCATTCATCGCCAAAAAGGTATAGGGTTAGGATCAGCCTATGACTCCCCCCCCCCCCCCATAAGCAGGTAAACGAAGCAGATTTTTTGATATTGAGGCTCGTGAAAACATTGAGAGAGGATGGGGAGGGGGAGGAGGGGAGTGGGGGGGGGGTGTGGGGTTGATCGTTCAATTGCTTTATATTTATAGTCTGTTCACGCAATGGAGATATTTACACCTAAAAAAACAATAAAAAAATTGGGTGGGTGGGGGGGATGGGGGGGGGTGAAAGGGGGGGGTGGGGGGGGGGGGGGGGGGAGGGGGGGGGGGGGGGGGGGGGGGGGGGTGGGGGGGGGGGGGGGGGGGGGGGTGGGGGGCGGGGGGGGCGTAAAGGGGTGTATAAAAGACAAGTTTGTCCCCCCTCCCTCCCCCCCAAAAAATTGTGTTTTTTTAATATTAAAACACACACACACACGAAGAAAGCCTAAAAAGAATCTGGTTACACAGGTGTAAGTTTCTGCCCAAACTAGATCTATTTGTGACAGGTATGCACACATGCATGCATGCGCACACAACCACACATAAGCATGCATACAATAACACACCGCGAAGTGTCATGTTCAGACAACGTTATTCCCCCCCCCCCCCCCCCAGTGCACGCCCCCCCCCCCCCACCCCCCCCCCCCAAAAAAAAAAGAAAGAGAAGAAAAAAAGTGTATTTTATTTTTCTCCATTTGCTTGGCATATTCCTTCTCTTTTTTTCTGATTTTGTGTAAACCACATTTGGAGCTAGCTTCATGTAGGCCTACTGACTCTTTCCCCTACTGTGGCTTCTTCTTCGTGTTGGGGATGTTTATCCTGCCCCACATTGACGAAAGTCTTCGTTTAGACTGCTATTTGGCGCACAAGATGCATGCTTTGTGAGTTCGTGTCATCCATACACGACCTACTCGTAGGCTTACTGAATAGTGGAATGGGCTTCTTCTTCTTCCTATTGGGGATGTTCATCCTGCCCCACGCCCAAAGTCTTCGTTTTAGACTGCTATTGGCGCACAGGATGCGTGTTTTGTGAGTTCGTGTCGTCCATCCCACCGGCACAACATGTTTGACCTACTCCTACTGAATAGTGGAATGGGCTTTAACGTGCGCGAAAGATCTTGTGCGTGCATTCGCACACGGGACCTCGATTTTAGGTCTCATCCGAAGGACCAGGAAATAGCAGTAAAGTATCTTTGATTCTTTCCCAAGGATACAACACCGTGACCGGAGCTGGGTTCGAACCAGCGCACTCACAAACCCGTTGAATTACGAGCGGCGACTCTTAACCAACCGGCCACGGCGCCTCGTGGACGTCTTTGCCACGTGTTCTGTTCCGTCATTCATTGACAAAGTCTGGTTAATTAAATTGATTAGGTAGCCTATTAAAGATGACAAATAATGCCCATTAGCCCTAGGACTAATGTTTATTATGGACGCGTTTGTACCAAGTTTGTTCATGATCGCAGTCAGATCTATAGGCCTACATGTATAATGCGAACCAATTGTGTGTTTTGGGTATGCTGGTTTTATAAGCTTTTAGGCATCTAGCTTGTTGTGCTCAGGAAAAATGTTGTGGTAGTGTCAATCCCGCAGTGTTCCCTTTGTTTGATGTCAACCAAAACTATGACGATGGTTTTGTTGTGGCTCCTTTAGAATCTCTACGACTTCAAGGGGGGTGGGGGTTGCCACAGGGGGGAGGGGGGGTTTTTTTGGCCCAGGGGGGAGGTGAGGGGGGTTGCCGCAGTAGGGGGAAGAGGGTGCCCATTGACCCTACAAACGCGCAAATCCGTCAGTACTCTAGTCTTGTTTCCCTCTGTTCTTGCTTCTTTCAGTTTGGAAGCTTCCAAAACTTCACATATAGAGTCTAGATCTAATAATGTATAGATCTATAAAGCTTATTACACCCAAACGCAAATATGTTCACGCGCGTGTTCGCGCATACATGCACACCACGCACGCCGCGCGCATGCATAGAGAGGGAGAGTGAGAGAGAGGAAGAGAGAGAGAGGATGAGAGAGAGAGAGATAGAGAGAGAGAGAGAGGACGAGAGAGAGAAGAGAGTGGAGAGAGAGAGAGAGATTACGTCATAAGCTTTGCTTGTTCTGCTTCAGTTATGTTGTTGTTGTTCCATGTTTCTGGGGAAATAAAACACCAGCTATCAATGACGTCAACTTTGTGTTACTTAAAAACTTTTATTATTCTTTCCACACCCCTTTCCTTCTTTTTTTTCTTCCTCCCCCCTTCTTTCACTTTCCCTTTTTCCCTTATTTCACTTCTTTTTTCTTTCCCCCCCTTCCATTACTTCTCCCCACTTTTCTTTTCCTTCTTTTCCCTTCTTTCTTCTTT
>CM065712.1:21420179-21441804 GCA_017654935.2 Phymorhynchus buccinoides | reverse complement strand
TGAGGATGACAGAGAGGACAGACAATTGTGGTAGGGCTGCAATTATAACCTTTTGAAAAATAAAATATTCAAAATATTTAGTCGTTTTGTTCTAGTTGAATTTGAATAGTATTTGATACCGAGTTATCATCTATATTGGAACAGTAGGCAGTTGTTAGTATAATATAATTTATACTTACATAATTGCTGTTTTAACTACAATACACGTACTTTCTAACGCTTGGTGCGTAGCAAAAGCATTCAATGTTTGGTAAATGGGAAAAATCATTTTTAAGATTGAATACACAGTATTGATACTGTGTGGAAGTTGTAGCTAAACATTTATTAAGTAATCTCTTCGTTGTATTTATGGATCGGCCAGTTCCACTGCAGGATATTCAAAGTGCCTTATACTTAGACAGGATTAAAAATAGGAGGTTTCATAACCGTATCCACTAAAACTCAGGTAAAATCGATTTTCTATTGCACATAGGCATGTACTACTGTTTGGTTTTGGAAGCCTGGGACACTATTCTTTGCCTTTGTCTATAGTCTATCCTGGCTCGCACACTAGTTGTGCCAGGCGATAAAGATTACTATCTGTGGCATGGGGACAGGAGTAGTGTTGGAGGGTGTTAATATAGATGACAGTCCTTCTAATAGGAGACTGGGGTTGTTGGTGGTTTTTCGCTTTGGAGAGGCTAACCAGAATATTAGTCAAAACATTTCTTGTGGGGATTCGCTAGAAGCTGTTTGAGGAAAGTATTGCGTTCTGCAGCTGTTTGGGTTGGAAGAGTTTGAGCCTTGTTCTGAAACTTTTGAAACAGTTTGGATTACACTATCCAGTATGTGTAATTTAGTACGATGGATTCGTTGTATTTCAATTGTTATTATAATTTCTTCTTTTTTTCCGTTGACTGCATTTGCCAATGCATTTAATCTTGAGCTCGTTTCTGAGGTTTTGCTCTTGAACTAGTTATTCTGGTCTGAAGTGTTTTTTCTTGTTTGACTTTGGTTTTAGTGACTCACTGCTTCGTTGCTTGAAGTGGAATTTGGAAGCTGGTTTCTGTATCGTCACTGAGACACGTATCCACCCCCCCCCCTGATTACCTATCACTTTGGCAGCAGCTGCCTGGAGGGCTAGTTCTATATCGGTCTTCTGTCCTCCATGTCAAGTGTACTTTTGGGGAGGGGGAGGCACCGACGACACTCGGGTGTGCTTTGTTTTTTCGTTTCTAATCTGTTTTAGGCTTTTAATAGCTGCCGAGTAGGGAAGGAAGGATTCCCGCAAATACGGATGCCCTAAGCTTATTTTGGTATGCGGGCATCCCAAGGGGATCCTCCACAGTTGACTTACATTAGAGACATCAGTCCGCCCTGGGCACATCGAACCGCAGGTCACTCTCTTTGAGCGGCATCTCGGTTTGCACCGTGCCCGTAGGCGGGCACAATTCCGACATCTTCTGACCGGTGCAAGTAAGTGTGCACGTGGAATTCTTCAGCTTTCATTTTAAACCTAGGTGGGGAGAGTGGTTTGTTAAAACTATCCTGACAGCTCTTGTAGTCTGTTCCATCTATGTTTTCAATCTGGATGCAGATTTAGTCTCTGGAATGCTTTGGTCGATTTTTTGGGTCTCTTACTAGAGCTATTCCTGATGACACCTTCAGTTGTACTGTGGACATGCGAACATTTATATGGAGCGGTTTAACCAAAATTCATTTTGGCAAGCTGTGTTGTTGCGTTAGATTTACACCCACTCCAGCCAGCGGTGTGGAAAGTGGACGCTGAATGAGGAGGGCATATTGTTTGTTTATAAAGCTGGTAGCTGATGTAGGGCCCAAAGCTCGACGCGTCGCTGGGCCAGTACCTAGATTCTAGCACACTGGGTGCTTCAAAAAGACAAGTGGTGGAGGGCTTGTGGTTAATTCTCTGTTTTACTAATGTTTGGTGTTGCTTTGGTTGTTTCAGTCCTTCCTGGGGGAGGCCACCGTGCCCCAAACAGATTCTTTACCCTTGCGGATTCCCCGGAGGTGCAGAAGACGCCGCCGAGGGCCTAATTCCGTGGGATTTTTCTGTTGGTCTGTCATGAAGTGATCATGGGGGGGATTCTCCCCAGTCTTCTCTTAGTCTTTTTCGGTCAACCGATGTTTGAGTTTCCAAGGGGTTTCACCGAGCCCCTCTCTTGCTGCTTCTTCCTCGGGGACTTGGAATCGGCAGGTTTACAGTTTTGTTTGTTTTCCCTTGGGGAGTGGTCTGAAAGGTTTGACAATATCTTACTCCTTCTGGATCATTCAAGTGCCATGGTGACCGTTAGAAATTATGGTTTCAGCGTCTGAATCGATGTCATTATATTATGAGGCACTGGAACAGATTCTATGTACTCAGAGAGTGATTTTGTCACTGGGGGGGATCCGGGTGTTCCCCCAGGAAGACGGCTCCCCTTCAACTTAGTCCTGTTGCTCATGACAGAGATTTTTCCGACAAAATTAAGTCAGTTAAATATATTTTATATTTTATTTATAATTATACAATATTTTATAAATTGTAGTCTTTACAAAGAGTGTAAGGGAATACTGTTCCTTCCCTCCTACCCTCGCCTACTCGGGGGGAGGGGGGAGGGTGGGTTCCAAAAAACAAATCGGAAAATTAAAAATTTACATGCTACGGGTAGGGAACTTTTATCGTTTAAGAAGTCATCAGAACAGTCCAAGCTACACCCGCAATAGCTCCACAGCAAAGTTTCGTCAAAGGGTAGAAATCAGATGGAACACAATGAGTGGTCGGACTGCGCCACAACCTTTTTTAGCAGTGTCAAAAAAAACATCACTTCTTTAGGTTATCTTCGGCAACTTTACTACACAACTTAATATTCCCATTCGGTGTGTGTGTCCACAGGCATCAATATTGGATCCACTGCAACTCTTTAGCACTGCATTTCCTGCTCTTCACCTGTGGGTTCAGGGGAGTAGCTACACTACTAGATTTACTTGCATCCCTCTAATTAGAGGATCACCTCAGTGGTCGGCTCTTTCTACCACATGTATTAAATTTTCCAAACGCATTCTGATTTTAATAACTTATCTATTTTCCCAAAATGTTCTTCATTTTCTTGCACCTTGTGATGGTTTGCTGAAAGTGTGGAACTTTTCAGCCCTAGTGCAGAGAAGAAGACAACATTCTTTTATTAGAAATGCTTCTGTTGGGGTTGATCAAAGACAGTGTTGTTAGCAGATATACATATGACGAGAATCCATAATTCGAAAGAGATCTCCCTAGGTACATGCTCATAACTATTCTGTCCCCCATTGGGACAAAAAGGTAAACCCAGCCACAATCTTTACTTTTATTTTATTCTTCTCACAGCAACAGAGCTACTTCAAAAAGTATACACAGTTAGTGGTGTTAGTGGTTTCTTTGACAAACACTAACAAACTAGAAGCGAATAACACATCGAACGCAAAAAAATGCGAAAACAAAACAAAACCCTACACACTATTTATGTCAATGAAGTAAAGTCAAATGACAAGAAGAGAAGTGAGGAGGCAAGAAAAGAGTCGTTGTGAGAGAAGAAGGGTGGCCCAACCCGAGGACAAGCTAGGTGCCTCGCTCCCAGAGCAGTGGAAGGCACGCGGAAGAGACTCTACTCCCAGAGTTGGTTGGTACACTCGTGTTGTCGCACGGACGGCATGATGCAGGAGGCTCAAAGAATAGTGTGGACCAATTCCCGTCAGTCGTCCGCCCTACTGGAATGGTCAAACTATGGCGATATTTTTCACGCCAGAGGGCAGTCAATGCACTAGGGGCTTATTCACGCGATTTTCTTACTTGGCGTAGTGAGAGAGAGAGAGTGATTGTAGGACCACTCATGTCTCTCTCTCTCTCTTTCTTTATACCCAAAAATAATATAGAGAGGAATCAGCCCCACACGCGCGTCATGCCCTCTGGAGTGAGAAAAATCGCAATAAGTCTCTCATTGTAGAGTAGCTAGGGTCTCGGCAGACGACCAAAGTCGCCTGAAGTTCAGCTAGAGGGAAGTCAAAGGCAGTAGCAAAACGGATGTAAGGCTGCAAGTGTCTCTTCTCTCTCTATCTCTCTCTCCCTCTCTCTCTCTCCAAAGGACTTTCCACTGGCGCGCGTGCTGTCTAGTGATGATGAGTGTGAAGGTGGCAGATACAGAGGGCTAGATCAGTGAGTTTATTCAGAGGCACACCCATGGTCGTCTGCTTTCTCGTGGAAATCTTCGGTATCTTCCGTAAATCTGGACAAATTTTCTTTGTGAAATTTATGCAGATTTTCCTTTATGTTTGCTAGTGTGAGGTTTCCTGCAGAACACACCATGTGTCGTCTGTTTCTTCGGGAATCTCGGGATCTTCCGTAATCTCGACAGATTTTATTCATTTATTTTTTTATTATTGTAAGCGCTTAGGCTGCTTTAAGAATAAGCGCATATAAGCATCATTATTATTATCACCCGCGGAGTTTACGGAGCGAAGGTAATATTGTTTTTGTTGTATGTATGTATGTGTGTGTGTGTGTGTGTGTGTGTGTGGGGTGGGCGGGGTGTTAACAGCTATCATCAGAAGAATAAAGATAGGAAGATGAAACTTGATGTTACAGAGCCTAGGTACTGTAGAGTGCTTTTGTGTCAAGGTCAAGGTCATGACCTTGACGTAGACCTTGGAAACTGACAATTATTTTTAGCATATCCTTGGGCACCATTCGACATAGGATGTGAAAACTTGGTATTAAGGTGGTTTGGATTCTGCGCCTTCCGAATATTGTTGACCATCAAAGGTCAAGGTCAAGGAGTCATCTGGACCCTGAAAAACGGGGGGGTCGGAAAATGGACTTCCAAGATAACCAACATATCCACCATGATGAAAAGGATAAGGGAAGATGAACTTGATGGCATGTAGGACTAGGTACTGATATGTGCTTTTGGTGTCAAGGTCTCAATGTCATGACTTGGAAAATGACAATCTATTTGTAGCATATCTAAGGCACCAGTCGACATAGATGTTGAAATTGTATGAAGGTTGTCTCGGCTTAGCTCATTCTGAATGTGACAATCAAGGTCAAGTTCAAGGTCAAAGGATGGCTGGACCCTGAAAATCGGGGAGTCAGGAAAATGAGTTCCAAGATGAAATCGGGTGAGGAATGTTGGCTGAGATTTATAAATGTGCTTTTGGGTCAAGGTCAGTCAGACTTGAAAACTAGCAACGGGGATCGCGGTGATTCTTTTCAATCTAGTTATTATATTACTAATTATTATTGTGCTGATTTGTCTCGTCAATAAAATACGTCACTTGCCCTTGTGATAGTGATTGTGTCGTACATCTTGTCCATAAGATTAGGCATTTCTTTCAGATTTATTTGTCCACACTGCACGATGCTGCTTCTCGCTCTTTTTCTTCTTCTTGACCGCTCCGACAGGATCCTGTCAATTATGAGCGCAGATGCATCATCTGCGTTATGCGCCTAAGTCAGAAATAATCAGGACCTAGCATGTCTGACTTCGGCGGGAGGAAATCTTTTTTGAAAGTGATGTCTACTAAAAAAAAAATATATAGGGGGGCTGGTGAATGGAACGGAAAGGCGGACAGATAGTAGATGACACAGCAAGCAAAGGGAAAGCAAGAGTCAAAGAGAGTGGACAGTTTAGAGAAGCTACAAGCACAGAACTCCAGAAGGTGGGAACTATTTATACAAAAAGGACCCCAGGTATCCCCACTGGGGGGACTGCACGATACAAAATTTTTTTTAAATTAAAAGTATCTTTTCAAATGGGGGGGTCTGCTGGCCTATAATATTCACAAAAACGGTCCCCGCTTAAAAGGGGCAACCTGCGGATGAGATTTTTGCAAGAAACACGTCGGATCACAGAAAGACAGCCTTTATCAAGATCGGAACAATCACTTTGCTATGGTTGCCTAGATCAACGTAAAAAACGGCGATTCCTGCCTTGTCGAGATGCGGAGAGAGAAAGCCATTTTGATGGGTGGTGAAGGTCACTCAATGTGATTGAAGCTTTTTCTTCTTTGTAGTGCAGTATACAAAAAAAAAAGGGAGCTATTTCCTTGTGGTGAGCGAAACGCATTTTGTTAAACTGTTATAAAATAAAACAAAACAAAACAAAATTTCGTGCACACGATTGGGCTACACTCCGGCAGCCATAAGAAAAGAGAAGGCATAGGTATTACGCCTTCTCTCTTCACTGAAAGAATTTGACTTACAGCACCTCCGCCAAGAGGAATCGCTGATGCACGGTTCATATAGGCAACCAGAGCAAAGTGAGTGTTGCGGAATCTCTGCAAGAGTGTTTCTGGTGATCTCGACGTGTTTACTTGACAAAACCCATCCGTTCAGGTGCCCTTTAAGCTTCTTTCCTACATGTACACACAACGCCTTGACTAAGGCTGTCAGGACAATACAAGGCTAGAACCCAAGGGCTACATCAAAATGTTGTGTTATGATTGCTATGAATAGTTATGCGACTAGCTCATAAGAATAAAATCATAAGTCTCGACCACAACAAAAACAAAGTAGGGATTGTGGCTGCCCAGCGTGGCGGGGCTAATTCAAAAACCGGTTCTACGTATTAAATGTTCTAGCCCTAGCGGTGGATTTGTACCATAGTGTTCAAATGCTTCGGCGTTGGGGCAGTTTTTAGCCAGGGTAGGGCAACAACAACAGCATGCACAACACTCCATCCCCACCTCTCTCTCTCTCTGCTCTCTCTCTCTCACGGTTCGGGGAGATGTGCGTGTGCGATGGCAATAAAAAGACTTAACATTTATCAACCAAAAAAAAGAATGTCCAGCAAACAAAATAGTATAAGTGAATGGACTTTGACATCGATTTCTCGGCAAAATATGTAGATGTACACCTCCTGCTCTATTTCTTGGTTCTTTCCGTGGTAGGGTAGGGATAGGGTGTAGGGTAGATTGTCTTTCTTTGCCACACATCTGTTTTTTTTGCAAAATCATCTATTTTTTGGGAGCATTAATCGCTGCCATAAAAACGAAGAAAACCAATGCGAAAATTACATACAAAAATTCAAGGAACTTAAAAGTGATTATTTAGCATGCAACGTGGATCACAATAAGTAGCCTTAATAATCCGATTCTCATAATGAAAATAAAATATAAGTATTCAGAGAGTTTAAAAAACTTCAATTATTCTGGCTGTTCATCTATGTAATAATCAATAATTTGTATTTATCTGTATTCATAATTTTAAACTTCAATAATTCTAGTGTTACTTATGTAATAATATTAATACGTAATGCTATATTTGTTATTTGTAAATGCATGAAGAAGAATAAAAGTTTAATACCAACAACAAAAAATGGCTATCTAGCGCTAATCTTGCTAAGCAACTCAATGCGCTTTTCATCACCATGTAGTACAACATTTCTAACAGACTGTCACGGATCCTCACATACATCGCTATGAAAAGGAATACATAGAGAATACATAGTAAATCATAAACACAACACACTAACCACCCACCTTGCATGATCTTATTATTTTGGATTTGTGGCTAGCCACAAACCATAATCAATTTTGTACGGGCGGTCGGTCTGCGGTCGGTCTGCGGTCTGTCTGTCGGTTCGTTCCAAAAATGTGCACTTCAAACGAGGCTACATTCTGGGCCGCTCTTAAATGATGTATTTTAAAAGCGTACAAAATAATAAAACATACGTAGTACGACACACAAGACACGAAGAGTATGCGGTGCTTTTCGATGAGCATAAGTAGGATAAATAGTTTAAATGTTTTCCAAAAGATATAAAAAGTTACGAAATGGTGCAGAGATAAAAATCTGCGTTTACAGATAAAATTATTGAAAATCCTAGGGAGGTACGCATGATTGGAGTGGTAAAATAGACCGCGGCCACAAATACTATTGCGATTCGTCGCTTGTTTAAGACATTCTCAAAGACGAGTATGGAAATGATTTTGCTCGTTCTGGTTTTTTTAAAATGCATTAAATACATGTATGTATGTGTGCGTGCCGTGCGTGTATGCGTGCGTGTGAAAGTATTGTGTGTTATGCGTGCGCGCGGCGCGCGCGTGTGTGTGTGTCGCGCGAGTGCGGGCGAGGAATATTCCATTTCTACCATTTGCGAGTTAAATGATGGTGTGCATGGTATCAGCTTAGAAATCAGTCGTCCATATCCAATCACAAAAAGATTGATGTAATATTAAAGCTCTCTCTCTCTCTCTCGTCTCTCCCTCTCTCTCTCTCTCTCTCGCTTAATATGTCATGCTAAAAAATGAATAATGGATGTAGGAATAGGTCATGTTGCCATGGGTACATGATTTACATTTTAAATTGTTTGCATGCTAAGATGAGTAGGGTAAAGTAATACTATGTTTGAATTATTATATGCATGGGTTTCTTCAAATAAGTACATTTTAAAGATGAATATATAAAGTATGATTGAGGTCTTTTTTTCCATGTTTGGTGCACTTCTCTAATTTTGTAACACCCCCCCCCCCCCATAGTACCTTTTAAAGATGGAAGTGGTGAAAAAGTTTTTTACGGATGGGTTTTGATTTTTTCTCGTGTGTTTGCGCCTCTACTTTTCACCCAACCCATTTTGGAATGTTAATAATGAGTTTATAGTTAAAAATAATAGGTTTGATTTTGTTATTGATGTGCTACAATATAGGGATGTTTTTTGCATGCTTTATATTACTTTGAATGTGTTTATTTTCGTTTTCCATTTTCTACTTTGTACTTTGTCCAGAGGGCTGGATGTAAAAAAGCATGTTATTACCCTCTATAAATAAATGTTCAACAATCAATCAATCATCTCTCTCTCTCTCTCTCTCTACTCTCTCTCTCTCTCGCTCTCGTCCTCTCTTTTCAAATCACCTGTCGGGGTGGTGGGGTAAAAAAAAAGAAGAAAAAATAAACAAAACAAACAAACAAAACAAACAAATCAAAACAGCAAACCAAGACTATCAGTAAACTCGCTGCTAAATTAAGACCAACGGAGCGGAACTTTTTTTAACTTAATAAGAGAGAGTAACAGCACCAAACAGTCAAAAAATGGTAACTACTACGATGGTGCCATCGTAAGAAAGGAGACACCCAACGTGGCACCAACCCCTCCAACCGTTATAAACCGCTCCTCCCTCCTCCCACGCCATCTTCCTCTTCTTTTCCAGTCCCCACCCCCACCCCACTCCCACCGTATTTTGGTGGGGGGTTGTTAACCCCCAAAAATTGAACACAGAGTGCGGTGAAAGAATTTCGAGGGAGGAGTAGGCGTGAGAAGTTGATAGAGGAGAGAAGTAAGGACGGCGGGGTAGGTGGGGAGAGAGCACGGAGAGTAGAGAGAGAGAGAGGGGGGGGGTCGAGAGAGAAAGAGGGGGGGGGGGGGGGGTATAGTTGAAGAAGAGAGGAAAAACGGCAGCGTGGAAGAATATCCCAGCTGATTGGCATTCAGGAGGTGACGCCCTCCCCCCCCCCCACCTCCCTCTCTATTTCTCTAGGGGTTTTTTGGTGTTGGGGTGTTTTTTTTTTTTTTGGGGTGGGTCGGTTTTCTTTTTGTTGTCTGCGGTGTGTGTGTGTGTGTGTGTGTGTGTGTGTGGTGTGTGTGTGTGTATATGTGTGCGCGCTGAGTGGTGTGGTGTGTGTGTGTGTGGGTGCGTGTGCGTGTGTATGTGTGTGTGTATGTGTGTGTGTATGTATGTGTTGTGTGTGGTATCAGTGTGGTCCTGCCGCGCGTTTGGGTGTGTGGTGTGTGTGTGTGTGTATGTGTGTGGTGTGTTGTGTGCGTCAATGTGTGTTGAGAGAAAGAGAGAGGACATATTGATGTGTGTGTGTGTCTCTGTGTGTGTGTGCGTGGTGTGGTGTCAGTGGTGTGCGCGTGCGCGCGGCGCGGGCTTCTGTGCGCGCGTGGCGCGTGTGCTCTTTCTGCGTCTGAATGACTCGCGATCGGACGATGCGCATTGGGTCTGTTATCAGAACATAATAATATTCGTGCCTCGGCATCACGCGCATCAAAAATGCCCATAACATAAGTTATTGGTGGATAAATAATTCCCACACATCCGGAAGTCTGTGCCTTCTGAACTCCTCTAATCTGACTCTCTTTGACTCGCCTTTTCCCCCCTTTGCTTACTGTCATTTAATCTTCTGCCTTTACCAACGGTCCTTCTCCCTCCTGCCTTTTTCACGCAAATCTTCAAAAAACATTTCTCCTTCCAGCCGAGTCGCGACTGCTGGGCCTAACTATTTCTTAGTTAGGCGGCGAACGGCAGCAGACGCCATCATGCGCTCATGATTGAAAGGAATGATCGAAGGAAGAAGAAGAATTGTACCTGATTCGTGTACTTCAGTGAAGTCAAAAGGTTGTGTTCATGGCAAAGATAATTATCTGGATTTTAAATGTTGTTAAAACAAATAGAAATGCACTTGTAGATTTTTAGTAGAAAACAGTGCCAGTGCCACATTTGGAAATGAGGTGAACAGTTGAAAGAATGATGAGTACAAATACCTAGTGCACAGTTTTAGACAATAAACTTACTTTGATAAACAATTGAGCATCACAAGAAGAGTCAGTCCAGGATCTTTTAGTTCAGAGGCTAAGGACTTGGTGTCTGTTTCAAGATATCTTCAAATCTTATACCGATGTTGCATTGAATCTGTCATTACTGTGTCTTTATAGTTGGTATGAAGTCTTGAGTATATAAAGGTAAGCGCGTGTTGAGTGATAGGGGAATGTGTGCAGTAAGTTGTGGTTGCAAGGCAGAGTGGTATGCAAGAAGTTGTATGACAGACAAGTAGTCAAGAAAGCCCAGGAAAATCTTAATGATAACAGATTCTGACAACATACTATGAAGTATTACCAATAGGCCGTCGATACAGAACCTAAAACTGAAAATAAGAGCACAGAAAATTCTTAGCAAGATCAATATATGCTTGACTTTAATGCACTGCATCGAGTGGATTGTTTGTGAGCAGCCTGTCCATCTCCTTGGGATTGAAGTATTCGTATTCGTCCAGCACTACAATATTGCAGTGTTATAAGTATTAGTTTATATCTTAATAGTTGAGAATGTGTTAATTGTTGTGTTTTTGTGATAAATGTGTTATTGTTGTCGTTTTTCTTATGTGACCTGCTGCCATTTCTCAGTAATGAGATAATAAAGATGATTGATGTGATTAGATTTGTATCATGATTGATTTGAAGAGAAGACGTTGGAACAATGGCTTATACCCACGGGTCGTCATATCGCGCCACAAGAACGCAATTATGGGAGACGCCAATCTTAAGTCACTAACTTGTTGAAAATTATGCCAGATCCCGTGAGATGCGTATTTGGCTGTTCCAATTCGAAATTATCTAACTGTATTATAACATTGGATGTTTTCTTACACATTTGGATAACATTTCACTTTGTTACACACAAACAAGACTAAGATGGCGACACTTTCCGTTGGAATGGTCGAGATGCGCACGACAGGTTGGGGGAGCCATATCTTTTTTTACAACACAAACAAACAAAGACTTCCATATTTCTACATTCTCTAGGGGAAAGACGTAAAGACGGGGCTAGTAATCGGGGAAAGGAGAGGGGGGGGGGGGGGGGCGAATATCCGGGGAAGCGTACCTCGGTTTGTGGGTTTTTTTTGGAGGGGAAGGGGGAACTCCTGAAAAAAAAAGGGTAAGGGGGAGGAGGTGAGGGCACGGCATGGAAAACGGGGGGGAGAGAGGGTCGGAGGGCAACGGAGGGGAGGGGGGAAAGGAGGAGGCCGGGGTGGGAGGGAGTCACAGGAGTAAAAAGGAAGGAGGAAGGGATAAAGGTTAAAGGCAGATCGCAGAGAAAAGAAGGGAGGGCGGAGGAGGGGGGGGCGGAGGTGGGGGGGGGGCTTTTGGGGGTGGGGTGGGGAGGGGGGGGGGGTAGGAAGGGAGGGGGAGGGGTGAGCGGGGGGGGCAAAAGAGGAGGGGTGGAGTAGGACTTAGGGTCGGGGGGGGAGGAAAAAAGGGGGCCTGCTGGAGGGACGTAGGGGGACGCGCGGGGCGGCGGGTCAGGAGGGAGCGGTGGCGGGGATGGGAGCGGGAGGGGAGCGTGGGGCTTTGTGGGGGTTTGGGAGGGGAAGGGCTCAGGAGTAGGGGAGGAGGGGGGATAGGTAGGCGGAGGGGGGAGGAACGGGGGCAAGGGGGGTGGGGGGAGAGCGAAGGGGGATGGGGAGGGCGGTTGGGGGGGGGGGGGGTTGGAAGGGATAGGGAACGGGTGGGGGAAGGAGGAGGTACATAACTGGAAGGGGTGAAGGGAGGAGTGGGGAGGGGTGTGGGAACTAAGCAAGCGGTGGGGGGGGGAGGGAGGGGAAAACGGGGGCAGGGGGGAGGGGAGGTGGGGAAACCAGTGGGCGGGGGGGGAAATTGGTGGGGGGGAGGAGGCCGGATAGGAAGACGAAAGTTAGAGGTAAAGGAGGGGAAGGATGGGGGATGGACGGGAGGGATTGGGGGGGATGGAGGAGGGTGCTGGGAGGACGTGGGGGGCGGGTGGGCAGTTTGGGGGGAGGGAGGGCAGTGGGGGAACAGGAGCCGAGAAATAGGGGGGGGAAACAGGAGGGAGTGGGGAGGGGGGGGAGGCGGGAGTTGTTGGGGGGGTGGTTAGGGGGAATGCGGAAGGAGGGGCCTGGAGGGGTGGGGAGGAGGGATGGGGGGGGGAGTGGTGGGGGGGGGGATGGGGGGGAAGGATGAAATGGAGGGGAGGGAGGGGGGGGGGACTAGGGGGGGGGGAACGGGGGGGGGGGGGGAGTAGGGGAAGACGTAGAAGAGCATGGAAAGAAGGTAGGGGGGGCAGGAGGGGGGGGGGGCGGGGGAATGGGGACGGGGTGTGGGGAGGGGGACCGGGGGGGGAGGAGGGAGGGGAAGCGGGGGGGGGGACGGGGTGGGAGGGTGGAGGGGTGGGGATGGAGGGGGATGGGGGGGGCGAGGCTGGGGAGGACGAGGTGGAGGGGGAGGGAAGGGGGGAGGGGGGGAGGGGGAGGCGGGAGGAGGGGGAGGATGAGGGGGGGGGGTGCGGGGGGGGTTGGGAAGGAGGTGCGAGGGGGGCGGGGTGGGAGAGGGGGCGGGGGTGGCGGATGGGGCGGAAGGGGGGGTCTGGTAAGATTGGGGGGGATGGGGAGGGGGAGGGCACGGGTGAGGGAGGAAGGGAGGGAGAGGAAAACAGGGTAAGGACGTGTTCACATTAGCGCGTAAGTTCCGCACGGAAACCCTAAATAAGGGAAGAAAGAAGATGAAGTTGCGCATAATAGGGGGAAATCGGGAAATTTGTCTTTCCCTTCTTGTTTAACATATTTATGCATGCGCAATGGTTTCTGCACGGAAATCGTATGTGTGTGTACACGGCCGGCAATAAAGGATAAAAACAATCATAACAGAGAGAGAAGAAAAAAAAAAAAAAATATTTTTTTTTTTAAAATTAAAAGAAGTCATTATTTTCATGATTCGCACTCTTTTGAAATAAAAGAGGGGAAAAAAGGGGAAAAAGGCGTCGTCGTCCGTGCTCACGCCGATCCGCCCCTTCGTTCCCGTACCCCCGTGTGAGGGGGGAAAAGAATATCTATCAACAGAGGGTAGGTTCGGTGGGGGAGTTGGGGGGTCGGGATGGGTTGTAGGGGAAGGGGAGGGGGGGTTTAGGGCGAGGGGGGTGGGGTGGAATGACTTGCGTAGGGGGAGTGGGGGGGGGGGGGTGAAGGACGGAAAGGGGGAGGTGGTGAAGAGGGGGAAAGTTTAGTACGGAATGGAAACCGAGTCACTCTCTCTACAATCATGATGATGATTAGAGTTGAGAACCGGTTTTACCGAACCGGGGTTTTATTTTTTACCAGTACTCGCATCACTAGCTTCACCTAATGTGAACACATATTTATTTGTCAGAATATTCACACACACACGCACGCACGCGCACACACCACCACACACACACAATATGAAAACTTATGACTTATCACACACACACACACACCACACACACACACACACACACACACACACACACACAACACACCACCACTCAACACTCAGTCAAAGTCAAAGCCATACACCACCACACACTACCACAAACTAGAAACAGCTACTCTTGGTTTACAACACGGACTTCTGGTTTACAAACACCCAATCTGCGCTGCAGAATCAGTGTTGTTCTTCGAAAAGAATGCGTTATTCTAAGAAAAAAAAATTACTTTCAGTTTGTAGTTAAAAAAACCGGTTCACAGCAACTTGAACCGTTTTTTTCGAACCGCGAAAGTTTTTTGAGCACCGGTTTTTTCGGTTCAAACCGGGGGTTTCCCCCCCCCCCCACCTCTAAATTGATTATGTCCAATAGGGAACATTCGGCTCTCCGCGTTATCAAGTCAAAATAAGAGAAAACGAGGCAAGAAACATTTATTAGTTCAATTCATGTAGATGAAATGCACGTGCAGACATAATTATATATGGTAACATTGTTTAAAACTTCTTTGTCCCTATCTCTTTGAAATTAGGGGAAGACGGGGTAAAAAGCGCATGGGAGGGTAAGAAGCCCACCCCAATTATCTCATGAAATAAAGAAAATTTTCAGTCAAATTTGCCCATGAGACGAATGCTAGACATTAACGCTCGTCTCAAAATGAGACTGAAATTTGCTTAATATCATGAGATAATTGGGGTGGGCTTCTTACCCGCCCATGCGCTTTTTACCCCGTCTTCCCCTACGGAAATAATAAAACCAAACACCAGTTTGATTAATTTGGCATTTTGATCTATGTTCTAAAAAAACACATAAAGAGGGCCTTAGTTTAGTTTTTTCCTCCTTAGTAGGGAGGCAAATGGCAGAACCCAGCCGATTTATAGCAGAAAAAAAATAATAAAGAAAACACAACAAATGGAAATAACTGTTAAAAGATTTATTAAATATTTCGAGACCATGTCTCTTCCTCGGTGCAAAGCCTCCAAATGCCGACAATACTAAGTCACACTCCAATAAAAAAAAAAATAAAAAAAAACAAAACAGTAGCAGTGATAAGAATTCAAGACGTCAAAAAATTGTTTTTTTTTTTTTAAAAAAACATGAGACTAAAGATTCGATTCTCATTCCAGTATTGTGCACATTAATATAGCTCGTGTTTCACGCCCCCACTCTCCCCTACAACATTAATATTTAATATATATATTTTAATCTTAATATATATAAATAAACATCACACTTTTAAACACATATTTAAAAGCATTGCCCAAAGAGTGCGGTGCGGGTTGGGGGGGGGGGGTGGGGGGAGGGGGGGGGGGGGGGGGGGTTCTCGTCACGTACCACCATTGCATTGGAGAGCATAAAGCTACATGAAACTTCTTCTTCTTCTTCTGCGTTTCCAGGCATAAGGCCACAATGGGTACGTTAACCCGTGTCGTTTTTTTTTTTTTTTTTTTCCAGCTTTCCACTGGTCTCCTCGCTGCATTCAACAGACACATTCCGATTTCGGAGGAGCTCAAAGGAGGAAAACTATATTATGGAAGGGTGGAGGTTTTTTTTTTTTTACGGGGGAAAGGCAGGAGAATGGGCCGGAAAGTCAGAAAGATAGTAGATAACACGAAGCAAGGGAAAAGGGCAGAGTCAAAGAGAGAGACAGATGAGAGGAAGTTACAAGCACAGGGCTTCACGAGAAGGTGGGGGAACTATTTGTAGGAAGCCCCCCCCCCCCCGGTATCCCCACGGGAGGTACTACATGAAACATGTATTGCACACACATGTCAACAGAATAAATACAAACATTTATGTAAAAGAAACCAGTTAAGAATGTGAAAGATTACACTTAGAGTAGTAACAGGTCTGTGTGTTGCGCTGGGAACGCGCATACCCCCCCCCCCCCCCCCCCCCCACCCCCCCCCCCCCCCCCCACCCCCCCCCCCCCTCCCCCCCCCCCCCCCCCCCCCCCCCCCCCCCCCCCCCCCCCCCCCCCCCCCCCCCCCCCCCCCCCCCCCCCCCCCCCACCCCCCCCCCCCCCCCCCCCCCCCCCCCCCCCCCCTGAATCGTAGATGATTGTAGAGAAATCACGTCATGCTTGCGTACATATCTGAGGGGTACGCAACCCCCCTTGGTACTCTATAATATATCAAAAAGTCTTCTGAAAGACAAGAAGTCTTGTAACTGTTTGGGTATGTTACCATTTGCGAAGCGTTTGCTAAATCCATGTTAAAAATGAATATTTTCTAACTGATTGATTTGATATCTTTTGCCTTTATTATCAGTTCTGATACTTCAAGACAAACATGGACCGGTTATTGTAGAATATTGATTACATTCACGGAGAGATCATTCCTTTGCAGCTTTTCCCTTGCTAGAGTGGCACAGTGGTATCGCGTTCGCTTCGTGTCAAGTAAACCCGAGTTCGAACCTGGGTACAGGGGATTTTCCCCTCTCATTTTGCACTAGGCCTTAACGGTCTGAACGGTGGAGTCTTCCAGACGGATGAGACGATAAACCGAGGTCCCCGTCCCGTGCCCATGCCCATGCACTTAGCATACGTTAAACCCAGTGGCAACGAAAAAGTTGTGTCATTTGGTCAAAATTTACCCCCCCCCCCCCCCCCCCCCCCCCCCCCCCCCCCCCCCCCCCCCCCCCTTCATCAGTGACAAAAAATCGCATGCAAAAAAAAAAAAAAAAAATGGGTGGCGCGCCTCTGGCTGCGACGCGCTCTCCAGGTGGGAGCAACCCGAATTTCACAGAGACGCATCTGTGACTATAAAGTACCTAATACCTAATAATACCTAATAATACATTCCATATACTCGTTGGACTTTGTGTCATTAATGCAATGATAGTTTTAAGAATTCGTTAACATTTTCACGAGTGTATATTTTCTTTCACACACGCAAAAGCTTATGTTACTCCTTTCTTTTTATCTGGAAAGCAAGTATCAGTGAATCATCTTCTTTTTATTATCATTATCATTATTATTTTAGTAATCAGAAATATATTTTCCATGTATTTTTTCACGTTGTGGTACAGTATAGAGTAATTGTGGTGCAATGGATACAATGCGGTAGTAATGTGGTAATGTGGCGGTACCATAGCCGATGAGGTTTAACCGAGGCGTGGTTACCGCTACACCTATCTGTATTGTTACAAACTCGGGACTTTACTGGTGTTGCGCTGCCTCCGGGCATTGCAGCCAGTATTGTTCCCACCATCTTTGTATCTACAAATGTCCCATATGTGTCTATGACCGAGAGGACGTAAAACATCATTTTCATCAACATGGATTATAATGCTTACAACTTGTTTTCAATTGTATTTTTATTCTTAAAAGCACATGGTTGTTTGTGTTCCGTGTGATAATACAACCGCTAAAAAATAAATAATAAAATATATATTAAAAAAAAGTATTAATAGGTGACATAATGCTGGTTAAAAACGTATCTCGTTGAAATTTGTTTAATCGTTAATTATTAGGCTATACGTGGTCAACAGAGTAAATTGACCAATATGAAGGATATTGAATAAGAATGTGTACGATTTTATAATATGTAACGAAACACTATGAACAAGCGACAGAATACCACTTTGAAATATGCATGGTTTAAATCTGTTTACATTTTTTTAAAATGATAAATTGCCCACACTAACAAAGGCGTCAAACACACACACGCGCGCGCACGCGCGCACACACACACACTCCAAAAATTTAAAACACTCTTACTACTCTCTCTCTCTCTCTCTCTCTCTCTCTCTCTCTCTCTCTCTCTCTCTCTCTCTCACACACACACACACACACACACAGAGAGAGAGAGAGAGAGAGCAAAACACACTCCAAACTTTAAAACACTCTTAGGCATCCCCACCCCCACCCACCCCCACCCCCATCTCCTCCCTGACATTGCCTTCCCCCCTTCCTTTTCCCTCTTCCGTAATTAAAATGAACTGAACTCCAAGCAATTGCTGTATTAAAATACAAATTATGAGTATTAACCCTTTCACCGCCAATTTCGCATTTTTGCACCACAATGATTTAACACCCGTGTCATTCAAACCCTTACAATCAGGCTCTGTTATTCCATGATATTGTGTTCCAAAATGTTGGGCAGTAAGGATTGACCCCTATTCTAAATGTGTCACAGAGGAAACTCCACAATATTGCAGATTAAATATTTCCTGTAGCCAAGTAAGTTTGTTGGACATTTTTGGCTCAAAGACGGCTGGCGGTGAAAGGGTTAAGACAGCAATGATTGCTCAAAAAGCGTCACAGCTTTGCCAATCTAATTGCAAAAGCAAAATCACTCAAAACAAAGCGAACAATCAAAAGAAAGGACAGCCCTAGACGAATCATTGATTTCTTAGTTAAGCGTTTTGCGGGAAAGGGGAGATGATAATTAGTTGGGCTAAGTATGCGTCTATATTACATGCATATGCATGCATTTAAACATTTTGCTCGTTTTCTTTGCTGCTGGTTTTTTAAGAGAGAGAGAGAGAGAGAGAGAGAGAGAGAGAGAGAGAGAGAGAGAGAGAGAGAGAGAGAGAGAGAGAGAGAGAGAGAGAGAGAGAGAGAGAGAGAGAGAAGAAGAAGAAGAAGAAGAAGAAGAAGAAGAAACCCGCGAGGCCTGGCTGCCCTGAAGATCTGATCTGATCTGAATCAATTTTTAAAAAAATGGACAGCTCCACACACACCCCACACACCCACCCACCCACTCCCCCACACCCTCCCCTTCATGTTCTCAGGTTTCGGTCACTACAATGTCCCGTTCTTCCCGTGTGGGGGGTTTTCTGGGCAGCTGTGACCCACATACAAATGCCCCCCACTTCAAATTGAGGCTGCTCTTTAAAA
Organism: Phymorhynchus buccinoides; assembly: GCA_017654935.2. NCBI lineage: Eukaryota > Metazoa > Mollusca > Gastropoda > Neogastropoda > Raphitomidae > Phymorhynchus > Phymorhynchus buccinoides. The sequence goes on along the minus strand of CM065712.1, from coordinate 21,422,999 downwards.
TGTTTCGGTTTGACTTGGCCCCCACAAGGGGGGGGGGGGGGGGGGGGGGGGGGGGGGGGGGGGGGGGGGGGGGGGGGGGGCGATTTATACGGGAGTCAGACCTGATCAAAACAAGATTTTTTTCCCCAGCTTATATGAGGTAAAACACGTGAAAACCGTGATTTTGAGACGTGATCTGGTGGGTCTTTAACCCGAGCACGGCAACGAAAGCGTCGCTTCAGATAATAAGGAGAATTTTCAAGGAGAGAATTTTGGTAAAGGGCTGAGCACTGCTCAGACATTGCCATGATTTCGTTCTTCTGTCAGAGCAACACAACTAAAAGGCTCTAGTCTAATGAAAAGGCAGTGAATGCAGAGAGCACGTGTGTGTGTTAAAGAGAGAGCATCTGACGGATGAGTTTTTGCAAGAAACACGTCGAGATCACCAGAAAGACAGCCTTTTCAAGGATCGGAACACTCATTTTGCTCTGGTTTCCCAGAAATTAAACCGTCCAAACGTTGATTCCTCCTTGGCGGAGATACCGGAGAGAGTAGCCATTTTGGATGGGGTGGGTGGAGGTCACTCATTGTGGTTGAAGCGTTTTGGGGTTTTTTTTGTAGTGCAGTAAAAAAAACCAAATTGGAGCTATTTCCTTTGTTGTGAGCGAAACTGCTTTAGATAAACTGTATAACATTAAAAAAGAAAAGAAAAAGAAAAGGCTTGTATTGCGACAATTTCGTGCAAACGATTTCGCGGCCATTACAAAAGAGAAGGCACACGACTTCTCTTTGGATGAAAGGATTTGACTTCCAGCACCTCCGCCAAGGAGGAATCGCCGATTTGACGGTTCGATATCTAGGAAACCAGAGCAAAGTGAGTGTTGCGATCACTGTAAAGGGTGTTTTGTCCTGGTGATCTGGACGTGTTTCTTACCCAAAAAAACACCTCATCCGGTCAGGGTGCCCTAGCGAATCAATCTGGAGAGGCGGTTAACTCCGCTCACTCGGAACTGCTACTACTAGACTCGATGGAGGGACACGAGGAGTTCTCTGTCACCGCGTCCACGTATTTCCGGGACGCTCCTCTAAAGCGCCTCCTGCCAACGGTGTTCGCGTTGGTCAAGTACTGGTAGGGCCACTCCAGTAACGCTCCTGGCAACGGGACCGTCTCCCTCGTAGCGCCGAGGTTCCTTTCGACCGAAGAGTCGTCGCTTTCCGCGGCCTTGAAGAAATGCGCATGCGCGCGATTTGCGGAAGTTCCGGTGAAGCTGACGCTTTTCCTGGCGCTCATGCCGGTGTCTGACTGGTTCTCCCGTAGAATGGACCTTGTCGATGGAGTACTACCGCTGCTGCTGCCGGGTTTGTTGTAACGCTTGTTTCGTTTCCCTCTGTCCGGTAACTGGATGATGGTGCACACTGTCCTATAGATCCAGGACCAGAGGAAGTGCACCACGGAAACCACCAACACCACCCCTACCTCCACGCTCATTATCATCAGCTTCACGAGCTGGAGCACGAGCACCATGACGTAGGGGGTGAGAGTCACGCGCAGGTCTTCTTGCCGCATCTTCTTCCTGTTCGGCTTATCGACCAGACATAGCAGGCAGGTGGTTTTCGGCGGTCTGTTCCTTCTGTGGAATTTGAATAAGACCCCCATCTTCATCTTTTTCTTCTTCTTCTTCATCATCATCTTTCTCTTTTTAATCTTCTTCTTGATGTAGCGTCGACGAAGAATGTCGAGTTTGGTGCGTTTTTTCAGGTTTTTGCGAGTGGCTGTCATTGTGTGTTGGATTTTTGTGTGTGTGTTTTTTAGAAATTTGCTTGGTGAAGATGGCTGCAATTTGCCTTCTGGAAGTCTGCTACTGTGTGGGAAGAACAAAAGACCAGCAGTATAAAATCGAACATTATTTCGAGTTCTATCTTTTACACGTGTGTAGTCTCACTTGACGACGCTGAACTGGCTCATACGTCACCATCAGGCAGCTATTTATAGCTGTCTTGGTACTGCAAACCTATCATTTGCATCGTAACAGCTAATTAATGTGCTGGCCTTGTCCATCCTCCTAAAAGGTTCAGTGTGTACTTTTTCATCCGGCAAAATCGTCCCCAACGGAAAGAGATCAACCTAGAGGCTATTGTCGTTATTCTACACTTTCAAACTCTATTGTATCAGTGTTTCTCGAGTTAAAAGAATACAACCAAATTAGTCAATCTCACGTTGGTGTTTCTAATTGTAACTTCACCTTCGGAAGACAATTTTTACGGTCTGAGTTTTAATGATTCATTCAAACAAATTGTAGATTAGTCTACACCAGAAGTCTGATTCCGAAGTCCGAGGACACATGAGTGAGATCTTAAAATCTGATCGACAGATTAGCAGAAGTTCATCAATGCTCACTCCCTTTTATCACATAGTCAAACGCTACAGTTTCCTTTTTACGCCACACCTTCTACGAGCCTTGCTGTACTCGAGACGCCATCTTTGTTTGATTTCATCATATCTCCTTTGACGTTAAAAGATACATGACGTCAAAGTAGTCAATGACGGCTTATGTTGGCTCGTTTCAAAGCCGGCTCGATTTTGACACCCCCACCCCCAGTGAAGATACCGGTGTCATGAGAAATAAGTAGTCCTATGAAATATCTACCCTTGCGCATGCGCATTAGAACAGAAATTCCAAAATCCCATTCACATGGGAGGGAAAGAGGGGGGGGGGGGGCACAAATAAAACAACAATAATCGAAATCGAATCGAACATGTTTTAGAGAGAGAGAGAGAGAGAGAGAGAGAGAGAGAGAGGGAGGTAAATAAGTCATGGCTTAAACAGGAAGTAGGCTAGC
>CM065712.1:21405179-21415179 GCA_017654935.2 Phymorhynchus buccinoides | reverse complement strand
AGCACCACAGTGATTTAACACCTATATCACTAAAAGGCATCAAATTGGAGTCTATTATCCAAAGACCCTATTGTCTTAGTTTTGGGAAGTAAGGATAGACCTTGTTTTGTGTCTGTCACAGAAGAATCCCCAATACTGCAGATGGATTTTGTTCTCTACCCAGTTAAACTTAATGGACATTTTTAGCTGAAATATGGCTGGCGCTGAAAGGGTTAATGCCAATGGACAATAAAGAAACTTATGACTTATAATAATAATAACAGTACATTTATATAGCGCTTTACCTCAGATGAGCCCAAAGCGCTTTACAATCAATTATTCATCAACAGATAACAAACCTCTAATTGCTCTATTGTTATGATGGGAACTCATGGGGTAAGAGCAATTAGTGTATTGGAAAAGACAAAGTACTGTTTGGGACAATTGTGGCACTGGTCACGTGACCATCAACGGGGCGGTTTACACACAAAATAATATGGAGGATATAATTATACGCAGTATATTGTCTTGAAAGTATCGTCAACGAAAAATGTACAAACCTGTTGAGGGTCTTCAGAAAGATGCGCAGCTTCGTGGAAGCCTATCAGAAACCACGTGACTGTCCAGTACGGCGTTTTAGCCTCATTTCGGTGCCACAAGACGTAACTGCTTCTGCCTAAGGAACTGCCCCACCAATTAACCCGAAACTTTATTAGCGATCAAGTAAAGTGACAGGTAATGCCTTTCATAACATTTTGAACATCTATGACGTCATCAGTGGTCTCTGAGAGCCCAGAGGGCAAACTTCACTTTTTGGGGGGCAGGTCTTTGGATTTCTTTTTACGCGCAAATGATATGGGTAAGTTTAACATGTAGGGTGTCGTTCCATTCATTAGTCATGTCTGAGCACTTGCTATACCATTAAATCGTATCGGCACGTTGTGAGCATTTAGTTCAAACGTCACGTACTGTTTCAAACGGTCTACCATCGGCGCATTTGTTACGCTGTACATGATAGTTTTACATTACGTAAGTGTTCGGACTTTGGGTTACAATATTACTTCATCACAACAACAACAAAAAAACCCATTGAAGGTTGGCTTTACGTCTAATTAGGCGTTGCCTCTTATAGACAAATTATGTATATTGAAGACTTGGTCTTCCCGGTTGACGTAGACGATGATGGGACAGGTGTCGTGACGGGATGGCAGCCGTCGTCGCTGATCCCGGAAAACGGTGCGCACCCTTGAACATAGGGGTGCGCTGTCCGTTTACTGGATCGTTCGAACGGAGTCCGAGTCGAGATGTTTTTCTGTCCTTAGATGCTAGAGTGGAGTCAGCGTCTGCATCGCGGTAGGGTAGGAGACTAAGCATTGTGAGACAGCCAAAGGTTGTCCAGGAGCTCCCGCAGTCCGCATTCTTTGTTCGCTGGCTTTATGGTGACATCCCTCTCCTCAAAGGCTGTCTTCAGGACCACCGGGCGACCTGCTCCGTACCCGGGAGAGTCGATGACGTCGCACGCGGGCAAGGGGACGTGCAGCCAAGTCGAGTCGTCTCTGCAGACGGGTGTAGTCCTTCCTAGGAGTTGTAACAAGAGCATCCACCCACTGGGCACCGGCGGGTCCGGTGTTGACTCAAGAGGCCGACGCTGCAGAGATGATCCGAGTCGTTCTTGTCAGCGTGCAAGTCCATCAACTCCCAATGGTGAGGGAGGAGGACTGTGTCGCCCTTCCTACTGTCTGCCACCTAGTAGAACTTCGTATGCAATCTGCCACCTTGCATCGGGATCAGCGCGCACAGAGAGAGTCAGTAGTATAATCGACCCTCTCTGTACGGATCCCCGAGTATGAATGTTCATCACAAAGTTTAAGACCGGCACTTTAACCCTTTCACCGCCAAAGTCGCATTTTAGCACCACAGTGATTTAACACCTATGTCACTAAAAGGCATCAAATTGGGGTCTATTATCCACAGACCCTATTGTCTTAGTTTTGGGAAGTAAGGGTAGACCGTATTTTATATATGTCCCAGAAGAATCCCCAATACTGCAGATGGATTTTGTTCTCTACCCAGGTAAATGTAATGGACATTTTTTGGCTGAAATATGGCTGGCGGTGAAAGGGTTAAGCATTGAAAACGGCATCTGAATTTTTCGCATTTCATTCGCGTTTCCTTTGGAACTCAGTCTCTATATATATATATATATGATTAACTAGGCGCCGCTGGGACCTTATCTTTTAATTTAATTTTAATCATTGCGGTCGTTATCTCAACTGAAAACGCAGGCGCTTATACAGACGTAGGTAAAGATATACACGTATGGAACTGCAAATGCACGCAGGCACACACACACACACACACACACACACACACAAATTCACAAACAAAATTTCCAAGAGCAAGTTTAGATATCATAGCCTTCTGCCCCCCCCCCCCCCCCCCCCCACCCACCCCCACCCCCCCACTCACACATTATGTCCACATGATATTAGGGCGACTATAAAAAATCCGACCATAAAAAAAAACCTCATAAACATTTTATAAATAATCAAGTTATCATTTTGATTATGGTCCAGGGTTGAAAAGAAGATTTCATTCTTGAAAGGTTACAACAATTTGGTGTTTTTTTTCCAAGATTCCAAGATTCTTTGCAAGATTATGCGCTATATAAGCATTATTAATTATTATACCTTCTGCTGAGAATACCGGTTTCCATAGTAACCCATTTCATCCCTGTTTTTGTTATCTAGTCCAAAATTTCCATTCACTTTCAATCCAATGTAGGCTCAAAAAGTCAGGCTATATATATATATATATATATATTTTTTTTTTTTTGGGGGGGGGGTTCGAAAGACAGCTTGCAGACAATTTAAATTTTCCACGAAAGTGTTTTTGCGCCTAAACACGAGAGTTTTGATTTTTCTGAAATGACTCACTATGGAAACTGCTATTTTCTGGAGCTCTCTGAGAAATCTTCAACAACAAAAAACTGTTATAAATGTCCATGCATTAGTCCTTTTCATAAACTTGAAAAATCAAAATGATAGTTTGATGATTAAAACTTTTTTGTTTTAAGACAGATTTTGTGGGTTGCATTTTTTTTTAGTCATCTATACAAGATATTCATCATAAATTTACCCCCCACCCCCACCCACTCTCCACCACCACACATATACATTAAACAGCAGGAACATCCGTAACATACATGCGCACACATTCACACCACCCCTTTCCCTCTCTCAGTCCTCTTCCTTTCCCTCCCACCCTTCTACTTCTACCCACCCACCTCCCTCTCACTCCCTGCTTCCGTCATTCTTTCTCATAACACCCCCACCCCCTCCCTCCTCTACCCCTCCCTACCCCACCATACAGCAATTAGGAGTTCATTTTTAAAAAAAAACCATCTCTTCCGAACACGTTTTCGTGATCTTAATCCAACAGCGTGTGAAATTCTGCTTAGCGTCCTCCGGTCTGGAACAGACACATATGGGACATTAGTAGATATAAAGAGGGTGGGAACGATCCTGGAGGTAATGCCCTGAGGCAGTGCAACACCAGGAAAGTCCCGAATTTTTAATAATACGGATGTGTACGATTTACCCCAACAGCGTACGTTTTCCTAGCTGTCCTTTGCAGTTGGGCCAAGGAGTTTAAATTGGTCTCCTTGTCTCTTTTCCTTCTCTCTTTCTCCTCTCCCCCCCCCCCCCCCCCCCCCTTACTCCCCGACTCCCCCTATGCCCTCACACACACACACACACACACACACACACACACACACACATCCCCTATCCTGTCTCTTTTGACATATTCCCTGGCTTTTTCTTCCTTCCTCAATTCGCATTGTTCATTTCTGTTATTGTTATTCGTTTGCTCAGCTGCAGGGTGTTTCTCACGTTGTTCGTCTTCAACAGTTTACGATTGTTTCTCCCCTTCTCTCTCTCTCTCTCTCTCTCTCTGCTTTCCGCCCTCTCTCTCTCTCTCTCTGCTTTCCTCTCTCTCTCTGTGCTCCCCCCCCCCTCTCGCTCTCTCTCTCTCTCTCTCTCTCTCTCTCTCTCTCTCTCTCTCTCTCTGCTCCACCCTCTCTCTCTCTCTCTCTGTGCTTTCCCCTGCTGACATCAGTGAGTGGTGTTTCTCCTATCTCCTCCTGTCTGCTGGCTGCTTTGGGTGACACGCAGAAGAGCATTGCCCTCCTCGTCTTCAGGCTGGTCCTGGTCGGCTCCAGGCTGCACTCCCACGGTGCCGGTGGTGTGTCTCCTCTGGCCCGTCTGCTGCGGGTCCGTGCTCAGGGTGTTTCCGGGGACTTCGGCGAGTTGGTCCTCATTGCCTTCTGGGTGATCCTCGTTGCCTTCTGGGTGATCCTCATTGCCTTCTGGATGATCCTCATTGCCTTCTGGATGATCATCATTGCCTTCTGGGTGATCCTCATTGCCTTCTGGGTGATCCTCTTTGCCTTCTGGATGATCCTCGTTGCCTTCTGGGTGATCCTCATTCACTTCTGGGTGATCCTCATTGACTTCTGGATGATCCTCGTTGCCTTCTGGGTGATCCTCATTGACTTCTGGATGATCCTCGTTGCCTTCTGGGTGATCCTCATTCACTTCTGGGTGATCCTCATTGACTTCTGGATGATCCTCGTTGCCTTCTGGGTGATCCTCATTGACTTCTGGATGATCCTCTTTGCCTTCTGGATGATCCTCATTGCCTTCTGGGTGATCCTCGTTGCCTTCTGAATGATCCTCATTGCCTTCTGGATGATCCTCATTGACTTCTGGGTGATCCTCATTGACTTCTGGCTCAACCTCCATCGTCTCTTGGACTAGCGAGAGCTCTCCTTGTGTTGCCAGGCTTTCCAGTCCAAGGCTTCCGGACAGGCGCTTGTGGTTGTCATCATCCTTGTGTGTGGGTGACGACGGTCTTCTATTTTCAAAGGAGTGAGCTGAACGGGTGGGTGTTCTGTTGTTGGAGGCATCGCTTTTGGGGGAAGATTGTGATGAGGAAGAGTTTGTTCCTTCGCTGTTCCTAGTGGACTTTTTATCCATGGAGTTCGAGCCCGAGTCTTTGCTGATGGCATCTTGGCTTTTGGGAGACGGTCTTCCGCTGAGGGAGCTTACAGACGGCGTTGATGATTTACTGGGGGTGCCTTCGCTCAATCTGGAAGACCGTTTTTCCGGCTTGTCTGTTGATGACCTTGATTTTTTGCTGGATGTTGAAGGTTCTTCGTTATCGAAGGTGGTAGCTGACGGTGGTGCTGCTTCAGAGGAGTCTTCTTCCTCGGCTGCGCTGGAGACATCTTCCATGGTGGATGCATACGTGGACCGTGAGGTTCGGTCGGAGAGCGTTTCAATTTCGGCCGATTCAGGGTTGCTTCTACGGGACGTTGCCGCACTGTAGCCAGACGAGGGGGACCCTGAGGAGGGGGACTGTGACGACACGTTACTGGAGGGTGCTGAGGATCCTCGCTGACTTTGACTGACAGAGGAAGGTTCTCTGACACTTATCCGGGGAACGCCCCTTGCCGGTGCTGACTTAAGCGATGGCGTTGGTGACCATGCGGAGCTTCTGCCTTCCTCGCTGCTGTCTTCACTCTCTTCTTTAAGGTCTGTGGCCTGCCCTGCAGCAACGTCTTCCTGGCTGACGGTCTGCTCTGATTGAATTTCTTTCCTGCCTCTCATGATGGCGACTCCCGGTATGTCTTTCGCGTCTTTGTTCAAATCATGTTCGCGTTGGAGATCGTCCATGCTGTACTGTTTGGACTCTTCGTCCGTGATGTCTGATTCAGTCTCTAGCGCCAGCTTCTGCGTTTCTCCACTGCGTGATTTGGCAGTTTGGTAATCGAGTACAGCATCCTGGACTTTCTCAAAAAACTCCACAGCCGAAACAGACATTTTCCTGATGGAATCCCTGATACTGTCTCTACCCGCGGCCCTACCCGTGTCAGAGGCCTCTCGAGATGACTGGCGTGCCGATGCAGATCTAGTGCTTTGTTTCGAGCTATGCTTCGAACTTTTCTTCGAGCTTCCTCTCGAACTTCCTCTCGAACTTCCTCTCGAACTTCCTCTCGAACTTCCTCTTGAACTTCCTCTTGAACTTCCTCTTGAGCTTCCTCTCGAGCATTTGCCTTTGGGAGAGAGATGCTTTGGAGAGCAACTCTTCGGCTTTAGGCGATCGACACGTAGGGACGTGGTTTGTGGGGTTCTCTCTCCATTGTCACTTTCCCACCTTTTGCTTCCTTGTGAATCTGTGGAGGAGGAGCTGAGAGAGGACCTGCTCTCGGATTTCCTGGCAGTGGGTGTGGTGCGCTTCTTCGGCGATTTGTAAGACAGCGTTTTCTTAGCACTGCTGGGGCCTGCTTTTCCTCTTCTTACCCCTGCCTCTGTGTCTGAGAAATATTTGGCATGGGTGTTGGACTCTTTCCCGGCACGACTAACCATTGATTCTGGAATGTCGAAATCTGATGCCACGCCTTCTGAACTGGTCTGAGTCCAAGTCTGTTGGCCTGGACCTCTTCTTCCCAACAGTTGGTCCGAGACATACCCTCCGGTGATGGTGTCCAGCTGTGTAATGATTTCTCCAACCAATGACTCAGAGCCTAAACTGCTCCTGCCTGAAGAGCCTGAGGAGTATCTACCACCGCCTTTCTTCTTTGGTCTTGACTTGCGCTTGGTCTTCGTCCTTTGCCGAGCCTTTTTGGAGCCAAAGATCACTTCAGACACGGACTTCCGAGAGGTGTGGAGGGATTTGGAGACTCGGACACGAGCCTTTTTGGCCACGATTTTACCTTGTCCCAGGAGTCGCCGGATTAGCTCAAGGAGCCGCCGGAGCAATGCCTTCACGAAGCTACAAATGGCATTCAGAGTGCACCGAATGAGATTGATGAATCCCAGGACACATGCTTTCACAAAATTAGTGATGCTGTTGCAAAGGCTGAAGAAGCCCTTCACAGTGCACTGAACGAGATCAATCACCCCTAGGATACATGACTTCACGAAGTTGTAGACGCCCTTCACAACGTTGCAAATGCCATTGGCAATGCTCGTCAGAACGCTCAGAACGCCCTGGAAAAAACTACAAAAGGCATTCACCACCAATAGGACACACGAACCCACAAAGCCAACAGTGGTAAACACAATCAGCAAGGCAAAGTCCAGAGCGGAAATTCCTAGATTGGCCACGAAATTGACAGGCTTTCCCAGTTTGTGCAGGACCTTTTTGATGGCCCAGATTATGAAGCAAAAACAAGTTTGAAGGTACCCAAAAAAAACAGTGTCGTATCTCCGGTTCCCAGCGTGGAATAACGGTTGTTGGGCCTGGGGGCCTCGAGGCCTATGTCTGGATCTGTGCGGTCTGGCACGAGCTGCAGAGCAGTCCATGGTGTCCGCTCGGATCAAGCACCACTCATTGGACTTCACTTACCCTGTACTGATTTGGGAAGGAACACGTCTCTCTTGCTGGTCTCTGCTGCTTTGTGTCAAACAGTCACATGACATGGGGATACGGGATAAAAAGGTACACTGGTGTGGAAGACTGTGTTCTTTTAATAATCGAACACAACTTTTAGGAACTCCATTTCTCTTGCTACAGTCTGGTCAGGATACCAAAACGAACAAGCCATGAGAAATACTGAACACTGCGGAACCCCCAACAGTTCACACCCACAGAAACGTGTTCTTTTTCGTACACTCGTTTGCCGCAGTTTTTGCAAAGTATGCAAAATGAATATAAGCCTTGGTAGATAATCTAACACTGTCAAACCAATGGTTCAGGCGCAATGAATACTATCCACTTTAATTCACTCCGTTGCTACGAATTGTCTTGTTATTAGATTCTTGTATTGGGTTTTAAACAGTTTATTAAGGACAATGGAGACTCACGCCTATAAAGTGGCAGTCACCTGTCCTAGTTATTCCACTTCGGGTTGAACATAACTTTCACACTTTTTTTCTAGTCTAGTTGTTTTCCATTTCTTGAATAACCTTACGTTTGATAGTCGTTTGTTCTTTTTCCATTAACTATTTTCTTCCATCGGTCTCTATCGAATCAATCTGTGAACCATATGAAATATTCTGGACTATTAAGTCAGTATGATTGAGAACTGGGTGGTATGTCTACCTTTTCTTTGAATAATGTTGATATTTTCTTATTAAATCGTTGTCACGTTTTGCAACCACAGGACTGCTCGTGTAGCCTACATAATTAATTAATTCATGATAATGGTGCAGAGATGTAGACTTTCTACCGTTCGCTAGTCTATAGACTCCGGATCGTTTCTTGCGAACAGATTTGACTTGGTGGGCCTAGGAAGATATACCAACTTTGAACTTGCAGTAAAAGTTATAGATCTAGACTTCACTAGCCTACCCCTTCCCCTGGGTTCGTTGCCACTTCAAGAAAAGGACACTTCACTGAAAACAGAAGTCTTGCAAAAGCAGCTGCCCAATACTCCGTTGTGGCTCAGTGGTCCTGGGTACAGTTGTGGCTGCAGGACCAACGCCCGACGTGCGCTCTCCACTGCCGCCCAGTTTTCAGTGACTGTCGCTGTGTTTCTGCGCGAGCACACGAAACCATGGACGGAAGACTGGTGTGTGGAAAGCCTACGTCAAAGTTTTTACGTCACAACAAAGTTGACGTCATTGATAGCTGGTGTTTTATTTTCAAAAGAAACATGAACAACAACGACATAACTGAAGCAGCAACAAGCAAAGCTTATGACGTAATCTCTCTCTCTCTCTCTCTCTCTCTCTCTCTCTCTCTCTCTCTCTCTCTCTCTCTCTCTCTCTCTCTCTCTCTCTCTCTCTCTCAGGCTCTCTCTCTCTCTCTATGCATGCGCGCGCGTGCGTGTGTGCATGTATGCGCGAACACGCGCGTGAACATATTTGCGTTTGGGTGTAATAAGCTTTATAGATCTATACATTATTAGATCTAGACTCTATATGTGAAGTTTTGGAAGCTTCCAAACTGAAAGAAGCAAGAACAGAGGGAAACAAGACTAGAGTACTGACGGATTTGCGCGTTTGTAGGGTCAATGGGCACCCCCCTCCCCCCTGGGCAACCCCCCTCCCCCCTGGGCAACCCCCCCTCCCCCCTTGAAGTCGTAGAGATTCTAAAGGAGCCACATCAAACCATCGTCATATTTTTGTTTTACATCAAGCAAAGGAACACTGCGGGATTGACTACCACAACATTTTCCTGAGCACAACAAGCTAGGCCTAAAAGCTTATAAAACCAGCATACCCAAAACACACAATTGTTCGCATTATACATGTAGGCCTATAGATCTGACTGCATCATGAACAAACTTGGACAACGCGTCATAATAAACATTAGTCTAGGGCTAATGGCATTATTTGTCATCTTTAATAGGCTACCTAATCAATTTAATTAACCAGACTTTGTCAATGAATGACGGAACAGAACACGTTCAAACGTCACGAGGCGCCGTGGCCGGTTGGTTAAGAGTCGCTGCTCGTAATCCAACGGGTTTGCGAGTGCGCTGGTTCGGACCCAGCTGGTCACGGTGTTGTATCCTTGGGAAAGACACTTTACTCCTATTTCCTGGTCCTTCGGATGAGACCTAAGACCGAGGTCCCGTGTGCGAATGCACGCACAAGATCTTGCGCGCACGTTAAAGCCCATTCCACTATTCAGTACGAGTAGGCCGTGTTGTGCCGGTGGGATGGATGACACGAACTCACATAGCATGCATCCTGTGCGCCAATAGCAGTCTAAACGAAGACTTTGGGCGTGGGGCAGGATAAACATCCCCAATCGGAAGAAGAAGAAGCCCATTCCACTATTCAGTAAGCCTACGAGTAGGTCGTGTATGGATGACACGAACTCACAAAGCATGCATGCTGTGCGCCAATAGCAGTCTAAACGAAGACTTTGGGCGTGGGGCAGGATAAACATCCCCAATCGGAAGAAGAAGCACAGTAGGGGAAAGAGCAGTAGGCCTACATGAAGCTAGTCCAAATGTGTTTACACAAAATCAGAAAAAAAGAGAAGGAATCATGCCAAGCAAATG
>CM065712.1:21350179-21400179 GCA_017654935.2 Phymorhynchus buccinoides | reverse complement strand
TCGGCGACATTGAAATCCCACGTGGCATAATTTGTACTGCAATGTCTTCTACTCTTCTTTTTACACACCCACACAAAATTTGGAGTGATTCTATACAGTATTTCACGAGATATAGGAGGGTGAAGAAAAACGGAAACATGTCTGCCGCTCGGCGACATTCTATTTCCGAGAGATAATTTATGTACGAATGTGTTATACACTTAGTGTCACATCCTGACACAAAATTGGAAGGGATTCTGTCTTCTAGTTCACGAGATACAGCTTGAACAAGAAATATATAGCGCAAAGAAGGAAATTTTGGTTTTCAAGGTCACACTTCAAGGTCAAGGTCAGCATGGCGATAATTTATGCTCAGATGTTTTCTACGCTAGGGTATACAGTACCACACACAATCTGAAGCGCTTCTGTCAAGTACAAATGTGGAAAATATGGCTTAAAACCCAATTTGTGGACCCCTACCACATTCAAGGCCTACCGATCTCCCGGACCTTGATCTTGATCTGTATGCCATCATCAGAAGGGCCATAAGCCAAAGTACCTACATGCCAAATTTGAAGACGAGCAGGAGAATGGACCTCTGTGTCTGTCTGTCTCTCTCTCTCTGTCTCTCTCTCTCTCTCTGACGGTCTCTCTCTCTCTCTCTCTCTCTCTCTCTCTCTCTCTCTCTCTCTCTCTCTCACTCTCTCTCTCTCTCTCTCTCTCTCTCTCTCTCTCTCTCTCTCTCTCTCTCTCTCTCTCTCTCTCTCTCTCTCTCTCTCTCTCTCTCTCTCTCTCTCTCTCTCTCAGCTTTTTCAGGATGACCAGGTAATTCAGTCTGTTGCAAAATACATTGCAGAGGCTATGAAAATAAGAAATAAGTAAAGCTTTCTTTTCTAATAAAGAATCGTTTTGAGTGCAAATATACACGTGTATAAGGTAGCAATTAAGTTTGGGTGGTCGACCAATAATACACTTGTTTTAAAAGATCGAGCTCTTTCTCTTCTCTTTATTATAAAACACAAAGGAGGAAATCCTCGAAACAAGAGATTAGATGTGGGTTTTTTGTTTGTTTGTTGTTGTTGTTTTTTTTTGTCTTTTTTCCTCCTCCGTTTGATTTTTGGACACACGCAAATGGAACGATGTAAGCATTAAGTAATGTTTTTTGTTGTTTCCATCTACCTTATTGTTTGTTAAATGGACTTCATTGTTTTGATGTTGACAATGGCCATTTTGTATTGTATACTCTCCCCCCTTGTCATAAGACCTATGTTGGTAATGACAATAAATATCAAATTGTCAAATTGTCTCCCTTAGCTTTCATGTACCATCTCCCGTGCAGAGGAAGTTGAAGTGTAACAAGCGCGAAATCGCAATAGTTTGTGGCACGCGGTCTATTTTTACCACTCCAATCATGAGTTACATCCCCTGGCTTTTCAATAATTTTAATCTGTAAACCAGAATGTTATCTCTGCACCCTTTCGTAACTTTTTATATCTTTTGGAAGACATTTAAAACTATGTATCCTACTTATACTCATCAAAAGAAGCACCGCATACTCGTCGTGTCTGTTGTAGTGTCTGTATTACGTATGTTTATTATTTTGTACGCTTTTAAAATACATCATTTTAAAGTGCGGCCTCAATTTGAAGTGTAGCCTCGATTTGAAGTGCGACAATTTTGTTAAAATGTGCGATAATTTTGGACCGACAGACAGACCGACCGACAAAGTGAGTTATAGATTTGTGGCTTGAGCCACAAACAAAAATTCAACCGTTTGTTCTGTGTGTTCAGGGACCAAGTGCACATGATGGTCACGCACCCTTTTTCCCCGAATTGGACATTTTAGGCGAAGTGTTACATAGGATAAACACTCGATAATGATTAAGCCAAGTGTAATTAGGCGAGATATGATTAGGCGAGATGTGGTTAGGCGAAGTGTAATTAGGCGAAGCGTGCTGCACACGCAGTAAATCTTGGGATTGTGATATTGTGTGGCGCATCGGACTCGCGGCCTCCTTAGCGCAAAGACACCCCCTCCCCTCCCCTCCCTTCCTCTCCCCTTCACTCTTCCCTTCCTTAACTCCACTCCCTCCCACCGCCGCACCCCCCCAACCCCGCCCCGTGTCATTGACTTGTTTGCATTTTAGGACACTGAATCATAGACCTTTTTCTCTGTCTTTCTTTCTTATTTTTTCTTTCCCTTTCTTTCTTTCTAAACAACATTATCAAAGGGTACTTGGGACAGCAAGCCAACCTAATCTTGAAACGCCACCAATCCGCCATTTTTTAAATTTTATTTCTGTTAATATATTTGGACCTTTTTTGTCCATTAGGTGCTTGCTACTAGTAGGGGAAGATGGGGTAAAAAGCGCATGGGCGGGTAAGAAGCCCACCCCAATTATCTCATGAAATAAAGAAAATTTCAGTCAAATTTGCCCATGAGACGAATGCTAGACATTAACGCTCGTCTCATGGGCAAAATGAGACTGAAATTTGCTTCATTTCATGAGATAATTGGGGTGGGCTTCTTACCCGCCCATGCGCTTTTTACCCCGTCTTCCCCTAGTATTCATCTAAGCTTAAATTAAAGACACACTGACCCACCACAATTAAATCCCTTGGGGGTTGTTTTTTTCTGGGTAGCTGTGACCCACATACAAATGCCCCCAACTTCAAATTGAGGTTGCTCTTTAAAATGGTGTTTCGTTTTGAGTTTGGGGGCATTTGTATGGGACTCAAACCTGGTCAAAACAAGATTTCTTACCAGATATAAGAGGGAAAACACGCGAAACCCGTGATTTTGACGCGTGATCTGGTGGGTCTTTAAGAAGGTTTTAAAAGTCTGTTCAGTCATTGTCATTCTACAAGGTTTTTGTCCTTTCCTCGACTACGCTTCAAATTTTGTGTGGAGGTGCATCACCTGGAGTAGTCGACTTCCGTGCATAAATTATTGGTGTGATGCGATTTTTGTGTGTGTGTGTGTGTGTGACTGATGAGGAAGGAAGGGGTGGGTGGGGTACATTTTTGACCAAATGACAACTTTTTCGTTGCCACTGGGATTAACGTGTGCTAAGTGCATGGGCACACGGGACCTCGGTTTATCGTCTCATCCGAAAGACTCCACGTTCAGACTGTAAGGCCTAGTGCAGAGTGAGAGGGGAAAATCCCCTGTACCCAGGTTCGAACTCGGGGTTTACTTGACACAAGGCGAACCGCGTTTACCTCTGTGCCACTCTACACCTTGATCTTGAAGTTTGACCGTGACAACGTCAATTTTGTTCTTTTTCGGCGATACATTTGATTCATGTCCAGGCTGTACTCTTGTGAACCGATGGTCAGAATCGCTTCAAAGTGTGTGTGGTGGTGTATCACAGTACATAACAGAATCGCTTGAAATTGTGTGTGGTGGTGTATCGCAGTACATAACAGAATCGCTTGAAATTGTGTGTGGTGGTGTATCGCAGTACATAACAGAATCGCTTCAAAGTGTGTGTGTGGTGGTGTATCGCAGTACGTAACAGAATCGCTTCAAAGTGTGTGTGGTGGTGTATCACATACGTAACAGAATCGCTTCAAATTGTGTGTGGTGGTGTATCACAGTACGTAACAGAATCGCTTCAAATTGTGTGTGGTGGTGTATCGCAGTACGTAACAGAATCGCTTCAAATTGTGTGTGGTGGTGTATTGCAGTACGTAACAGAATCGCTTGAAATTGTGTGTGGTGGTGTATCGCAGTACGTAACAGAATCGCTTCAAATTGTGTGTGGTGGTGTATCGCAGTACGTAACAGAATCGCTTCAAAGTGTGTGTGGTGGTGTATCACATACGTAACAGAATCGCTTCAAATTGTGTGTGGTGGTGTATCCCAGTACATAACAGAATCGCTTCAAATTGTGTGTGGTGGTGTATCGCATAAGTAACAGAATCGCTTCAAATTGTGTGTGGTGGTGTATCGCAGTACGTAACAGAATCGCTTCAAATTGTGTGTGGTGGTGTATCACATACGTAACAGAATCGCTTCAAATTGTGTGTGGTGGTGTATCCTCAGTACATAACAGAATCGCTTCAAATTGTGTGTGGTGGTGTATCGCATACGTAACAGAATCGCTTCAAATTGTGTGTGGTGGTGTATCGCATACGTAACAGAATCGCTTCAAATTGTGTGTGGTGGTGTATCGCATACGTAACAGAATCGCTTCAAATTGTGTGTGGTGGTGTATCGCATACGTAACAGAATCGCTTCAAATTGTGTGTGGTGGTGTATCGCATACGTAAATGTTCTGTTAGAACAAACTTTATGCTGCGTAGTGTCGTCGAGCTGAACAAAATGTCTCCATTTTTTCCAACATTGTTGTATCTGACGAACCATTGCATGGAATAACTTCAAATCTTTTGGAGGGGTTGGGGGTGAAAACATCAAGAATAGAAGACATTGGTGCTTAAATTATACCCCAGGGGTGGGGGGTGGGGGGTCACCGAGCGGCAGACATGTCTCCGTTTTTTTCTCTCGCCCTCTTATATCTCACGAACCACGGCATGGAATCGTTTCAAATTTGGTGTGGAGGTGCATCACCCAAGTGACGCAAAGAAGGCGGGGGCTGAGATGGAGAAGGGGGTGGGGGTGGGGGGTTGGTGGTTGGAAAGCGTAGCACGCGCACGAGTGGCTGCATACATTTCTTCCACATTCACAGAGCCTAAACTACTGAACCAATCTTAACGGAATTTGGCCGAACGGTTCCTTTGGCAGTCTAGATGCGACATTTAGTGTTGTTGTTGTTGTTGTTGTTGTTGTTTTCGTTCCCCATCTTAACACTCTGGGGGCACACCCAGTGCAATGTGAACATTTCGCATGGCCTTGGGTGGGAAGGTTACGTGCATGGCTGCTTTTAAAGTGCCCCGCCACATGGGCGGCCATACTCCGACTTCAGGGAATGACATTTAGTGTCAGATTTACCCTTTTGCTTTCCTCCTTTCTTTCATTTTTTGTGACTGTTCCCATAATGCCACTCTTTTATTTCTTTTCTCGTTTTCTATTTTGTTCACTCTGAACGATTTTTCTAAATATTGAAAACAATATTTTCTAATTGGTGAGAACACACCTTCCGTCCATAGAATCCTGTGTAATGTATTGTGTACGGGTACGCTATAAGCTTCAGTTTTTTTAAACTGTGGCGGTACCATAGCCGATGAGGTTTATCCGAGGCGTGGTTACTGCTACACCTACCTGTATTTTTAAAAAAGATCGGGACTTTACTGGTTAAGCACTGCCTCGGGGTATTGCCTCCAGTATTGTTCCCACCATCTTTATATTTACAAATGCCCCACATGGCCGAAAGACCGAAGAGTGCGTGAAACCCTATTTTTCCCTTCCCTCACGATATAAGCTATATGCTTGTTGTTACCCTGTTACCTCATTATTGTTTATATTTTGAAATTGTTGAATAACAAAAACGTATAAACCATTTACCAAATGACACGCCATATCCTGAAGGAACTTTTAGCTTAGTTTCAGGATTTGTCTTCAAGCCAACTTTACATGAGAAACTGTTCATAAACAACAGTCAAGAAGAAGAATGTTAGACCTATAGTATGTAAGAAAATTAGTAATAGTCTGTTTCCCCGTGTCAGATTTTCACGCATGAGCATTTTTATTTATGTTTGCGATTAAATAAAAAGTGTATTTTCTACTAAATTCGTTGCATGGTACTGTTCAACAAAAATATAAAAAAAGGGTTTATTATTTAAGAAGATTTTCTACTAAGTAAGTTGCATGTTACTGTTCAACACAAAAAAATGTTTTCACCATAAATCTGATGGAAGAAATATATGTTTTAAATACTACGAAGAACATACACTATCGAACTCTCAAACTGAAATCACGGGCACAAAAAACTGTCATACCACGTTCCATCCATCTCTTAAATTAATGATTCATTTATCTCTCTCTCTCTCTCTCTCTCTCTCTCTCTCTCTCTCTCTCTCTCTCTCTCTCTCTCTCTCTCTCATCAGTCCTTATTCTATCTTGTTCTGATTGAAACAGCTAGCTGACTGCAGTAATTGTTAAATGTTAATGTGTAGAGATACTATTATGTATTACTATTTAGTAATAAGTATTGATGTGTGTGTATTGATTGTTGATGACGATAAGTATTCCAAATGTTGTTATTTGATTGACTGTTATAAGTTAATAATGGTTACTCTGTTTTAAATGTGCACATTTCTAAGTTCATGTAATGGACTTTAATAATTATTTGATTGGTATAATTTTGTTTCACGCGTTTGATTAATGTTCTTTCAGTTATGTTGTATCTCTGTCATGTTGTTGCACCTAACCTGAATTTTCTCTTTTGGAGATATTAAAGCATACTTGAACTTGATACAGCCAAAATATTTGTTAATAAGAAATGCTTGGTTGTATTAGATTCAGTAATTTAACTGAACAGCTCAACTTTGTGTGCAGCGGAACAGCTGTGACGTAATCTCTGTGAATCAGATTTGAATATTACAAAGACACTGGTCCGGTCAGGTCAGGTCAAAGAATGACTAGGCCTCTTGGCCTCTTAATGTGTCATTTCTGAATATTTTTCATTTTTTTTTCATGACTGGCATGACTAAGACGCTTTTAGATGTGTTAATCATATACACATTTCAATTGTTGAATCTTGGGGTCTTTATCGAGGAGGTTTTTGAACTGATTAAGGTTAGGTGCCAACTTGATATGCGTGCTGGAAGAGAATTCCAGTATTTAGTGACTCTGTTACCAAAGAAATTCTGTCTAATGTTAGTTCTGCTGTGTTGGGTTAGTAGTTTCAAATCATTATTCCTAGTTTTTGAGTAGGTACAAAGTTGTAACAAATGTTTATTAGTAATATCAGAACTGTGAATTTGTTTTATAAACATTTATTAAATCACCACGTAGTCGCCTATATTGTATCACCTGATGATTTGAAAGTTTATGGCTGGATTTCAACCAAAGTAGGTTTATAGTAAAAAAAAAGTGTCATCCGAGGAATTTTTTGTGAGTGTGTGTGCGTAAAATAATAAACTGCTGGGTATTGCCGTGTCCATACCGGGTTATTTTTTTTAACACAAAAACACCCAAACCCACAATAATCCAAGAGTCAAAAATAATGAGAGAAAATGGAGTTTCACGTCCTCTCGGTCTGAATCAGACACATATGGGACATTTGTAAATACAAATATGGTGGGAACAATACTGGAGGCAATGCCCGGAGGCAGTACGAAACCAGTAAAGTCCCGATTTTTTATTTATTAATACAGATAGCTGTAGCGGTGACCACGCCTCGGTTAAACGGCACCGCCACAAGTAGTATATCTGAATTGACATAATAAAAAATAATCTCCCCCGACTTATCAGTAAATGGGAGTCCAGTTATCGTGCGGTGATGAAAATGATGTTCCACGTCCTCTCGGTCATAGACACATATGGGACATTTGTAAATACAAAGATGGTGGGAACAATACTGGCTGCAATGCCCGGAGGCAGTGCAACACCAGTAAAGTCCCGAGTTTTTAACAATACAGATAGGTGGAAAAAACCCCACCAAAACCCCCAGTTATCGTGCCATCGTGGTTTTTGGTGTGGTTTTATTTAGCTTCTATGCCAGCGTAGGGTTGCTTTTTTAATTATTATTATTATCACAGTGGCTAGAGGTACGGCATTCTTGCAACACTCAGACCATGTTCAGGGATAGTAACTCTTCCTAGTCGAATTTGTAGTCAACTAATGCATTTTCTTATTTCGTATAATAACGCGGCGCATCTGGCTAAGGAACAGGGCTAGGAACATGTCAGAGTTAATGTTAGTAGTTTTTGAAGACATTTGCGCACAATTTATGCATCCTGTGATTGAGCGCCGTACCCGTAGCCTGGAGAATGTGAGATACGGGCACGTACCCCGAGCCTCTGCCTATTATATATTTTTTTCCAATGGTCAACCTATGGCGATATTTTTCACGCCAGAGGGCAGTCAATGCACTAGGGGCTTATCACGCGATTTTCTTACTTGGGCGTAGTGAGAGAGGGAGTGATGGTAGGACCACTCACTGTCTCTCTCTCTTTCTTTATCCCCAACTAATAATATAGAGAGGATTAGCCCCACACGAGCGTCATGCCCTCTGGCGTGAGAAAAATCGCACTAAGTCTCTCATTCTGTCTGCAATTTGATTTGTGACGGTCATTCCTTTTCTGGTTCTGTCGTTTGTTTGTTGGTTGCTTTATTTTCTTTGCTTAACTGAAAGGTATAAATGGAGATAGTGGGATATAATTATTACAAAAGGATTTGTGTTACCTGGGGACTTGATTTGATTTGATTGATTGAATTTAAAGTCTGTTCACAACAATGGTGATATTAGACTTAAATAATTACATTAATTAAACAAAAACAAAACAGACATAAAGAAATATTGAATTAAAATGAGGGGAAAAGAGTGTGTGTGTGTGTTTGTTGTGTGTGTGTGTGTGTGTGTGTGTGTGTGTGTGTGTGTGTGTGAGTGAGAGAGAGAGAGAGAGAGAGAGAAGAGAGAGAGAGAGAGAGAGAGAGAGAGAGAGAGAGAGAGAGAGAGAGAGATCGGAGAGAGAGAGAGAGTATGAGAGAGAGAGGAGTAGACCGTGATGGTACATGACTGTAAAATAAAAAAAAAAAAAAAGAAGAAAAAAAAAAAAGAAAAAAAAAAAAAGGATTTGGGGCAAAGAAAAGAAAATTAATATTAACTAACGTATCAATTATAGTAATCTTGCAATTCCAGAGCTGGATATGACAGAAGCTATTTTGATCATTTCATGGCTGTAAACTACATCTTGTAAAGTTCCTATGTTTGCTACTTGAATCCCAGACAAGGTGTATAGCGATGTTAAAAATGGACATTCGAAAAGAATATGTTGAACTGATAGTGGGTGACCACAAGCGCATTCTACAAGCGAATTGGGGAGTAATATACTGTATTTTACGGACTATAAGACGATACTGTTTTCTTAGACTGAGACCCCTGCGCCTTATAATGTGACTGGTAATATAGTAAGAAACTATAATAACAGAATCTTAATTTTGTGTCAAATCAGCTTATAGTCAGGCGCGCGCGCCTTGTAGTCAGTAAAATACGGTAGCTTTTATGATCCACGACCAGTTTTTATTATTATTATTATTATTATTATTTTTCAGTTGGCAAAATGGTTTGGGATGATCGAAGGATTAGTCAGTACATTTTGAAAATGGAGTAGTAAAATCTGTAGTAAAATTAAAAAAAAAAAATCTCTTTCGAACATAATTAATAACATACAACCACATAAAGAGAGAGAGAGAGAGAGAGAGAGAGAGAGAGAGAGAGAGAGAGAGAGAGGGAGAGAATACGAATACGAATACGAATGTTTATTGAGGGTTAATAGATAAGCATAAGCTTTTTTACACAATGCCCTCGAAAATATCAAAACAAATCCAAATGAAAGAAAATTGAAAAAAAAACATGAAAAAAAGGAGAGGAAAAGGGGGTAGGGGGTAGTAATATCATAACAAATTTAGGAAACATAACAAATCCTGAAACATTTCAAAGCACATGCATAGAATAAATGACAAATTATAAGAAACAATATTGTATTGATCACACACACACACACACGCGCGCGCGCACAAAACACATATATATATATATATATATAAAAAATAAAATAAAACAAAATAAAATAAAACATTTAATTCCAAGACAACAAGCAATTTTGGTTATTTTAGTTTACACACACACAATATGACTGGCATATATTAAGAGTTTACAGTTTCATGTGCTTTACACATACTAGTCTTAGGCATGCAACAAATGTAGACTTTATTGCTGACATACTTATAATTTCTCTATGAGATCTTTATTGTAAGCTCTTTTAAAAGATGAAACGGTGTTAAGGTTTTTAAATGAATCTTTTAGATCGTTCCAAAGTTTACCCCCAGAATAGGTGAGAGATGTCATAGAAAGATTGGTTCTGGGACGAGGAATAAAAACTGTACATTTGCTACGCATGTTTAAAGTAGGGAATCTTTTACAAAGATAAGTTGGGGTCACTTGTTTCATTATCTTGTACATTATCTTGTTTAAATGACATTTTTTATCCAGGGGAAGAATACCTAGTTCTTTATAATCACTGGTTAAAGGTGAGGACGACTTGAGAAGAACAATTTTGATAGCACGTTTATAGAGGCTTTTTAGTTTTTTTAAGCTATTTTCACTGGCAAGATCCCAACAAGTGGAAGCATAATCTATTTCTGGTTGAATATATGCATTAAAGAAGAGTTTGCGAGTATCTAGGAAATGCTTAATTCTGTTAAGTTGAAATATTTTCTTAGACAGTTTTTTTTAGAGATGGTTGAGAGAGAGAGAGAGAGAGCGAGGAGAGCGAGAGAGAGAGAGAGAGAGAGAGAGAGAGAGAGAGAGAGAGAGAGAGAGAGAGAGAGAGATTAACATACAATGAAAGGTTTTAGTTCTTTTTTTTTCATTTCACGAAAGCTATAATTCCATCACCAGTTTTAACTAAACATGCAAACAAATGGTTTAAATTTTTTTTTTTTTTTTTTTCAAAGTTATCATACATTAAAGTTTAAAAAACACAAACAATCCTGCTTACCAAGGTAAACATGCCATTAACAACAGCATTTATTTTTCTCGAAGGAAAAACAAAAAACACTTAGTGTTACACAAATGCTAACACACACACACACACATGCGATGCACACACACACATGATGCGCGCACGCACACACACACGATGCACGCACACATACACACACACACAATAAATAAGCTTGATTTCACGGCTTTATTCCTAATCTTCATGAAAAACATATAACTTCATCATCACTTTTTATACTTCAGCAACATTAAAAACATTCTTTTGAAGATTATTATACATTACTCACAACAACAACAACAACAAAAAACCCACACAAAAACTATATTAAAGAGAACAATAACTTTTTTTTTATTCAACAAAGAAAAAATATCTTCAAGTCAAAAACAGTAAAAGCACAAAAACAACATAAAACATGACTTCATGCTGGCCAACGTTTTGGCTGGACAAAAGTTTTAAAAAATACACTGAAATATCGCTCATCTTTTATTACAACGGTGTCGCTGTTTTTATTCCTTCGCGATTCATTGTTGTTTTTCTTTCTTTTATTAATTATTATTTTATTTTTTTTACAAATTTACATAATTACTATTTTACATTATATTAATTGGCTTAATTAAGAGAGAGAGAAAAAAAAGGCGGACAGTGGAGGGTCCCAAAAAAAGGGAAAAAAAAAAGGGCTTAATTTACATACAGGGGCAAAGACTATGCAGGTGTAGGGCCTGTACACATGACATCCGCAAGTTCTGTGCGGAAACCCTGTACTTATAATTATATAATTCATTTTCTTTCAGCGCCCCTTCTGTCTGGAACTCCCTACCATATGAACTTCGTTCTGCTAAATCTTTCCAGTCTTTCAAAACCGCTCTTAAAACTCACCTCTTCCGGCAATACCTCCGATTTCTTCCTTGTCCTGTTTCCTGCCTTAAAATGATGTCCCCCGCATTGTGGGTGGGTGGGTGTGCGCGCGTGTGTGGGTGTGGGCGTGTGCGTGTGTGCGTGTTGTGGCTGTGTGAATGTTTGTGATAGTTGATATTGTAGTAGCTTATTTATGATTTATGTATTTATTTAAACAATTGTGAAGCGCCGTGAGCTCAAGAGAGAAAGGGCGCTCTATAAATGTTATTTATTATTATTATTATATAAGAAATACGCGGATGGGCTTCCGCGTGTAAAGTGCACAATCTTTCATAGTTTTTACTTCTAGATTATTACATTTTTGTTGTTGCGGGTAGCACATGGCACAGCTGTTCCATCTCATACAAAATCAAGCTTTTTAGTTAAAAGACTGAACCTAGAAATCTTAGATAAAAACTGAACCAAGCTTTTGTTTTTTGTAACATATTTGGGCTGTGTGTTCTTCATTGTATTTTTAATATATTTCTTCAATCAAATTTATGGTAAAAACTTATTTTGTTGAGCAGTTTCATACAATATATTGAGTAGAAAATGTTCTTGACTAATGTCACTTAGTATCGCAAAATTGCCCACGAGTAAAAATCTAACAATATCCACTGAATATAAATGATTTTTGTCACATACTACAACATATTCATTACTGTTATTTATGAAAAGTAACTTATGGTAAACTAAAGTTGGCTTGAAAAAACTTACGAAAATATAGATACACTAAATGTTGCTCCCGAAACAGCTGTGATGGGTTTCCGCACAAAACTTCCGCGTATACGCCCTTGTTGATGGTAAAACCATATAATAAATATGACAAGACAATTATAAAGAAATGACGGATCAGACGGGGGGCAGAAGGAATGGAAATGAAAGGTAATGGAAGATGGGGGGGAGGGGGGAGGAAAAATGCAATACAGTGGAACCTCCCAAATAACACCTTAAAAAAATCTTCCAAAATGAGGTCTTAAAAGGGAGGGGGTTGTCTAAGGGAGGTAATGTTAATGCTTACAAAGAAGGGCAATGTCTCAGAGAAGCAGATCTTAAAGACCCCCCACGTCACATTCCCTCTTATGCTTGGAAGATTCCTTAAGATTTCTTACCAGCTATAAGAGGGAAAACACGTAAAAAACGTGATTTTGACACGTGACGTGGTGGGTCTTTAAAACCCTTTCAACGCCAGCCATTTTTCAGCTCAAACTTTCCATTACATTTACCTGGGTATAGAAAAGATTCTGTCTGCAATATTGGAGATTCCTCTGTGACATGCATAAAATAGGACATATCCTTACTTTCCAAAAATTAAGAACATAAGGTCACTGGATACCAGACCCTCATTTGATGCCTTTCAGTATTAGGTATTAGGTACTTTATAGTCACAGAGGCGTCTCTGTGAAATTCGGGTTGCTCCCACCTGGAGAGCGCGTCGCAGCCAGAGGCACGCCACCCATTTTTTAAATTTATAATGCGATTTTTGTTACTGATGAGGGAGGGGGGTAAATTTTGACCTATTGACAACTTTTTCGTTGCCACTGGGTTTAGCGTATGCTAAGTGCATGGGCACACGGGACCTCGGTTTATCGTCTCATCCGAAAGACTCCACGTTCAGACCGTTAAGGCCTAGTGCAGAATGAGAGGAAAAAATCCCCTGTACCCAGGTTCGAACTCTGGTTTACTTGACACGAAGCGAACGCGCTACCACTGTGCCACTCTACACCAGTGACATGGGTGTTAAGTCACTGTGGTGCCAAGAGGCGACAGTGGCAATGAAAGGGTTAAAAGGGAGTGAGTCTTATAATGAGGGATCTTATAAGGGAGGTTCCGTCCCCGTGAGGATACCGGGGGTCTTTCGTAAAAATAGTTCCCCCACCTTCTGGAAGTTCTGTGCTTGTAACTTCCTCTAATCTGCCACTCTCTTTGACTCTGCCTTTTTCCTTTGCTTTCTGTCATCTATATCTTTCTGACTTATTGGCCCTTTTTTCCAAATATTTTTTCTCTTGAGCTCCTCCGAAATCGGAATGTGTCGGCTGTACGCAGCGGGGAGACCAGTGAAGACTGAGAACCGGACACATATGTACCTTACCCATTATGGCCATATGGCCTGGGAACGCAGAAGAAGAAGAAGAAGGGAGGTTCCACTGTAGAGTAAATGTGGATGGAGAATACATAAAACAGTTTCAAAGATGAAACACACACACACCCAAAAAACCCAACCAGAGAAGACAACAAAAAGAAAAAAGTCCTTGAACCCTTTCACCGCCAATGTCGCATTTATGCACCACAATGCTTTAACACCTATATCACTAAAAGTCCAAATCAGAGCCCGTTATCCGAAGACCCTATTTTTCTTCATTTGGGGAGGTAAGGATAGGCCTAATGTTATGCATGTCACAGAGGAATTCCCAAAATTGTAGATACAAAATATTCTCTACCCAGCTAAGTTTAATGGTATTTTTGGGGGGTTGAAAAATGGCTGGCAGCGAAAGGGTTAAAAAATCTTTCATTCATAGGTAACTATTAACTGTAACGTGCTTTTTTCTGTTAAAAAAAAAGAAGGGAACAGAGTAAGTATTGTACTATATTACATGCAGGAGATCTCAACATAATACCCCCCCCAAAAAAAAAACAACCAACCCTGATAGCAATCATCCCTATTTTGGGGGGTCTACCTGATGGTAGAGTAACTTCCCCTGTTTGACCGATCGAATTAGGCAAGATCACTCCCATACACCATAAGATTACTCTCCTTAACCCTTTCGCTGTCAGACATATTTGAGCCAAAAAGTACCATTAAACTTTAACGGGGTAGAGGAAATAAAATGTCTGCAATCTTGGGAATTCATCTGTGATATATGCATAACATTTAATTATAGGCCTATATCCTTATCTCCCAAAATTAAGAAAATATAAGATCTTGAAATAACAGGCTAGGATTTGATGCCTTTTAGTGACATGGGTGTGTTAACCCTTTCAACGCTAGCCCCTGATATGATGCCTTTCAGTGACATGGGTGTGTTAACCCTTTCAACGCTAGCCATTCCTCAGTAAAAAATTACCATTAAGCTTACCCGGGTAGAGAAAAGATTTTGTCTGCAATATTGGGGATTCCTCTATGACGTGCATAAAATAGGGCCTGTCCTTACCTCCTAAAATGAAGAACATCATGTCACTGGATACCAGACCCTGATATGATGCCTTTCAGTGACATGGGAGTTAAGTCATTGTGGTGCCATGAGGCGACACTGGCGATGAAAGGGTTAAACCATTATGGTGCATAAATATGACATTGGCGGTGAAAGGGTTAATAATTTCCAAACAACTCCTATTCTGATGCCTGAATAAAGAACGCATCCATCTCACAAGCACTTCTTTAGGGACGGTTACATTTATTGATTTAAGTTCCGACAATGATAATTAATAACTAGAGGGCCTATGTTTGCCTTTGAGAGCAAACATGACAGGATTGTCCCCCCAAAACAATCATTTGCAAGTTATTCAATATTAAAATTTGGCCACATTTGGCAATCTTTGTCCCCACTTCCAGTTCAAATTTATAACGAAAGTATTGCAATGTTACACTTTTACACAGTTTTAGTAAACACTGAAAAAAAGGAAAGTATTCCCTGCAGTCGTTTTCAAGTTATTGAAGATCAAAGTTTTGCCAATGTATTGGACAAATCTTGGACAATCGGTTTAACCCTTTCACCACCAATGTCGCATTTATGCACCACAATGGTTTAACACCCATGTCACCAAAAGGCATCAAGTCAGGGCCTGTTATCTGAAGACCCTGTTTTCGTGATTTTGGGAGGTAAGGATAGTTCTAATGCTATATATGTCACAGAGGAATTTGCAATATTGAAGATTTTTTTTCTCTCTAAGTTTAATGGTACTTTTTGGCCCCCAAAAAAAGGCTGGCGGCGAAAGGGTTAATGTTTTTTTTGTATTCAATATTTTTTTAATTCCATCTCTTCTTACATTCCACAATTCCTGCTTTCACTCAATCTTTCATCCAATCAACATATATACATGTAACACAATTTGAGCAAATAAATTAAAATAAAGATAAATAAATAAATAAATTGTTCATCAATATCAGGACAGGGCTCGGTTAGAGTTACAAACAGAAATAATAGTAATAATATCATAATTGGTTGGTCAAGCTTAATTGAGAGAAGTATATATTTAAAAGCAGTATTATATAATTAATATTGTTAGTCAATGAAGAGAGGGTGTGGGGTTGTTTTTTCATTACAAAACAACAACAATGACAACACTAACAACAACACGAATAATGTCAATCATGACAATGTTAATTAAAGACCAAAAATATGAAAAACTAGAAGCAGGAACACACACACACATACACTCCTCACACAGGATCAGAATAACTACAGACTATGCAAGATCTTATCAAAGCTTGCAAATTCAAGGGTTAATATTGGCAATCTAGGCTAGTAGCATTAGAATAGTGTCCTTCGATATTCCTGCCAATTTCAT
Source organism: Phymorhynchus buccinoides (assembly GCA_017654935.2). Taxonomy (NCBI): domain Eukaryota; kingdom Metazoa; phylum Mollusca; class Gastropoda; order Neogastropoda; family Raphitomidae; genus Phymorhynchus; species Phymorhynchus buccinoides. The sequence continues at coordinate 21,384,162 of CM065712.1, read as the reverse complement.
CGAAATCGGACCAAAAAAGGGGAAGAAAGAAAATAATTTTTACGAATGCAATAGTATTCTCCCTAAAGGGGAGAGAATCCTAATAATATCAAAGTACAAATATAATTCGTCAACCCATGCATCCATTCACTCTCATTTCTCTTTCTCTATCTATCACTATGCTAACAGCCAAAGCACCGTCTTAAAACATGCACACACATCACAAGGACTTATCGACAAGAAAAACTTTCTTGAACAAAATTAATCAAACCGAATCACCGTTATCACCTCATGTGAACAATGTGGGTGTAGTAGTATAGTGGATCCTCCCTTATAAGACCTCCCAAAATCATCCAAAATGAGGTCTTATAAGGGAGGGGTCTTAAAGGGAGGTAACTTTTTTCCTCAAAAATCACTTCTGGAAAGAATAATTAATGTGGCGGTACCATAGCCGATGAGGTTTAACCGAGGCATGGTTACCGCTACACCTGTCTATATTGTTAAAAACTCGGGACTTTACTGGTGTTGCACTGCCTCCGGGCATTGCAGCCAGTATTGTTCCTAACATCTTTGTATTTACAAATGTCCCATATGTGTCTATGACCGAGAGGACGTAAAACATCATTTTCATCATCAGGGAGGTAATTTTAATCTTACAAAGAAGGGCAATGTCTCAGAGAAGTAGGTCTTATGTGGGAGGGAGTCTTATAATGGGAGGTCTTATAAGGGAGGTTCTACTGTATACACATTTCGCCCAACCCCCCCCAAAAAAAAAGATTGTAAACTGGATCCAAAAAGCTAAGCAGCCTTTTGCAAAACAATGCAAAATATTTCTCAGAGTGATTGTTTTGAAAAAAATCAATACAAATTTGCCCTATCTATTTACCGACCCGCATTACTAATTTCACTTTGCTTACATGCAAATGGCGTTATGGGTAATGCCCACGCCAATGCTAGGGTGTGCTTAACTTTTTGGCTCCAGTTTACAAAGTGTTATGCTACCGTGGGAGAAAATGGAAAAATTCTTATATTCCTGAAAGAACATTTTGAACACAAAATAATGCTTTGTGTACGTGTGGTATGCCTATCTCAGTGCGTCATTTGTTGATAGAATGCTCTATATTAACTCCAATTTATAGACAAATCTATTGACGTTATCAACTTTTAAAATGACAGTCAAATATTATCCAGCCCTTACATGAAGAAGAAAATGGTGTTTTACGTCCTCTTGGTCTGAATCAGACACATATGGGACATTTGTAAATATAAATATGGTGGGAACAATACTGGAGGCAATGCCCGGAGGCAGTACGAAACCAGTAAAGTCCCGATTTTGTATTAATACATTAGGTATAGCGGTAACCACGCCCCGGGTAAACCTCATCGGCTATGGCACCGCTACAAGTTGATGAAAACCCTTACATCTTTAATATTGCTACTGTAATTGCACAATCCCAAGTTGCAAAGTTGCTTTGATGTGTCTTTTATCAATTTCAATAAGTTACTTTTATTGTTCCAATGATCACTTATGTTATTAACTGTTAGAGATTATCTTTACTACTATTGTTTTCTTCTTTTATTTTTCGTCTAATATCATCAATGGTGAACAGACGCTAAATAAACCACTGAACTGAACATTTTTCAATGTTCTCTGAATTGTCCCATTCCTTATAGCAACATGTCTCCATTCCTGAAGCGGTGACCACATATTTCGAAAGTGTATACGGATGTGTATTTGGTGGCAGAGTTTGCCTGCCAATTTCAATGCATGAGTGACTCCCTCCCACTTAAGACCTACTTCTCCGAGGATTTGTATTCAAATTACCTCCCTTATACAACCGTACCTCCCGCTGAAAGACCCACTGACCCACCACGATTAAGTCCCTTGTTGTTTTTTCTGGGAAACTGTGACCCACATACAAATGCCACAAACTTCAAATTGAGGCTGCTCTTTAAAATGGTTTCGTTTTCAATTTGGGGGCATGTGTGCGGGAGTCAACAGGTCAAAGCAAGATTTCTTACCAGCTATAAGAGGGAAAACACATGAAACCCGTGAATTTGACACATGACCTGGTGGGTCTTTAACACCTTATTTTGGATGATTTTTCAAGGTCTTAAAGGGAGGTTCCACTGTATTACATAATGGCCAAAAGTGACACAAGTTCAGAGTGCTGTTAAAAACTAAGAGATCGCACAGCATTATAATTTATATGTACATGCACAATCTGTTTTCTGAACTTCTGTGCTAAGCCAATCATTCCTCGATCTCCTCTAAATACCCCCAGTGGAGATATTAATGTGTGTGTGTCTTTTGTACAAATAGTTCCCCCACCTTCTGGAAGTTCTGCGCTTGTAACTTCCTCTAATCTTTTAAATGAAAAAAAAAGTTTAATAAAAAAAACAAAAACGTCCTCTAATCTCACTGCAGGGTTCCCACAGATTTCCAAAAGAAAGAAAAATTCAAGGACTTTTCCAGGACCATGCTGATAAATTTCAAGGACTGAAAATACTGCTCGCAATATGGATAATAAGCATTACGGTAAGAGGTGTGCTAATATCGAACTATTCTAATTATTTGAAACTAAAAAAACCTGCACACACCAAAAGTCCACATGCCGAATCATGGTCGTCTGCTGTCACAATATCAGGCGGTCAAAAGTCTGAATTAAAAAAACCCAAGCGTTACGTGTAACTTTCAGTTTTACTATATATATATTTTCTAAGAGACCAAGTGTTGGTTTTGCTTGCTTGAAAGTTGATAATCTGGTCAGCAAATTAAGAAAATTCCAGGACTTTTCCAGGAGCCTGTGCTGTTTTTCCAGCACTTTTCAAGCCCTGGAAAAGGCCTTGCTAGTTTTCCAGGACTTTTCAAGTTTTCAAGGACTTGTGGGAACCCTAAATCTATGCCTTGGCATGAGGCTGTGTCAGACCAGTTGACATAAGCTAGAACGCCAAGCTAGGCTACATCAAAATGTTGTTATGCTCTGAATGGTTGTGCGGGGATTGTCTTAAGCTATGACAAGCTCCCAGCATAACATCATCAGTCTCAAATCCCCCGAAGACGGAGTGTGGCTGCCCACATGGCGGGGTAATCAAAAACGGTCACACACGTAATGTTCTCATCCCTAGCTGATGCATTTGTACCTTAGTGTTCAAGTGCTTCTCGCTGTTGGGATGATCCCTGGAGTCTTTTAGCCAGGGTAAGCCAACCAACCAAACCCTGAATCTGTGACTCTCTTTCGTCTCTTCCCTTTGCTTACTGTCTTCTACTATCTTTCTGCCTTACTGCTCCATTCTCCTGACTTTAAAAAAATAATTCTTACAAAGATTTCTTAATTAGGCTGTATAATGGCAGCATGATGCATCTGCGCTCATTTGACAGGAAACTGTCTGAACGATCGACGAAGAAGAGTATCCTCTAAATGAATTTAAGAGGGGGTTTTTTCCCCTCCAAAACATGTTAGTGCGTTTTTTTTCTTCTTCAACCTTTGAAAGAATTATTCTAGTCACAGAGACTTATCTCTGTGAAACAAAGCTTGTTTATTTTTAACCCTTTCACTGCCAATGTCACATTTTTGCACCACAATGGTTTAACACCCCCTGTCATTAAAACCCTTAAAATCAGGGTCAGTTATTCAATGATATTGTGTTCCTAAATTCGGGTAGTCAGGATTCTAAATTCTAAATGTGTCACAGAGAAATCCCACAATATTGCAGACGAAATCTTTTCTGTAGCCAAGTAAGTTGGACATTTTTGGCTCAAAGATGGCTGGCGGTGAAAGGGTTAAATAATCAACAATAGCCCAAAATAGGCTGAAGCATAGATAGATTCAGTTGGGGGATAAGCGAACAAAGCTTACCGTCACTTGATAATTGTAAAACGATGCATAAAAACATACAAAGAGCTCTTTGAATAAGCCTAGGTTAAAAAACAAAAAAATCACCAAACACACAAACAAGCATCCACATGTGTAGGATTTATTCAATACAAACCAAACCAAACCAAATCAATTCAACAAAAACACACCATCTCTCGTAAGTAGAAGACTGAAGTTTATCTTCCACACCATCATAATTGTTGTAATAAAAATTCAAGGGCAAAAGTAAGAAAGCGGGGTTTCTGAAAACGTAGAGATTGTGCGTATTTACGCACTAGAGTTCTCAAACCAAATCACCCCCTAGAATCTCAAACCATGCGTGAGAGATCAGGGGGCAAATGCTCTTCATGATGACTCCATAAAACTGTTGAACGCTAAAAAAAAAGGGCATCTCCTCAAGCTTAACCCTTTCATCGCCACTGTCGCCACAATGGTTTAACACCCATGTCACTGAAAGGCATCAAATGAGGGTCTGGTATCCAGTGACCTTATGCTCTTAATTTTGGGAGGTGAGGACAGGCCCTATTTTATGCATGTCACAAAAGGAATCTCCAATATTGCAGGCAAAATCTTTTTTCGACCCGGGTAAGTTTAATGGTAAATTTTGGCTGAGGAATAGCTAGCGTTGAAAGGGTGAACCCACTTTGACATACGTTTTTTCTACATTCATTTTTCTCTGAATTCAGAGAATTCGCTGAAAAGTGCCATGCCTGGTACTGCATTGTGTGTGTGCACCATCTGTCTCTCTCTCTCTGTGTGTGTGTGTATATCCATGTGTGAAGGGAGTGGGATGGAGCTTCCCCCACGTTTCATCTTTACCCTTTCACATTTGAAACTGGGGGGTGAAAATACCCCTGAGAACTCTAAACAAAGAGAGGAGAAAATCAGAAACCCTGCAGAAGGTGCTGTCAGAAGGCTGATAGCTTCCTCTGGCAAATTCCCCTCCACATTCAATCTTCAACACAACACAGTTTATTTCTGTTACAAGCACTGGCAGTAAGCTCCAGGCATCAGAAAACCTGCGGTAAAACTAAAAGGGGCCGCCAAGGCCCAAGACTGAAGAGGGACAACACTGAAAGGAGTTCCCAACACCACCAAAAAGGCTTAATAAAGTGAAAAAAATAACTTTAAAATGCTATTTAACAGAAAACATAACATTGAATAAAAAAGACAAAACCTCTGTCAAGAGAAGCCAACCCTCTGCCAGAAGTTCTTAATCCTCTGAAATGTGCAGATCCTCTGACAGTTCTGATGCCTGAAGCTCACACACATACCTACCTATTCGTGAGCCCAAATCCCACGTCTACATTCAAAACCTTTAGGTCTGTTTACACCCACCCATATTATTCCTCCCTCACTCGGCCCTTTGCTCAAGACCCCCCGACGTCACGTGTCACATTCCCTCTTACGCTAGGAAGATTTCTTAAGATTTCTTACCAGCTATAAGAGGGAAAACACGTGAAAACCATGGTTTTGACACGTGACGTGGTGGGTCTTTAATATCATCGGTTGGCATTAGGCGGTAGTAGGGGCCAACACTAACATGAGAGCTGCACATGTACAATAGACGGTTTTCTACAGTAATGGAAAATCATGTCACATTTTGGGGGTTTTGTTTTGTGTGTGGAAGACTGGGGTTGGCCTTTGGGGACCTTCCCCAGCACCAGCTGTCCTCAAATCCCTTTGGCCAGGAGAGTGGGAATGTACCAGACCTGTTTACCCCCTACACAAGTCTTGGGTAGTCTGGAGAGCTGAAATGAGTAGTTTGGGTGCAAAATGTGTAGTTTCATTCATTAACCCTTTCAGCGCCAATGTCGCGTTTTAGCACCACAATGATTTAACACCCATGTCACGAAAAGGCCTCAAACCAGGGTCTGTTATCCAAAGATCCTGTTTTTTAATCTTGGGAGGTAGGGATAGGCCTTACGCTATACATGTCACAGAGGAATCTCCCATATTGCAGATGATTGTTTTTCTCTACCCACGTAAGTTTAATGGAATTTCTTTGCGGGAAAATGGCTGGTGGCGAAAGGGTTAAACCATCAAACAATGAAAATGAGTAGTAATCAAGAATTAGAGCCTTATTTTCAATTTTGAAGAGTAGTAGAGGTCCAAATTGAGTAGAGTACTACCCGAAAAGAATGACATTGGCAGGTCAAATGACCGCGCCCCCGGATGTAGGGGGATAACTCCTACTTCCGGATGACGAGAGTAGCGTCCCTTTGCTACTTTCGTTTTTCTATGTACTATGGTATGGGTTCCAGGTTGGTAAAAGTACATGCTATTGCTTTGAGTGTTGGTCAGTATGGTTGGAATAGATTGTGCAGTTTTATTCATTAAACCATGAAACAATATTCACTGAAAATGAGTAGCAATCAAGAATTAAAGAGCATTATTTTCAAGTTTGAATAGTAGAGATCTACTACTTGAAAAGAGTAGAGTAAACAGATCTGGAATGTACCCTCAGCTGTACCCTGTAATCTCTGCTATAAAACAAATTCTAGCCTGCTGGAATAACATCATTTTCAGAAATTCTCTTCACTTCGGTGCGTGTTGATAAACCAACTTGGCGCGCATCACAAACCTTCTAGCGCCGCGAGATTTGGCCAAGCGAGTTGGCTAAACTACATCTTAGCCCAAGTTTGCATAGTTTTAACCCCTTGACTGCCACCAACGTATCACGCACTGACCTGGTGATGTCATCAGATGAAGAGGAATAACTCTGATATGCTGGCTGTTGCAACACAGTCAAGCGAGTGATACCCCCAGACCATTTTGCCAGATTGGCTCTATCAGTTGTCTTTTTCATAGTGTTGTAATTTTGTGTGGGGGAAATGTTAGCCGGACCGGGAGTCGAACCCGAGACCTCCCGAACACCAGACGGGCGCTCTACCCACTGAGCTATCCAGGCCGACAACCCGGTCCCTGATATTAATCCTAATATCAGTCACTACAATAGCATGATTTGTACAATGATTTTTTCCCTTTAATTTTCTCTGGCAGTCAAGGGGTTAATTATTCAGTCAAATAAGTTAAAAGTACCACATTTTTCGGACTATAAGGCGCACAAAATACACAAAATTCAGATTTTGTTACTACCTTATTTACTACCTGCGATCATAAGGCGCACCCAGCCAAATAGGAATTGTTCGGAAATAATTAAGGGGAGTAATTTCATGGTGTGTGGGAGTGATCTTGCCCAATTCAATCGGTCAAACAGGGAAAGTCACTCTACCATCAGCTCCCGTAGCCTATCGACTCGCGTGTTTGAGCAGACATACAGCTCTTAGAACACCGTGCGTCATTCTAAAAATGTATGTCATTTATATTTTTCACGTCACATTTTGCAAGTTTTATCAGTTTGCGGCCACTGGCCACCCCTAATTTTTTCAAAAAAATGTTTGCCAGTCGCTGACTCGCATCCTGCGGTTTCAAGCTTCGACGCCATTGTTGCTGTGGTTGTTTGACCGGGTAATGGAGGTAAACAACTCCAATTTTCACGAAGTGCTCTCCCATAGTTTTTTCACCGAAAATTGTCTACTGTACACAAAATTCAGATTTTGTTGTCAGATGTTCTTACTATTTTAGTAGTATTAGTATTAGGTACTTTATAGTCACAGAGGCGTCTCTGTGAAATTCGGGTTGCTCCCACCTGGAGAGCGCGTCGCAGCCAGAAGCGCGCCACCCAATTTTTTTTTGCATGCGATTTTTGTCACTGATGAGGGGGGGGGGGGGGGTAATTTTTTTTACCAAATGACAACTTTTTCGTTGCCACTGGGTTTAACGTATGCTAAGTGCATGGGCACACGGCACCTCGGTTTATCGTCTCATCCGAAAGACTCCACGTTCAGACCGTTAAAGCCTAGTGCAGAATGAGAGGAAAAAATCCCCTGTACCCAGGTTCGAACTCGGGTTTACTTGACACGAAGCGAACGCGCTACCACTGTGCCACTCTACACCTCTACAGTAGTCATATTAGAAGGTGCGGGGGTTTCTCAGTCTGTGAAGAAAAAGTGTTGCCGTAAAAGTCAGGAAAGCACGGTAGTGATAGTCCCATATATACACAAATCACATAAATACCCAACACACTACCATATTTTATGGACCATAAGGCGATACTTTTTTCCCGAGACTGAGACCCTCAAGAACTTCCTTCAGTGGAGTTTATTCAAAACAGACACACTGTGGCGGCACCATAGCCGATGAGGTTTATCCGAGGCGTGGTTACCGCTACACCTATCTATAATAGGCGCTAAAAAAAACTCGGGACTTTATTGGTGTCGCACTGCCTATGGGCATTGCAGCCACTATTGTTCCCACCATCTTTGTATTTACAAATGTCCCATGTGTGTCTGTGACCGAGAGGACGTAAAACACCATTTTCATCAGACTGAGACCCCTGCGCCTTATAATGTGACTGATAATATTAAATATACTACACTGTCTACAGTAAGGCAATAGAGCAACAAAATCTGAATTTTGAGTCAAATTATAAAATATATATTTAAAAACAAAACAAAGTCTGTCCCATCTTCTGGGCTGTACAGTGGTGTTGCTCTCATGCCGCTCATTTCGAATCCCAATTCGCAGCCACACCCCGGCTTGTTCAGGTCGCAGAATCCGAGACCAGCAGTCCAAGGGGAGCTAATCTATGTTAGGCCGTCAGGAGGCAACCAACCGAGGAGACACTGCACTGCTGCTGAGTCACATCGGTGGAGCCTGTTCAGGACACCACCTACTAAGCCCCCCTACTGATGACAGAGGAAAGTCTCGATTTTTTAACAATACAGATTTGCTTACTATTTCATCAGTCGCATTATAAGCAGACCTGTGCAAATTTGTAATTTCTGAAACAAAAAATGGTAATTTTGAGAAAAAAAAACCTAAACGCACGGCCGATTCTTTTTCTTCACAAAACCCGATTGTTAAGAAAACTATTTGTAATTACACAATTATATGCAAGCAACAGTGCACTGGGAGACCTTTAAAAACATTTTTTAAACCATGTATTTGCCTTTTCTTTGGTGTCTTTCCATCAGATTTTGGATCATTTGACCTAGAACTCTCACCACGCGGTCGCTTTGACGCCATCTTGAAACAGAATGAAAAGAAATTGACGCACGTTGTATGCTGGGAACCGGAATGACTTTTCACCGCATTGTTTCAAAAGCATCGCTTGCCGACGCAACTGTAGTGGTGGTTCCCCCCCCCCCCCCCCCCCCCCCCATATTTAGTTTTTCTGTCGCCGTAAATAGTTTTCTTTCGTAAAAATTACGCAAAATCGTACCACCACCCCCATTGCCATAATTATCGTAATTTGAGTTTTGCTTCGTAAAAATTACAGCAAAATCATATTTCACCCCGTTGCTGCAATTAGTTTTGTTTTTCGTAAAAAAAATTACGGCAAAATAGTAAACAGGTCTGCTTTATAGTCCGAAAAATACGGTATCATTCCAAGCCCCAAGAGTTCCCTCATCTCATCGGTCATCTACCCACACAAAACCCGCCCTCTCATCCGACTGGTCGAGCCAGGGGCACGGGAAGGCCGTAGAGCACGGGGGCGCCACCGTTCAGCAGCGGCATGCGGCAGACGCCCCGCGCCTGCGGGACAAGGGAGGCCAGCGTGGGGCGGGGAGCGTGGGAAGCGTTGTGGTTCTTGTTGTCTGAGTCGTGGTGGTGGTGGGCTGTCATCCACAGGGAGAAGAGCTCCATGCCGAAGACGTCGATGTCGCGATCCGTCACGTCCCACAGGTTGCCCAGGACACAGGGGCTGCACACGGAAAAACGGGAATTCAATTTAATTTGTTATTATATTGAATTGAAACCCCTCGAGGCTTAACCCTTTCGCCGCCAGACATTTTTCAGCCCAAAAATATAGCCTTAATCTTAAATGGGTAGAGAAAAAAAAAATATCTTCAATATTGGAAATTCCTCTGTGACATGCATAACATGCTTATTCTTACCTCCCAAAATTAAGAAAATAGGGTCTTCGGATAACAGGCCCTGATGTGATGCCTTTTAGTGACGTGGGTGTTAAACCATTGTGGTGCATAAATGCGACATTGGCGGTGAAAGGGTTAACGGCACAACTGGAGTATTTAAGAGCCGATCCCAGGTGCTGGTGGCCAGTATTCTATTGACTGACTCCTTACCTCAGACCCCCCCCCCTCCCCCCACACCCTCACCTCCTGGCCAGTAGATAGAGCTCTGTAGAAGTATCCATCGGACTTTTTACCTCAGACCCCACCCCCTCCCTCACCTTCCGCCAGTAGGTAGCTGTAGAAGTATCCATCGGGGTCCAGTATTCTATTGACCGACTCTTTAACCTCAGACCCCCCCCCCCCCCTACCAGCCACCCCCTGCCCTCACCTTCCGGCCAGTAGGTAGCTGTAGAAGTATCAATCGGGGTCCAGGTGGTCAGTATTCTATTGACTGACTCTTTACCTCAGACACACACCCCCACACATCCTGCAACCCCCCCGAGATTTCCTAGCATCCAGCCCCTCCAGGGCTCCCAATCGTCCTGCAAAACAAGGGGTCCCAGGGACTCCTTCACTTACAGCATAGAGGGTCCTAGAGTCGGGATAGAGGGTCCCGGTGGCATTGCGAATGCTAAAAAGAATTTTTCTAGTGCATCCCTGGGATCCCTGCACATTCTTTTAGAGGATCCTGTAAAATTTTAATACTTCATAGACCCCCAAATGGGGGTCCCTGGGAGCCCTGCCCTCACCTCCCGGCCAGTAGACAGCTGTATAAGTATCAATCGGGGTCCAGGTGGCCAGTATTCTATTGACTGACTCTTTACCTCAGACTCCACCCCCTCCCTCACCTCCCGGCCAGCAGATAGCTGTAGAAGTATCCATCGGGGTCCAGTATTCTATTGACTGACTCTTTACCTCAGACACCCCCCCCACACACAACACACATCCTGCAACCCCCCCCGAGATTTCCTAGCATCCAGCCCCTCCAGGGCTCCCAATCGTCCCGCAAAACAAGGGGTCCCAGGGACTCCTTCACTTACAGAAGAGGGTCCTAGAGGCTGGATAGAGGGTCCCAGTGGCATTGCGAATGCTAAAAATAATTTTCTAGTGCATCCCCTGGGACCCCCTGCACATTGTTTTAGAGAGTCCTTTAGAATTTCAGTGCTTCATAGACCCCCAAATGGGGGTCCCTGGGAGCCCTGGGCCCTCACCTCCCGGCCAGCAGATAGCTGTAGAAGTATCCATCGGGGTCCAGGTGTTGGTGGACGTCCAGGTGGCCGCTGGAGCAGCCGAAGAGCAGGGGCACCGCGCGACACCGCGTCTTCAGCAGGTCCTCCAGGGGGAAGTACTTGGACCCGTTGCCGTGCCCACAGTAACTGTGGAGAGAGGAGAGAGAGAGGGAGGGAGAGAGAGAGAGAGATAATGATGGTAATAATTAGCATACCGTAGTTTTCGGACAATAAGGCGGTATTTTTTTCTCTCCAATGTTGACCTATGCGCCTAATAAACGAGGGCACCCTATTAGTGAACAAAATCGTGAGAAGAGAGGCAACGATTGCCGTACTCAGTACAGTCTACTGTGAGTCACAACATCGAAAGTGGTAACGAGTGGCCGATATGACGAATACTCACGTTAAATGCTTCAAAATCCCTATTATCGTCCGAGATACTGTCCAACAGATGCCATAACCCTTCACTGGATGTAAAAAGCATTGTTGTAGAGCTTAAAATGCCATAATTCTACCAGTTTTCGCGAAGTCCAAACACAACAACCGGAAGTCGCAAAAACGGAAGTTCGATTATTTGAGAAGGGAGCCAACTCTCGTTTATGACAGCAGTAATAGCGGTTGGTAAACGTTTACAGGACGTGTATGGGCTTCAAATTTCGACTTTCTTTTGCGAGGTGTGTAGTATCAAGGGCGCCTTTTACTTTAATTTTTTCAGATTTTTCTTGAAAATTGCCCTATTCGCCTAATGATCTGAAAAGTATAATAAATAATGGTAATTTATGAAGAGTTCAATCCATCACTGGTTGACACTTTTATCGACTGGTTGACATTAGCCTGTAGAAAGGGCCAATTAGTAAATCGAGAGCTGTACTACATATGATTTTCTACAGAATTGGAATATCATCGACATGGGTGCTCCTGGGAAATTTCAAAAATCCTGCAAGGCAGGGGTCCAGGGGCCGCCCACTTAACAACCTGACTTAAACAATCCTAAAAGTACAAAGTTCCTGGTAAAGGCATGCAAATATTTATCTGTATTCATTTCTTTTATATTCTACACATGCGAGAAACTGACAAAATGTTTATAAATAGGACATTCGTTGCTTCTCAAATTCTCATAATCCAGCTCCAGGCAATAAAAAAAAATCCTTAACTTCAGGACATCCTGAAAGCAGGAGCATCCATGGTATATCATGGTACAATTTACCGTATTTTTGGGGGACTATAAGGCAATACTTTTTTTTCTAACCCCTGCGTCTGCGGTGGTGTAGAGTGGCACAGTGGTAGCGCGTTCGCTTCGTGTCAAGTAAACCAGAGTTCGAACCTGGGTACAGGGGGATTTTTTCCTCTCATTCTGCACTAGGCCTTAACGGTCTGAACATGGAGTCTTTCGGATGAGATGATAAACCGAGGTCCCGTGTGCCCATGCACTTAGCATACGTTAAAACCCAGTGGCAACGAAAAAAGTTGTCATTTGGTCAAAATTTACCCCAACCCCAAACAAGCTTCCGTCCTCAAAACCCTTTGGCCGAGAGAGTGTGGATGTACCCTGGCATGGCTTCTCCTCTATAAACAAATTAAAGCCCAGGCGGGCAGCTGCCGTCTCTGCTTTCTGGCAGTCATTGTTGGAAACGACACAAACAACAACAATCCCCCTAAAAATTAAAAAAAACACCCTACTCATGGCACTTTACAAAGTCATATTCAGGCCTAGGGTGCATTAGAAGCGCAATCCTCAAGTTTCGTATGAAAACCGCATGCACTTATATAGGAAACCGCAATCCTCAAGTTTCTTATGGAAACCCCATGCACTTATATAAGAAACCGCAATCCTCAAGTTTCGTATGGAAACCTCATGCACTTATATAAGAAACCGCAATCCTCAAGTCTCGTATGGAAACCCCATGCACTTATATAAGAAACCGCAATCCTCAAGTCTCGTATGGAAAACCCATGCACTTATATAAGAAACCGCAATCCTCAAGTCTCGTATGGAAACCCCATGCACTTATATAAGAAACCGCAATCCTCAAGTTTCGTATGGAAACCTCATGCACTTATATAAGAAACCGCAATCCTCAAGTTTCGTATGGAAAACTCATGCACTTATATAAGAAACCGCAATCCTCAAGTTTCGTATGGAAACCTCATGCACTTATATAAGAAACCGCAATCCTCAAGTTTCGTATGGAAACCCCATGCACTTATAAGATAATAAACCGCAATCCTCAAGTTTCGTATGGAAACCTCATGCACTTATATAAGAAACCGCAATCCTCAAGTTTCGTATGGAAACCTCATGCACTTATATAAGAAACCGCAATCCTCAAGTTTCGTATGGAAACCTCATGCACTTATATAAGAAACCGCAATCCTCAAGTTTCGTATGGAAACCTCATGCACTTATATAAGAAACCGCAATCCTCAAGTTTCGTATGGAAACCTCATGCACTTATATAAGAAACCGCAATCCTCAAGTTTCGTATGGAAACCTCATGCACTTATATAAGAAACCGCAATCCTCAAGTTTCGTATGGAAACCTCATGCACTTATATAAGAAACCGCAATCCTCAAGTCTCGTATGGAAACCCCATGCACTTATATAAGAAACCGCAATCCTCAAAGTTTCGTATGGAAACGCCATGCACTTATATAAGAAACCGCAATCCTCAAGTTTCGTATGGAAACCCCATGCACTTATATAAGAAACCGCAATCCTCAAGTTTCGTATGGAAACCTCATGCACTTATATAAGAAACCGCAATCCTCAAGTTTCGTATGGAAACGCCATGCACTTATATAAGAAACCGCAATCCTCAAGTTTCGTATGGAAACCCCATGCACTTATATAAGAAACCGCAATCCTCAAGTTTCATATGGAAACCTCATGCACTTATATAAGAAACCGCAATCCTCAAGTTTCGTATGGAAACCCCATGCACTTATATAAGAAACCGCAATCCTCAAGTCTCGTATGGAAAACCCATGCACTTATATAAGAAACCGCAATCCTCAAGTCTCGTATGGAAACCCCATGCACTTATATAAGAAACCGCAATCCTCAAGTTTCGTATGGAAACCCCATGCACTTATATAAGAAACCGCAATCCTCAAGTTTCGTATGGAAACCCCATGCACTTATATAAGAAACCGCAATCCTCACCGAAGTGACTCAGCAGAAGTGCAGTGTCTCCTCGGTTGGTTGCCTCCTGACGGCCTAACATAAATTCTCTCCCCTTGGACTGCTGGTCTCGGTTTCTGCGACTTGAACAAACCCGGGTGTAGCTGCGAGTTGGGATTCGGAACGAGCGGCGTGTGAGCAACGCCACTGTACGACCCAGAAGATGGGACAGCAAAACAAAACAAAAAAACAAAACAAAAAGAAACCGCAATCCTCAAGTTTTGTATGGAAAACCCATGCACTTATATAAGAAATAAGCGCATGGGATTCTACATCCGGGCCTTGTCCTTTCTTTCGAGTTTAATGTGTGAAAAATAGAACGAAAACGGGATCAAAATCAATATATAAATTATTTTTTTTACAAAAGTTTTGCTGTCCCATCTTCTGGGCCTACAGTGGCGTTGCTCCCACGCCGCTCATTCCGAATCCCAATTCGCAGCAACAAACCCGGCTTGTTCAGGTCGCAGAATCCGAGACCAGCAGCCCAAGGGGAGCGAATTATATATAAAATTACTTAATTAACCCCTTGACTGCCGGACTAAAATTAAAGAAAAAAATCATTGTGCAAATCATGACATGAAAAGGACAACCGATAGAAAAGAGCCCACCTGGCAAAATGGTCTGGGGATATAACTCTCTTGACTGTGCAAGCATGGGTGCAACTCCCCAAAATGAAAACAACTGAAAGGCTGGGGTCCAGGGACCCATGGCCCTGGCAGGGTACAGGGGCAGAGCCCCGTCGGACGATTCAGGGGGGCAACTTAAGAGAGAGATATAACGAGACAGACAGACAGTTAAAATGATAGACAAAGACAGTTTGAGTCTGATAAGCCTTGTAAATGATGCATTAAACTTCCAAGATAGAACTAGACTTAAGTTCAAAACGCCCCAAATCACTTCTGATCATTTTTGCTTTTTGTGATGAATTTTAAAAAAAATGAAGTTCAGTTTCAGGTAAAATTAAAAATACTGAAATCAGTGTAAAAATCAGGCATGGGAATTGTCAGAGACAAAAAACTCTGAAAATCCCCCCCTCCTCATTTTTACAGCGTTAAAATATAATATTATATAAAATTTGAAGTATTTAGTAACAAAAACTTTGCCCTAAAAAAATTTTTCTCGCGGAAATCGCGGACAATTCCCATGCCTGAAAAATGAAAGAGTACCACCCATGTACAAGAGCAAAATCCAGAATATCAGTTATTCCTCTTCGTCCGATGACGTCATCATCACAGATCTGTTTACCCCCTACACAAGTCTTGAGTAGTCTGGATAGCTGAAATGAGTAGGCTTTCGGGCAAAATTTGTGTAGTTTTATTCAATTAAACCATCAAATAATGTTCACTGAAAATGAGTAATCAAGAATTAAAGAGCTTTATTTTCAGTTTTGAAGAGTAGTAGAGGTCCAAAAATGAGTAGAATACTACTCGAAAAGAGTAGAGTAAACAGGTCTGTCATCAGTGATGTCATCAGGTCAAGTACGCGATACGTCGGTGGCAGTCAAAGGGTGAAACGCAACGTGAGCAACAACACCCTGGTGCCACTCACAGAAAGACGTCCTTATTGGTCAGGGCGTCTTCGCACTGTTCCTTGGTAGGGGGCGCTCCAGCTACGCCTTGCCACTGGTCGTTTCTGCACATCAGTGTAATAATATTAAGGTGTAGAGTGGCACAGAGGTTCATCTACCTGTGCACTCAAATCTATTCATCTACCTGTACACTCAAATCTATTCATCTACCTGCACACTCAAATCTATTCATCTACCTGTACACTCAACATCTACCTGTACATTCAACATCTATTCATCTACCTGTACACTCAAATCTATTCATCTACCTGTACACTCAAATTTATTCATCTACCTGTACACTCAAATCTATTCATCTACCTGTGCACTCAACATCTATTCATCTACCTGTACACTCAACATCTACCTGTACATTCAACATCTATTCATCTACCTGTACACTCCACATCTATTCATCTGAGACCCATCTACCTGTGCACTTCACATCTATTCATCTGAGACCCATCTACCTGTGCACTCCACATCTATTCATCTGAGACCCATCTACCTGTGCACTTCACATCTATTCATCTGAGACCCATCTACCTGTGCACTTCACATCTATTCATCTGAGACCCATCTACCTGTGCACTTCACATCTATTCATCTGAGACCCATCTACCTGTACACTCCACATCTATTCATCTGAGACCCATCTACCTGTACACTCCACATCTATTCATCTGAAACCCATCTACCTGTACACTCCACATCTATTCATCTGAGACCCATCTACCTGTGCACTCCACATCTATTCATCGGAGACCCATCTACCTGTACACTCCACATCTATTCATCGGAGACCCATCTACCTGTAGGCTGTACACTCAAAGGTATGTCAATGTTGGAAGGGGCATAAATTGGTGGGTAAAGGTTGGAAATACTGTTGCTTACAATGCTAAAAAAAATTCCTCGCTTATGAATGACAAAATGACGCGCTTTCGCCCAAAAAATGCGCTTCTTCCAATATGCCAATCTGCACTTTCGTAGATCTCCCCGACAATTCTGATGCCTGCACCCTTCCACCCAACACTTGGTTTTTGATCCATGTTTGTTCACTACCCCTTCAAAAGGGGCCTTGGCCTATCTGAACAAATCACTCGCATTTGCATTCTCTCTCTCATTGTCTGTCTGTCTGTCTGCGCGCGTGCGCATGTGTGTGTGTGTGTTTCAAAATTGTGCACATTTCTAAGTTGATGTAATGAATTTTAATGATAATTATTTTGGTTGGTATAATTTCGTTTCACACGTTTGATTAATGTTCTTTCAGTTATGTTGTATCTCTGTCATGTTGTTGCACATACTAACCCGGAATTTCTCTTTTGGAGATATTAAATTTAAAGCATTCTTGAACTTGAACTGGGCTCCCAATTGTCCCGCAAAACAAGGGGTCCCAGGGACTCCTTCACTTACAGTACAGAGGGTCCTAGAGGCGGGATAGAGGGTCCCAGTGGCATTGCGAATGCTAAAAAGATTTTTTTTCTAGTGCATCCCTGGGACCCCCTGCACATTCTTTTAGAGGGTCCTTTAGAATGTTAGTGCTTCATAGACCCCCAAATAGGGGTCCCTGTGAGCACTGGTTGAACACGCTCAGCCCACCCCCCTGTTTTCACCACCCACCCTCGCCCCACCCACCTTTGAACAAAGGGCTCCAGAAACTCCTGGCTCTTCATCAGATCCCCGTCAGGGTTCATGGCATAGAACACCGAGCTGGGGTCCATCCCTCTCTCCATCACGCTCACCCCCTCTCCCCGTCCCTGCGTAAATAATAAGAATAATAGACATTTATAGAGCGCACATTCTAGACGAACTACTCATGGCGCTTAACAAAACTAAAATTCACTCCACATGCAAGATTACATCATACATATCAAACATACTCAGACGCGCTCGCATTCCCACTGTCACCCCCACGCAAAAACATACTCATAGATATACAAACATGCACACGCATAATTATATACACATTGGTACATACATACACAAATACATCACAAACACATTGACATTAACGCACACAAACATACACACATATGCGCACACGCACACAGCCACACTCAAGGCAACGACGATGGCGATAGTGCTGGGCAAAGTTAACATTACTTTAACCCTTTCGCCGCCAGCCATTATTCAGACAAAATATACCATTAAACTTAACTGTGTAGAGAAAAAAAAATACCTGCAATATTGCGAATTCCTCTGTGACATGTATAGACATTAGGCCTATCCTTACCTCCCAGAATTTAAATTAATAGGGTCTTCGGATAACAGGACCTAATTTGATGCCTTTTAGTGACATGGGTGTTAAAACCCTTTCACCACCAGCCATATTTCAGCCAAAAATGTCCATTAAATTTACCTGGGTAGAGAACAAAAATCCATCTGCAGTATTGGGGATTCTTCTGTGACATATATAAAATAAGGTCTACCCTTACTTCCCAAAACTAAGACAATAGTGTCTTTGGATAATAGACCTCAATTTGGTGCCTTTTAGTGACATAGAAGTTAAATCACTGTGGTGCTAAAATGTGACTTTAGCGGTGAAAGGGTTAAACCATTGCGGTGCATAAATGCGACATTGGCGGTGAAAGGGTTAAAGACGCCTCACACTACCCAACCAAGTGGGGATGACAAACGGTTCTGACCTTTCCACAGTGTTCCTTTCTCATGTCAGCAGACCTGCCTACTTGGAATTTTCCCAATCAGTAGCCCAGCCATCAATTTTCAGTAGCATGGCAAAACATTTCGTAGCATCCACAAACGACGGCAATCGGCTTGTTCCCTTCCTGAGCCGAAACGTACTGCTTCTATGTTTCGCCGATTGATGACGTGTTGACGGTTGTCTCTACCGCCATGATTCACAGAGAGTCCGCATGGCAGAGGTTGCAGTGACTTGAGTGAGCATGGTTCGCACCGAGTCGACTTCTGATGATGCAAGGCCACTCCTCCGTGTAAAATATTTTGATAACTTGTGCGGCAAGCCGATGTTTTTTCTTAGAACAAGATGGTGTGCCAGATGATTTTCGTTTTCTGGTTTGGGTTCGTTTTTCTTCGTTTGAAACATCTCCCGAATCGCTGCTGCTGCTGGAGTCTGCCATTTTTTTCAGAGAAAAGTAATAAGAACGCATGCGCAGTCACTTTGATAAAAACGGAAGTGACTAGGTCATCGCGCGTGACACGGCGTCTGCTCTTAGAAACAGACAAAATCGGGAACGGCATTATATACTTAAAAAAAATAAAAATGCGGCGGCAATTTTTTTTTTTCCGTAGCAACGTTAAGGTTGCCGTAGCTCCGTAGCAAAGCTTTATTTTTCGTAGCTGCTACGGCCAAATCGCAGCAGTAGGCAGGTCTGTTTCAGACACAAACATTACAACGTCATGCGTTGTCATTCACACGTTGCATTCAATGGAAGTATTAGGATGGCTATCTTGTCCACCATTTTGAACTCATAGCTGGAAATAAAATGTGTTTCTTGTGCAACTCATTCACATCGCAACGATTTTTTGAATTATTAAAAAAACTCACAAATCACTCCAGCCATACACACAAACAAAACATACATAAACAAAAAAGAGAAATGAAAGAAGATTACAGTTTTTTTTTACTTCAGGTTTAGACGTAGGGAAGTGGTAGATCAGACTTTTTTTATATATAGACTTTATATAGAAAAACTCTCTACACCGATTGGTTACCCCCACAACAAAAGCAAAGTCAGAGCAAAAATTGTGGTCTAAGGGAGCGAAGCGAGTTTAGAAGTGACCAAGGTATGGTGTGCACACAGATTTACTTCCCTTGAAGCAAATGCATCAAATTGACAGCTATCTATTAATTCCGGACATATACCGGCCGGAACGACTTGAATGAGTTAATGTTTGAATATGAATTTCTTGGCCAAAGACATCCAAAGACAGAGTGAGTAGAAATGACAATTGCAAATTATGGTCGGATGAATCTCTTCCAAAACCAGGTCGGAAGGAGTTGGCGACTGCACCATTTACTTCAAACTCACTCAGGCAGGTGTGGGGACACAGCCAATGCTTGCTGATAGTGAAGACGGCACACGGCCACAAGTGGTTGTTGAACAGAGACGAGAGTTCACAACTGACTTTTCTTCCAACTAAAAAGGTTGGATAGTGTGAGGCAGCCAATGCTTGCTGATAGCGAAGACGGCACACGGCCACAAGTAGTAGTTGAACAGAGACGAGAGTTCACAAGTGAATTTTCTTTCAAACTAAAAAGGTTGGATAGTGTGAGGCAGCCAATGCTTGCTGATAGTGAAGACGGCACACGGCCACAAGTAGTAGTTGAACAGAGTTCACAACTGACTTTTCTTCCAACTAAAAAGGTTGGATAGTGTGAGGCAGCCAATGCTTGCTGATAGTGAAGACGGCACACGGCCACAAGTAGTAGTGAACAGAGACGAGAGTTTCACAACTGAATTTTCTTCCAACTAAAAAGGTTGGATAGTGTGAGGCAGCCAATGCTTGCTGATAGTGAAGACGGCACACGGCCACAAGTTAGTAGTTGAACATAGACGAGAGTTCACAACTGACTTTTCTTCCAACTAAAAAGGTTGGATAGTCACGGTGATCATAGTGTGAGGCAGCCAATGCTTGCTGATAGTGAAGACGGCACACGGCCACAAGTGGTTGTTGAACAGAGTTCACGACTGACTTTTCTTCCACCTAAAAAGGTTGGATAGTGTGAGGCAGCCAATGCTTGCTGATAGTGAAGACGGCACACGGCCACAAGTGGTTGTTGAACAGAGTTCACGACTGACTTTTCTTCCACCTAAAAAGGTTGGATAGTGTGAGGCAGCCAATGCTTGCTGATAGTGAAGACGGCACACGGCCACAAGTAGTTGTTGAACAGAGTTCACGACTGACTTTTCTTCCACCTAAAAAAGGTTGGATAGTGTGAGGCAGCCAATGCTTGCTGATAGTGAAGACGGCACACGGCCACAAGTAGTTGAATAGAGTTCACAACTGACTTTTCTTCCAACTAAAAAGGTTGGATAGTGTGAGGCAGCCAATGCTTGCTGATAGCGAAGACGGCACATGGCCAAAAGTAGTAGTTGAACAGAGACGAGAGTTCACAACTGACTTTTCTTTCAACTAAAAAGGTTGGATAGTCACGGTGATCATAGTGTGAGGCAGCCAATGCTTGCTGATAGCGAAGACGGCACATGGCCACAAATAGTAGTTGAACAGAGACGAGAGTTCACAACTGACTTTTCTTTCAACTAAAAAGGTTGGATAGTCACAGTGATCATAGTGCGAGGCAGCCAATGCTTGCTGATAGCGAAGACGACACACGGCCACAAGTAGTAGTTGAACAGAGACGAGAGTTCACAACTGAATTTTCTTTCAACTAAAAAGGTTGGATAGTCACGGTGATCATAGTGTGAGGCAGCCAATGCTTGCTGATAGCGAAGACGGCACATGGCCACAAGTAGTAGTTGAACAGAGACGAGAGTTCACAACTGACTTTTCTTTCAACTAAAAAGGTTGGATAGTGTGAGGCAGCCAATGCTTGCTGATAGTGAAGACGGCACACGGCCACAAGTAGTTAGTTGAATAGAGACGAGAGTTCACAACTGACTTTTCTTCCAAACTAAAAAGTCTTGGATAGTGTGAGGCAGCCAATGCTTGCTGATAGTGAAGACGGCACACGGCCACAAGTAGTAGTTGAACAGAGACGAGAGTTCACAACTGACTTTTCTTTCAACTAAAAAGGTTGGATAGTCACGTAGTGATCATAGTGTGAGGCAGCCAATGCTTGCTGATAGTGAAGACGGCACACGGCCACAAGTGGTTGTTGAACAGAGTTCACGACTGACTTTTCTTCCACCTAAAAAGGTTGGATAGTGTGAGGCAGCCAATGCTTGCTGATAGTGAAGACGGCACACGGCCACAAGTAGTTGTTGAACAGAGTTCACGACTGACTTTTCTTCCACCTAAAAAGGTTGGATAGTGTGAGGCAGCCAATGCTTGCTGATAGTGAAGACGGCACACGGCCACAAGTAGTTGAATAGAGTTCACAACTGAATTTTCTTCCAACTAAAAAGGTTGGATAGTGTGAGGCAGCCAGTGCTTGCTGATAGCGAAGACGGCACATGGCCACAAGTAGTAGTTGAACAGAGACGAGAGTTCACAACTGACTTTTCTTCCAACTAAAAAGGTTGGATAGTGTGAGGCAGCCAATGCTTGCTGATAGTGAAGACGGCACACGGCCACAAGTAGTAGTTGAACAGAGACGAGAGTTCACAACTGACTTTTCTTCCAACTAAAAAGGTTGGATAGTGTGAGGCAGCCAATGCTTGCTGATAGTGAAGGACGGCACACGGCCACAAGTAGTAGTGAACGAGACGTTCACAACTGAATTTTCTTTCAACTAAAAAGGTTGGATAGTCACGGTGATCATAGTGTGAGGCAGCCAATGCTTGCTGATAGTGAAGACGGCACACGGCCACAAGTGGTTGTTGAACAGAGTTCACAACTGAATTTTCTTCCAACTAAAAAGGTTGGATAGTGTGAGGCAGCCAATGCTTGCTGATAGTGAAGACGGCACACGGCCACAAGTGGTTGTTTGAACCAGAGTTCACAACTGACTTTTCTTCTTCCACCTAAAAAGGTTGGATAGTGTGAGGCAGCCAATGCTTGCTGATAGTGAAGACGGCACACGGCCACAAGTAGTTGAATAGAGTTCACAACTGACTTTTCTTCCAACTAAAAAGGTTGGATAGTGTGAGGCAGCCAATGCTTGCTGATAGCGAAGACGACACACGGCCACAAGTAGTAGTTGAACAGAGACGAGAGTTCACAACTGACTTTTCTTTCAACTAAAAAGGTTGGATAGTCACGGTGATCATAGTGTGAGGCAGCCAATGCTTGCTGATAGCGAAGACGACACACGGCCACAAGTAGTAGTTGAACAGAGACGAGAGTTCACAACTGACTTTTCTTTCAACTAAAAAGGTTGGATAGTCACAGTGATCATAGTGTGAGGGCAGCCAATGCTTGCTGATAGTGCGAAGACGACACACGGCCACAAGTAGTAGTTGAACAGAGACGAGAGTTCACAACTGAACTTTTTCTTTCAACTAAAAAGGTTGGATAGTCACGGTGATCATAGTGTGAGGCAGCCAATGCTTGCTGATAGCGAAGACGGCACACGGCCACAAGTAGTAGTTGAACAGAGACGAGAGTTCACAACTGACTTTTCTTTCAACTAAAAAGGTTGGATAGTCACAGTGATCATAGTGTGAGGCAGCCAATGCTTGCTGATAATGAAGACGACACATGGCCACAAGTAGTTGTTGAACAGAGTTCCCAACTGACTTTTCTTCCAACTGAAAAGGTTGGATAGAGTGAGGCGGCTTTTAGACAGACACACCCCTCATGTCTTCGGGCCTCAGTCTCTAAAGTCTGCTTCTTTCAGAGTTACGAAAATACACCTTGGCTGATCCTAACCCTACCCACACACACACGTGCATGCTCACACACACACACACACACACACGACAACGTGCTCACACACACAACAACAACATACAGGATTTCTATGGCGCTTAATCTTGATAGAAATCAAAGCGAAGCGCGCATACACACACAGATTATTTGCTTCACTCCACCCCCTTTTTTTTGTTATGACGACAGTATGGAAAAAACCCTTCTGTTAGCTTATTCCTTTATCGTCAATAAAGATCATTTTGACTTGACTTGACTTGACACACACGCCAAACAAACAGACGGACAGACACACACATGCCTTCATGACATGCCGGTGGCTGTTTGTCGTGGTAGTCTGGCCGGGGGCAGGCGTGGTGGTGACCCCGTGTCGTCTCAGCAAGTGGTGCAGCAGGGACAGGGAGTGAATGCGGGTCACAGCCTGGTGTAAGGCCTAGGCTCTATAGTCTGTCCCTTTCTACCTACCTACCTACACACACACTGACACACACACATGCCTTCATGGTGGTTGTTTGTCGTGGTGGTGGTGACCCCGTGCCGTCTCAGCAAGTGGTGCAGCAGGGAGAGGGGGGGAACGCGGGTCACAGCCTGGTGTAAGGCCCAGGCTCTATAGTCTGTCCCTTTCTACCTACCTACCTACACACAACACACATAAACTGACACACACACAAACACATGCCTTCATGGTGGTTGTTTCTCGTGGTGGTGGTGGTGACCCCGTGTCGTCTCAGCAAGTGGTGCAGCAGGGAGAGGGAGGGAACGCGGGTCACAGCCTGGTGTCGCAGCACCCCCAGCTGTTCCAACGGGAAGTTGGACAGTTGCTGGGAGACAAAAAAAGAAAGAGAACAGAATAAATTAACAAATAAATAAATAAATAAATAAACGGGCATGGTACTGGGACTATGACAACAGGACGAAAAAAAAGTTTTGTTTAGCTTATTCCTTTATCGTCATTAAAGATCATTTTGACTTGACTTGACTTGACTTGACTTGACTAAAGTATTTTTCTCTGAAAATATTTTGGGGGTTCAGATGTTGTCTCTTGGTGTGGTCAAGGGGTAAAGAGCCCTTGATGGTGATCAGGGGGCAATTTCTTCTTGAAGGCGAATATCATAAAAGTGTTAAAATTAGGGAAGAGAGCAAATCCTCGGGCGTAAAACCTCTGACCTGACATTTGTTTTTCTACGTTCACTTTTCTTTGAATTCAGAGTAAAAATAATTGGATTTTTGTTTTATGTTTTTTGTTTTATTCCATTTCAATTCTGTGTAAAGCGCCCTGTAGCCTACACACAGTAGGATGGGCGCTATATACATTTTCCTCATTATTATTATTATTAAGATTACCATGCCTGATAAATGAATGAATGAATGCATGTGTGCGTGTGTGTGTGTGTGGTGTATGTATATGTGTGTGTACATGTGTGGCATGCGCATGTGTGCGTGTGTGTGTGGTTTGTGCGTGTTTCATTGTATTATTTCATATTCTTTTGTTTTTGTGACTGTAAGCGCTTAGGGCTTTTTTTTTTATAAAGATTAAGCGCCATAAATGTTCATTATTATTATCCTAAAATAAAACGAATAGAAATTCAGAAAAAAAGGTCAGGCATTCTTCTTCATCGATCGCTTAGACAGTCTCCTGTGATATGAGTACAGATGAGTCATGCTGCCGTTATGAGGCTCACAAAGGTAATAGTTAATAGGCCTAGCATCCCTATCTTCGGCTGCAAATTTTTTTTTTTTTAAAAAGGTGAGAAAAGCTTCAACCTACAGTAGTCAAGGCCGAGAGCCGATTTTTCAGCCAAAAGAGACTGGCCCCATCCTTTAAGACCCCTCCCTTATGACCTCATTCTGGATGATTTTTCAAGCTCATATTAGGGAGGCTCCACTGTGGCAGTACCTTCCGGCTTTTTCAACTTTTCTCACGGCTCACCTTATCCAGAATGAGCACCACGGGAAGGTCAGGCTGGGTGACCTTGGGCATGACCTTGACGACCTTGGTGGTGATGTCATCCATCAGCTGACCGTTGCCCGCGGCGACGTCTCCCCTCCCCAGTAGGTGAGAGAGGACTGTGGGTAGGTCCCCGCCGTGTTGAACCAGCTCTAGAGCTTGCTGGGGAAACAACGCATTTGAATTCAACAAACAGAACTTTTTTCTTTTCTTTTTTTGCTGTCCCATCTTTTTGGCTGTACAGTGGCATTGCTCCCACGCCGCTCATTCCGAATCCCAATTCGCAGCTACACCTCCGCACGTTCAGGTAGCAGAATCCGAGACCAGCAGTCCAAGAGGAGCGAAATCTATGTTAGGCCGTCAGGAGGCAACCAACTGAGGAGACACTGCACTGCTGCTGAGTCACTTCGGTGGAGTTCAGCGGAGCTGTTCAGGACACCACCTATTAAGCCCCATACTGACGACACCTGTTCTCATTACTCGAGGAGCCAGCGTGAGTGAGGTCCTCCTCCGAGGGTGCCACCACGACCGTCCACCGACAGCTCCCCAGAACACACTGATCCCCATGACTTTGACCCGAACGCACCAAGGCATAGACTGGATTGGAAACCGAAACTGAGGTCACCATGAGAGCAGGGCTTGCAAAGTCACAGAATTTGAGACATTTTTCTTTTAATGATTGATGGAAATGAGGTGGATGACAATGATGATGATGATGATGCTATGAAGTTCCGTATCGGTCTGATGACTGCATGACAGGGCTGTATTCTATGCTTGCTTTTCATAATGATATACCGGACAAACAGAACTTGCACAAGACCCTCCTGCACCAAGTTTCACAGCATACAAAAGCCCCTGCATACACTCATCAACACTGTAAACATGCACTGTGACAAACCTCACCACAACACGCACTCCAAACGCACAGAATTCAAACCCACAATACAGGGGAACCTCCATGAGAAGAAAATCTGTTTAACGCCCTCCGGTCTGGAACAGACACATATGGGACCTTAGTAGATATAAAGATGGTGGGAACGATCCTGGAGGTACAAAAGTCTGTTTAACGCCCTCCGGTCTGGAACAGACACATATGGGACATTAGTAGATAATAAAGATGGTGGGAACAGATCCTGGAGGTACTAAAGTTCTGTTTAACGTCCTCCGGTCTGGAACAGACACATATGGGACATTAGTAGATATAAAGATGGTGGGAACGATCCTGGAGGTACTAAAGTCTGTTTAACGTTTACCCTCCCTCTGGTCTGGAACAGACACATATGGGACAGAGTAGATGTAAAGATGGTGGGAACGATCCTGGAGGTACTAAAGTCTGTTTAACGCCCTCCGGTCTGGAACAGACACATATTGAACATTAGTAGATATAAATATGGTGGGAACGATCCTGGAGGTACTAAAGTCTGTTTAACGTCCTCCGGTCTGGAACAGACACATATGGGACATTAGTAGATATAAAGAAGGTGGGAACGATCCTGGAGGCAATGCCCGGAGGCAGTGCAACACTAGAAAAGTCCCGATTTTTTTTAACAATACAGATATATATATGTGACTCCTCCCTTATAAGACCTCCCATTATAAGACTCCCTCCCACATAAGACCTTCTTCTCAGAGACATTGCCCTTCTTTGTAAGTGCTAAAATTACCTCCCTTAAAAGACCCCTCCCTTATAAGACTCATTTTGGATGATTTTTGGAGGTCTTGTTAGGGAGGGTCTACTGTGCAGTCAACACTCAGAATAACTAATTCAAAACTTGCCGTACAAGATTATTTTGTGTGCGTGTGTGTGGTGTTTTTTTTAGTACTGTAATTTGTTGTGTTTTTTTTTTACAGAGAGAGAGAGAGAGAGAGAGAGACAGATTAGAGGAGAGGAGAGAGAGAGAGAGACGAGAGAGAGAGAGGGGAGGAGACCACACACACACACACAGAGAGGCACATAGAACAACAAGAACAAGAACAATGTTTTAATGAACGTCAGGCCATCTGCCCATGTCAAAGGGAACAGTGGGAAGGGAGAAGAATTGAAAATATGAAGCAAGATATCTTCATACATAATTAAACCAAGCCTCACTTATCTGGGCAGATGGTATCATAAGCGTGGGTAGTGTGCTGAGAGAGAGAGAGAGAGGAGAGAGAGAGAGAGAGGAGAGAGAGAAAGACACACACATAAAAAGACAACGAGAAGAGACAGACACATAGTGCACTCACCCTAGCTTTGCCCACAGTCCACACACAGTCCCAGCCTGTCCCGCACAATGCTGACCAGAGTGTTGGCCGCGGCGGTCATCTCCCGGTTGTAGCGTTCATCCGAGGTCTGACCCACCAACAGTCCCCTCCAAGGGCCCAGCCAGTGCCTCTCCATGCCCTCCACAATGCTCTGTGAGACACATCATCATCATCAACATCTTCTTCATCATCATCATCATCACCCATCGTCATCATCATCCCCATCATAATCATCACCATCATCATCACCAACATAATCATCATCATCATCATCTTTATCATCACCATCATCATCACCATCTTCATCCCCATCATCTGACATCACCAAGATGAATAATATGTACATTCTGAGAGAGGTACCACTTTTATTACCAAATCCCCAACCCAACAACTATAAATTGCATGCAGATGCTTTAAAACCGCACGAGTTAAGCGAGTCATTTCGATGCCAATAGCTTCAGAATAAGCCTTGTTTAATTGTTAATAACTATTACAGACAAACCTCTATTTTAAGACTTCCAAAATGTCCAGAAAAAATCGGTCGTAAATTGGAGGGGTCGTATGACGGAGGTTTTCAATGGCAGCCGTAGAAAGAAAAAAATTCAGCACAGTTCATACTCTATTCTTCATGCACACATACAAAGACATACTAAAACTAGATTTGGGTCTTTCCAACACCATAGGGAGGTGGGTGCATAGTCAGGGGGGGGGTTAAAAGTGTACAGATATTTCAACCTCTTGCGGACGTATCCATTTTTAATAACCTGACTCTATATCCACTCTCAAGTGCCCAAAGTCAGTGGATTTCAGTGCATTCTTTGCCTACGGCAAAATATGGTCGTCAGTGCCGACATCTTTTCTACAACAAGGGAAGGGACTCCGTTATCAGGCCCTTGACCGTGGTTGTTTCAATTTGCTCGAAGTCTATGCAGACGACAGCAATGGTCATAAAAACCAACAAAATGGCGTCGAAAAGGTCGTAAGTCGCGTTGTTTTAGAGGCAGTCGTTTAATGAGAGGTCAGTACTTGTAAATAAACTAACATAGTGACTAAAAAATGACATCTGTGCCAACACATTCCGGTCTCAAATGAGAGGGTGGTCGCTTAACAGAGGTTCCGTAAAATAGGTGATTTGGTCTGTAGCGTATATTTTTGGATCATTAGGCGCTGCCTTGTCTATAATATAAGGCGAATAGGGCAATTTTGGTCAAGCTGATAAGAATCAATGTAAAACAAAATACCAAAAGCATAAAAGGCTACCCTCTGTTTTGATAGTAGGCGATTACGAAACAAAAACCATCGCATAAACAGAAAGTCCGACAAGTTTGTGATAGACCCGTACATCGTCCTGTAAACGCTTACCGTGACCACGTCATTACTGTTGTCGGTGTGCCACGAAAGAAAGTTGTGAGTTGGCTCCACTGTCTCGAAGGATAATCAATAACTTCCATTTGTGCCAATTCCTGTTGTTGTGTTTGCAATTTTCTTCGCGAAAACGGATAGAATTATTGCATGTTAAGCTCTACAACGATGCTTTTTACATCCAATGAATACACGAGTTGGTGCATCTGTTGGCTAACAGTAAAATACTCAGTACGATAACAGGGGCAGAATAATTTGTTTCGCTGTGAAGCAGTTCTGGAGTGGATCACTCCCGTTAATTCGTCGGTATCGGCGACTAATGTTCCACTGTTCGAGCATGAGATACTGTTGACTCAAAATAAACAAAAGAATCGTGTGTACTGAACAAACGGCAATCGATATGCCTCTCATTCTACAACAAGATTTTCTGTTCACTTAAAATAGACATACAGCCCCTTGTTTTATGTCTAGGGGCGCATATAGGGTCGAAATTGGGAGAAAAAAGTAAAAAGTTGATCCTTATATATAGTCCTCGATAGATTACAGGGGTAGTTGTGTATAAGACGAGAAAAAGTCAACGGAGGTCTCTGTGCTCGTGTGCACTAGCGCTTAGATCAAAGGGCATCAGAATGGTCTGAAGAAATGCCAAATCCTCTGAAAACTGTGGTACAAGGGCTACCTAGACCTTAGACTGAAGAGGGACAACAAAGTTAGAAAATTCAGTTCACAACATCACAAACCCAAGTAGCATTAATGAACAATCACATAAAATCACTGGAAGAACGCTATTTAATAAGAAGAAGAATAAACTCTCATGATTTCAACAGTACTATAAAACCTCTGGACAGTAGAACAAGCAATCCTCTGCCAGAAAATTCTGAAGATCGCTCGGGTATGAACATAACAAAAAATGACAATTAGAAGGGCCATTCCAATACTCGCCTAATAGACGATCACTCAAATGTAAGAAGAAGAAAAACGATGGTAGGAGACACAATGCGTGAAAATTATAGCGTTGTTTGGCCTCCCTGTACTCGGTCAATTAACATACCAACTATGCAACCATCGAAGCTAACAAACCTTTAAACCGTAGGATGCGAGTCAACGACTTGCCAAACAATTTTTTTATAGAAATATTAGGGGTGGCCAGTTGCTACAAACTGATAGAACTTGCAAACTTAGGACGTAAACAATATAAATGACATCAAATTTTAGAATGACGCACCATGTTCTGAGTTCTGCTTATGTCTAGCTCAGACACACGAGGCGAAGGCTCGTCGTAGAGCAACATTCCTGTTTGACCGATTGCGAAATTAAGCAAGACCACACACCACTAAATTACATCCACTTTAATTATATTTACGACAAATATCAACTAGTCTGCATGCCTGCAATTCAATTTGTGGGCCACATAGCGCTAGTAGTAGTAGTTTAGCAGAGAAGATAGTGTGGTCGTTACAGCCAATACAAGGTTCGCTGGGCAGGAATAAATTATTCCTATGTACTGGGGTCGTATATTATTATCTCCGTGCAAGGTACAAGAGTTTTGATCGCTCTAGGGTGTTAACCCATGGGTTACAAAATCGGGGCGCACTGGCGTGTCTACTGGTAGTGGCACCACAATGATGTTGGACGACCGGGCATGTCACTGAAATGTAATCAAATGAGGGTCTGTTATCCAATGGCCTTATGTTCTTAATTCTGGGAGGTAAGGACAGGCCCTATTTATGCACGTCACAGAGGAATCCCCAATAATTGCAGACATAATCTTCCAACCCAGCGTAAGTTTTAATAGTATTTTTTGGTTGAAAAATGGCTGGCGCGAAAGGGTTAGGCAAACATTTAAAGAAAGTGCTGTAGGTAGATTCAAAACCCAGTTGTTGTCGCAGTTTCAGTTGGTTATCAAAATGGGAAACAAAGTCCAAAACATAGCTGAGAGAAAGACGGCTGGTGACAATAAATGATACAATGCAATGCCGTACAATGCAGTGTGCATAACACAAGTGCATGCGAACAATACACAGGGCTTTTATACACTTCTCTTTGATGGTTTTTCCAAAACCCCCCACCACAGATATTTTCCTGTCAATTATGAGCGCAGAAGCGCCATGCTGCCGTTATGCGCCTAAGCAAGAAATAATTAGACCCAGCATGTCCAACTTCGGCTGGAGGAAATCTTTTTGAAAGTGCTTTTTCTTGAAAAAATGCTGGAGAATAGGGCCGGTAGACAGTCAGAAAAGTTGTAGATGACAGAAAGCAAAGAGAGTGAAAGGTTAGAGGAAGTTGCAAACACAGAACTTTCAGAAGGTGGGGAACTATTTATACAAAAAAGAATAATTCTTGGCAATGTGCAAGGCGATAATTTTATGACTGAATCGACCACGCCACCTGGTGACGATCAGGGGCAGAGAATTCTCAGTGGCTATGTACTTTGCGACACCCAAGGGCGATAACTTTATGGACTGAATCGACCACGCCACCTGGTGACGATCAGGGGCAGAGAATTCTCAGTGGCTATGAACTGCTTCTTCGCGACACCCAAGGGTGATAACTTTATGGACTGAATCACCACGCCACTGGTGATGATCAGGGGCAGAGAATTCTCAGTGGCTATGTACTTTGCGACACCCAAGGGCGATAACTTTATAGACGAAATCGACCACGTCACCGTTGAAGATCAGGTGCAGAGAATTCTCAGTGGCATGACTTGCGACAACCAAGGCGAAACTTTATAGTTGATTTCGACCACGGTCACTGGGTGAAGATCCGGGGGCCAGATAATCTCAGTGGCTAGACTTGCGACACCCAGGCGATAACTTATGTTAGGGGCGCCCACACCATCTTGTCCACACGAGTCAGGGCAGAGAATTCTCAGTGGCTAGTACTTTGCGGGACACCCAAGGGCGACAACTTTACGTTAGTGGCGCACACAATTGGCACACGAGTCAGGGGAAGATTAATCTCAGTGGCTATTACTTTGCGACACCCAAGGGCGATAACTTTACGTTAGTGGCGCACACCATTCGCACACGAGGCAGGGGCCAGATACTTCTCAGTGGCTAGTACTTGCGACACACAAGGCGATACTTTACGTTAGGGCGCCACACCATGGCACCACGATGTCAGGGGAAGATAATCTCAGTTGGCTATGTACTTGCGACACCCAAGGGCAGGATAACTAGTTAGTGGCGCACACCATTCGGCACACGAGTCAGGGCAGATAATTCTCAGTGGCTATGTTACTTGCGGACACCCAAGGGCGATAACTACGTGTTATGTCGCACACACGGCACACGAGGTCAGGGCAGAAATTCTCAGTGGTATGTACTTGCGACACACAAAGGGCGATAAACTTTACTAGTGTCGACCACAATTCGGCACACGAGTCAGGGGCAGATATTTCAGTCTACGCCTCATCTAAACTCAATACATTAAACATTGTAACAACATACACAAATCTTAACGCCATCTTGGCCTCCAGGCAGGCGCGGCATGGCGGGGCGCCCAACAGGTTGCGTTGTCTCGACTGAGCAGTGGTCTTGGCCTGGAAGACCTTGAAAACAAAGTAGATGGCCTTGACCCGCCCAACCACCCACGACAACCAAGATAGTACTAGGGAAATTGATAGTCAAGATTTTTTTTCCCCCCGCCCTTTTGCCTTACATTCAAAATACATGACAAGTATGTAATAGTACAGGATGAGATTAGGAGAGAAGAACAAAATGACATCTGTGATTTCAAAGACCCACTAGGTCACGTCGTCAAAAATCACGGGTTTCATGTTTTCCTCTTATAGCTGGTCAAAAATCTTGTGTTGACCAGGCTTGACACATACAAAGTCCCAATTTTGAAAAAAAAATAAAACTTGTTTTAAAAGACGCAGCCCTCAATTAGAAGTTGGGGACATTGTATGCGGGTCAAGCTACCTAGAAAAAAATCCAAGGGACTTAAATCGTGGTGCGCCATTGTCTTAAGTCAGTGGGAAAAGAAAAGTCAACAAATGTTAATGGTGACACCCTGACGATGAGTTTTTGTGAGGTCGGCGATCACCAGGAAAAACACACTTTAGAGATTGAAACACTCACTTTGCTCTGGATTCCTAGAGAAAATCAAACGTCAATCAGCGATTCCTCCTTGGCTGAGGTCTGGAAGTGAAATTCTTTCACCCAAAGATGAAGGCTGTTGTGCCGTCTCTTTCTAATGGCGCCAAATGTTGGCAGAAAATATTTGAATACAAGCATTTATTTATTTTATTTTAACTTTTATACAGGTTTATTCAAAGGAGTTTGGCCTCACAATCAAGGAAATAGCTCCATATTTTTTTTTAACTGCATACAAACAAAAAGAAAACGCTTATTCAAACGAAGGTGACTCCACACAGCCCATCCAAAATGGCTACTCTTCCGGCATCTCCGCCAAGGAGGAATTGCCTTTGACAGTTATTTCTAGGAAAACAGAGCAAAGGAGTGTTCGGACTGTTCCGATCCTTAAAAGGCTGTTCTTTGGATGATCCGACATGTTCTTGCAATAAACTCACCGTCAGGGCCACCTTTAATAATGTAAATTTTCCAGATGTGAAACATGGCAAGATTTGATTTAAACTTTTTTTTAACAAATCTTCCTAGGGCAACAACGATCTGCAACTAACACAGCTAGCACCAAACGTGTTGAAATATAGAAACTTACAATGATGTGTTTGTTTATGGAACACAGTGGAAACTCCCTAAAGACCTTCAAAAATCATCGAAAATGAGCGTCTAAAGGGAGGGAGTTGTATAAAGGGAGGTAATTTTTTAACACTTACAAAGAAGGCCAACGTCTCAGAAGAAGTAGGTCTTAAGTGGAGGGAGTCTTACTAATGGGGGGTTTATATAAGTGAGGTTCCAATGTAATATAATTATAAAAAAAGATTCCAATCCAATGATTACGATGTTATTCTTTTCATTATATTTTGTACAAAAGTATCGTTATATTCCGTGTGCTGAGTTGTAGTGCGGTGCATGAGCGCAGTGAATGGTATGTGGTATTCGTACGGGGGTCTTTGCGAATGGATTTCGACTTTCCCATTGCGGCATGTGGGGGCAAGTTATATTGATTGCCTTTCGCTGTTGGGGCGTGGGATGGTTTTTCACGTTCTGTACAG
>CM065712.1:21345540-21349679 GCA_017654935.2 Phymorhynchus buccinoides | reverse complement strand
AGACATAACGCTCGTCTCATGGCAAAGATGAGACTGAAATTTGATTCATTTCATGAGATAATGGGGTGGCGATTCTACCCGCCATGCGCTTTTTACCCGGTCTTCCCCTTAGATTCATCTAAGCTTAAATTACAGACAAACGACCCACCACAAATAAGTCCCTTGGGTGTGTTTTTTCCCTGGAGTAGCTGGTGACCCGCAACAGCTGCACCAAACTGCAAATGAGTCTGCTCTTTAAATGGTGTTTCGTTTTGAGTTTGGGGGCATTGTAGTGTAGTCAAACCTGGTCAAACCAAGATTTCTACCAGCTATTAAGAGGGAAAACACGCGAAACCGTGATTTTGACGCGTGACTGGTGGGTCTTAAGAGTTTTTAAAAAGTCTGTTCGTCATTGTCATCTACAAGGTTTTGAGGCCTTTGCTCGGACTACGCTTCAAATTGTGTGTGGAGGTGCATCACTGGTTAGTCGACTTCCGTGCATAAAATTTGGTATGTGATGCGAGTTTGTGTGTGTGTGTGTGTGACTGAGAGAAGGAAGGGGTGGGTGGGTACATTTTCACCAAATGACAATTTTTCGTTGCCACTGGAATTAACGTGCGCTAAGTGCATGGGCACAACGGGACATCGGTTTATCGTCTCATCCGAAAGACTCCACACGTTAAAGAACGTAAGGACTAGTGCAGAGTGAGAGGGGAAAATCCCCTGTACCCAGATTCGAACTCGGGGTTTACTTGACACAAGGCGAACCGCGTTACCTCTGTGCCACTCTACACCTTACCTTGAAGTTGACCGTGACAACGTCAATTTTGTTCTTTTTCGGCGATACATTTGATTCATGTCCAGGCTGTACTCTTGTGAACCGATGGTCAGAATCGCTTCAAAGTGTGTGTGGTGATGTGTCATCAGTACATAACAGAATCGCTGAAATTGTGTGTGTGGTGTATCGCAGTATACAGAATCGCTTCAAATTGTGTGTGGTGGTTATCGCGTAGTAACAGAATCTGCTTCAAAAGTGTGTTGTGGTGGTGTACATATACGTAACGAATCGCTTCAAAGTGTGTGTGGTGGTGTATCACAGTACATAACAGAATCGCTTCAAAAGTGTGTTGTGGTTGGTGTATCGGCAGTACATACAGAATCGCTTCAAAGTGGTGTGGTTGTGTATACGCATACGTAACAGAACGCTTCAATTGTGTGTGTGGTGTCATCCCAGTACATAACAGAATCGTTTTCAAATTGGTGTGGTGGTGTATCGCATTACGTAACAGAATGCTTCAAATTGTGTTTGGTGGTGTACCCAGTACAAAACAGAATCGCTCAAAGTGTGTGTGTGGTATAACAGTACATAACAGAAATCGCTTCAAAGTCGGTGTGTGGTGGGTGTTATGCATAGTGAACAGAATCGCGTCAAATTGTGTGTGGTGGTGTATCACAGTACCATAACAGAATCGCTTCAAATGTAGAGAGCGTATGGTGGTGTAAACGCATAGTGAACAGAATCGCTTCAAATTGTGTGTGGTGGTGTATCGCAAAAGTAACAGAATCGCTTCAAATTGTGTGTGAGTCGGTGTATCCCAGTCACATAACAGAATCGCTGCAAATTGTGTGTGGTGGTGTATCGCATAAGTTAACAGAATCGCTTCAAATTGTGTGTTGTGGGGTATCCCAGTACATAACAGAATCGCTTCAAATTTGTGTGTGGTGGTGTATTGCATACGTAACAGAATCGCCTTCCAAATTGTGTCGTGGTGGTGTCTTATCGCCATACGTGAACAGAATCGCTTCAAAATGTGTGTTGTGGTGTGTGCCATACGTAACAGGAATCGTTCAAATTGTTGTAGGTGGTGTAATCCAGTACATAAAAGAACGTTCAAATTGTGTGTGGTGGTGTATTGCATACGTAAATGTTCTGTTAGAAAAAAAAATATGCTGCGTCGTGTCGTTGAGCTGAACAAAATGTCTCCATTTTTTCCAACATTGTTGTATCTGACGAACCATTGCATGGAATAACTTCAAATCTTTTGGAGGGGTTGGGGGTGAAAACACCAAGAATAGAAGAACATTGGTGCTTAATTTATACCCCCAGGGGTGGGGGGGTGGGGGGCTTCACCGAGCGGCAGACATGTCTCCGGTTTTTTTCTCTCACCCTCTTATATCTCGAACCACGGCATGGAATCGTTTCAAATTTGGTGTGGAGGTGCATCACCCAAATGATGCAAAGAGTAGGGGGGGCTGAGATGGAGAAGGGGTGTGGGGTGTGGGGGGGGGGTGGGTGCGGTGTGGTGGTTGGAAAGCGTAGCCACGCCGCACGATGTGGGCTGCATACATTTCTTCCACATTCACAGAGCCTAAACTACTGAACCAATTTTACGGAATTTGGCAGAACGGTTCCTTTGGCACTCTAGATGCGACAGTTAGTGTCAGATTTTCCCTTTTGTTTTCCTCCTTTCTTTCTTTTTTTGTGACTTTTCCCATAATGTCACTCTTTTATTTCTTTTCTGGTTTTCTATTTTGTTCACTCTGTTAGTTTGTGAATGATTTTTCTAAATATTGAAAACAATATTTTCTAATTGGTGAGAACACACCTTCCGTCTATAGAATCCTATGTAATGTATTGTGTACGGGTACGCTATAAGCTTCAGTTTTTAAAACTGTGGCGGTACCATAGCCGATGAAGTTTATCCGAGGCGTGGTTACCGCTACACACATACCTGTATTTTTAAAAAAATCGGGACTTTACTGGTTAAGCACTGCCTCAGGGTATTGCCTCCAGTATTGTTCCCACCATCTTTATATTTACAAATGACCCACATGGCCGAAAGGCCGAAGAGGGGCCGGGCGTAAAACCCTATTTTCCCTTCCCGCACGATATAAGCTATATGCTTGTTGTTACCCTGTTACCTCATTATTGTTTATATTTTGAAATTGTTGAATAACAAAAACGTATAAACCATTTACTAAATGACACGCCATATCCTGAAGGAACTTTTAGCTTAGTTTCAGGATTTGTCTTCAAGCCAACTTTACATGAGAAACTGTTCATAAACAACAGTCAAAAAGAAGAATGTTAGACCTATAGTATGTAAGAAAATTAGTAATAGTCTGTTTCCCCGTGTCAGATTTTCACGCATGAGCATTTTTATTTATGTTTGCGATTAAATAAAAAGTGTATTTTCTACTAAATACGTTGCATGGTACTGTTCAACAAAAATATAAAAAAAAGGGTTTTATTATTTAAGAAGATTTTCTACTAAGTAAGTTGCATGTTACTGTTCAACACAAAAAAATGTTTTTGCCATAAATCTGATGGAAGAAATATATGTTTTAAATACTACGAAGAACATACACTATCGAACTCTCAAACTGAAATCACGGGCACAAAAAAAACTGTCATACCACGTTCCATCCATCTCTTAAATTAATGATCATTTCTCTCTCTCTCTCTCTCTTCTCTCTCTCTCTCTCTCTCTCTCTCTCTCTCTCTCTCTCAGTCCTTATTCTATCTTTTTCTGATTGAAACAGCTAGCTGACTGCAGTAATTGTTAAATGTTAATGTGTAGAGATACTATTATGTATTACTATTTAGTATTGATGTGTGTATTGATTGTTGATGACGATAAGTATTCCAAATGTTGTTATTTGATTGACTGTTATAAGTTAATAATGGTTACTCTGTTTTAAATGTGCACATTTCTAAGTTGATGTAATGGATTTTAATGATAATTATTTGGTTGGTATAATTTTGTTTCACAATTATGTTTGATTAATGTTCTTTCAGTTATGTTGTATCTCTGTCATGTTGTTCTGCACCTAACCTGAATTTATCTTTTGGAGATATTAAAGTATACTTGAACTTGATTACAGTCAAATAATTTTTAATAAGAAATGCTTGGTTGTATTAGATTCAGTAATTTAACTAAACAGCTCAACTTGTTGTGCACCTGAACAGCTGTGACGTAATCTCTGTGAATCATATTTGAATATTACAAAGACACTGGTCAGGTCAGGTCAGGTCAGATCAAAGAATGACTAGGCCTCACGGCCTCTTAATGTGTCCTTTCTGAATATGTCTATTCTTTTTCATGATTGGCATGACTAAGACGCTTTTAGATGTGTTAATCATATACACATTTCAATTG
>CM065712.1:21303040-21340540 GCA_017654935.2 Phymorhynchus buccinoides | reverse complement strand
ACAGGGGCAAAGACTATGCAGGTGTAGACATGACATCCGCAAGTTCTGTGCGGAAACCCTGTACTTGTAATTATATAATTCATTTTCTTTCAGCGCCCCTTCTGTCTGGAACACCCTACCATATGAACTTCGTTCTGCTAAATCTTTCCAGTCTTTCAAAACCGCTCTTAAAAACTCACCTCTTCCGGCAATACCTCTGATTTCTTCCTTGTCCTGTTTCCTGCCTTAAAATGATGTCCCCCACATTGTGGGTGGGTGGGTGTGCGCGCGTATGTGGGTGTGGGCGTGTGCGTGAGCGTGCGTGTTGTGGCTGTGTGCATGTTTGTGATAGTTGATATTGTAGTAGCTTATTTATGATTTATGTATTTATTTAAACAATTGTGAAGCGCCGTGAGCTCAAGAGAGAAAGGGCGCTCTATAAATGTTATTTATTATTATTATTATATAAGAAATACGCGGATGGGCTTCCGCGTGTAAAGTGCACAATCTTTCATAGTTTTTACTTCCAGATTATTAAATTTTTGTTGTTGCGGGTAGTGCATGGCCACTGCTGTTCCATCTCATACAAAATCAAGCTTTTTAGTTAAAAGACTGAATCTAGAAATCTTAGATAAAAACTGAACCAAGCTTTTGTTTTTTGTAACATATTTGGGCTGTGTGTTCTTCATTGTATTTTTAATATATTTCTTCAATCAAATTTATGGTAAAAAACTTATTTTGTTGAGCAGTTTCATACAATATATTGAGTAGAAAATGTTCTTGACTAATGTCACTTAGTATTGCAATATTGCCCATGAGTAAAAATCTAACAATATCCACTGAATATAAATAATTTTGTCACATACTACAACATATTCATTACTGTTATTTATGAAAAGTAACTTATGGTAAACTAAAGTTGGCTTGAAAAAAACTTACGAAAATATAGATAAACTAAATGTTGCTCCCGAAACAGCTGTGATGGGTTTCCGCACAAAACTTCCGCGTATACGCCCTTGTTGATGGTAAAACCATATATGACAAGACAATTATAAAGAAACGACGGATCAGACGGGGGGCAGAAGGAATGGAAATGAAAGGTAATGGAAGATGGGGGGGAGGGGGGAGAAGAAAAATGCAATACAGTGCAACCTCCCAAATAACACTTAAATTTTTTTATCCAAAATGAGGTCTTAAAAGGGAGGGGGTTGTATAAGGGAGGTAATTTTAATGCTTACAAAGAAGGGCAATGTCTCAGAGAAGCAGATCTTAAAGACCCCCCACGTCACGTGTCACATTCCCTCTTATGCTTGGAAGATTTCTTAAGATTTCTTACCAGCTATAAGAGGGAAAACACGTACAAAACGTGATTTTGACACGTGACGTGGTGGGTCTTTAAAACCCTTTCAACGCCAGCCATTTTTCAGCTCAAACTTTCCATTACATTTACCTGGGTATAGAAAAGATTCTGTCTGCAATATTGGAGATTCCTCTGTGACATATCCTTACTTTCTAAAATGAAGAACATAAGGTCACTGGATACCAGACCATTCATTTGATGCCTTTCAGTGACATGGGTGTTAAAATCATTGTGGTGCCAAGAGGCGACAGTGGCGATGAAAGGGTTAAAAGGGAGGGAGTCTTATAATGAGGGATCTTATAAGGGAGGTTCCACTGTAGCCATAAATGTGGATGGAGAATACATAAAACAGTTTCAAAGATGAAACACCCCTCCAAAAACAACAACAACCCAACCAGAGAAGAAAACAAGAAGAAAAAAGTCCTTGAACCCTTTCGCCGCCAATGTCGCATTTATGCACCACAATGCTTTAACACCCATGTCACTAAAAGGCATCAAAATCAGGGTCTGTTATCCAAAGACCCTATTTTCTTAATTTTGGGAGGTAAGGATAGGCCTAATGTTATGCATGTCACAGAGGAATTCCCAATATTGTAGATACAAAATATTCTCTACCCAGCTAAGTTTAATGGTATTTTGGGGGGGCTGAAAAATGGCTGGCAGCAAAAGGGTTAAAAAATCTTTCATTCATAGGTAACTATTAACTGTAACGTGCTTTTTTCTGTTAAAAAAAGAAGAAGGGAACAGAGTAAGTATTGTAAATTACATGCAGGAGATCTCAACATAATACCCCCCCCAAAAAAAAACACCAAACCCTGATAGCAATCATCCCTATTTTGGGGGGGTCTACCTGATGGTAGAGTAACTTCCCCATGTTTGACCGATTGAATTAGGCAAGATCACTCCCATACACCATAAGATTACTCTCCTTAACCCTTTCGCAGTCAGACATATTTGAGCCAAAAAGTACCATTAAACTTTAACGGGGTAGAGGAAATAAAATGTCTGCAATCTTGGGAATTCATCTGTGATATATGCATAACATTTAATTATAGGCCTATATCCTTATCTCCCAAAATTAAGAAAATATAAGATCTTGAAATAACAGGCTAGGATTTGATGCCTTTTAGTGACATGGGTGTGTTAACCTTTCAACGCTAGCCCCTGATATGATGCCTTTCAGTGACATGGGTGTGTTAACCCTTTCAACGCTAGCCATTCCTCAGCCAAAAATTTACCATTAAGCTTACCCGGATAGAGAAAAGATTTTGTCTGCAATATTGGGGATTCCTCTATGACATGCATAAAATAGGGCCTGTCCTTACCTCCCAAAATTAAGAACATAATGTCACTGGATACCAGACCCTGATTTGATGCCTTTCAGTGACATGGGAGTTAAGTCATTGTGGTGCCATGCCAATGGTTTAACTGGCGATGAAAGGGTTAAACCATTATGGTGCATAAATATGACATTGGCGGTGAAAGGGATAATAATTTCCAAACAACTCCTATTCTGATGCCTGAATAAAGAACGCATCCATCTCACAAGCACTTCTTTAGGGACGGTTACATTTATTGATTTAAGTTCCGACAATGATAATTAATAACTAGAGGGCCTATGTTTGCCTTTCAGAGCAAACATGACAGGATTATCCCCCTAAAAACAATCATTTGCAAGTTATTCAATATTAAAATTTGGCCACATTTGGCAATCTTTGTCCCCACTTCCGGTTCAAATTTATAACGAAAGTATTGCAATGTTACACTTTTACACAGTTTTAATAAACACTGAAAAAAAGGAAAGTATTCCCTGCAGTCGTTTTCAAGTTATTGAAGATCAAAGTTTTGCCAATGTATTGGACAAATCTTGGACAATCGGTTTAACCCTTTCACCACCAATGTCGCATTTATGCACCACAATGGTTTTAACACCCATGTCACCAAAAGGCATCAAGTCAGGGCCTGTTATCTGAAGACCCTATTTTCGTAATTTTGGGAGGTAAGGATAGGCCTAATGCTATATATGTCACAGAGGAATTTGCAATATTGAAGATTTTTTTTCTCTCTAAGTTTAATGGTACTTTTTGGCCCCCCAAAAAAGGCTGGCGGCGAAAGGGTTAATGTTTTTTTTTTGTATTCAATATTTTTTTTATTCCATCTCTTCTTACATTCCACAATTCCTGCTTTCACTCAATCTTTCATCCAATCAACATATATACATGTAACACAATTTGAGCAAATAAATTAAAATAAAGATAAATAAATAAATACATAGTTCATCAATATCAGGACAGGGCTCGGTTAGAGTTACAAACAGAAATAATAGTAATAATATCATAATTGGTTGGTCAAGCTTAATTGAGAGAAGTATATATTTAAAAGCAGTATTATATAATTAATATTGTTAATCAATGAAGAGAGGGTGTGGGGTGTTTTTTTTCCATTACAAAACAACAATGACAACACTAACAACAACACGAATAATGTCAATCATGACAATGTTAATTAAAGACCAAAAATATGAAAAACTAGAAGCAGGAACACACACACACACTCCTCACACAGGATCTGAATAACTACAGACTATGCAAGATCTTATCAAAGCTTGCAAATTCAAGGGTTAATATTGGCAATCTAGGCTAGTAGCATTAGAATAGTGTCCTTCGATATTCCTGCCAATTTCATCGAAACCGGACAAAAAAAGGGGAAGAAAAAGAAGAAAAAAAAAAGAAGAATTTTTATGAATGCAGTAGTATTCTCCCTAAAGGGGAGATTCCTAATCTTCTTCTTTTTCTTCTTTGTTCGCTCAGACAGTTTCCTGTCATATGAGCATAGATGCATCATGCTGCAGTTATGCGCCAAACTGAGAAATAGTTAGGCCCAGCATGTCCGACTTCGGCTGAAGAAATCTTTGTAAGAATTTATAGAAAAAAGGCAGGAGAATGGACCAGTAAGACAGAAAGATAGCAGATCTTAAAAACAGTAAGCAAAGGGAAAAGGCAGAGTCAAAGAGAATGACAGAATTAGAGGAAGTTACAAGCACAGAACTTCCAGAAGGTGGAGGAACTATTTGTACAAAAGATCCCCCGGTATCCCCATGGAATTCTAATAATATCAAAGTACAAATATAATTCGTCAACCCATGCATCCATCCACTCTCATTTCTCTTTCTCTATCTATCACTGTGCTAACAGCCACAGCACCGTTTTGAAACATGCATACAAAAATCACAAGGACTTATCGACAAGAAAAACTTGCTTGAACAAAATTAATCAAACCGAATCACCGTTATCACCTCATGTGAACAATGTGGGAGTAGTAGTACAGTGGAACCTCCCTTATAAGACCTCCCAAAATCATCCAAAATGAGGTCTTATAAGGGAGGGATCTTATAAGGGAGGTAATTTTTTTCCTAAAAAATCACTTCTGGAAAGAATAATTAATGTGGCGGTACCATAGCCGATGAGGTTTAACCGAGGCATGGTTACCGCTACACCTATCTATATTGTTAAAAAACTCGGGACTTTACTGGTGTTGCACTGCCTCCGGGCATTGCAGCCAGTATTGTTCCTAACATCTTTGTATTTACAAATGTCCCATATGTGTCTATGACCGAGAGGACGTAAAACATCATTTTCATCATCAGGGAGGTAATTTTAATCTTACAAAGAAGGGCAATGTCTCAGAGAAGTAGGTCTTATGTGGGAGGGAGTCTTATAATGGGAGGTCTTATAAGGGAGGTTCTACTGTATACACATTTCGCCCAACCCACCCCCACCCCCCAAAAAAAAGATTATAAACTGGATCCAAAAAGCTAAGCAACCTTTTGCAAAACAATGCAAAATATTTCCCTCAGTGATTGATATTGTTTTGAAAAAAATCAATACAAATTTGCCCTATCCATTTACCGACCTGCATTACTAATTTCACTTTGTTTACATGCAAATGGCATTATGGGTAATGCCCACACCAATGTTAGGGTGTGCTTATCTTTTGGGCTCCAATCGTCCCGCAAAACAAGGGGTCCCAGGGACTGCTTCACTTACAGTATAGAGGGTCCTAGAGGCGGGATAGAGGGTCCCAGTGGCATTTTGAATGCTAAAAAGATTTTTTCTAGTGCATCCCTGGGACCCCCTGCACATTCTTTTAGAGGGTCCTTTAGAATTGTAGCACTTCATAGACCCCTTAATGGGGGTCCCTGTTCTCCTTTCAGCCTCTTTCTTTATTACCACAACATTAACCCTTTGCGTACAGGGCATTTGCCCCGCGGGCTGCACTCCCAGTCTGCACGTTCTGAGAGAGAGGTGCTAGTTTTATTACAAAACACACACAAGAAAACGACAATGAAATGCTTGCAGATTTGAAATCGCGCAACGAGCTTAGCGATCATTCCGACGCAAATACCTTCAGAATAAACATATTTTAATCATCAATAGTTTCTAGATCGATAAGGAAAGTAAATGGAGGTTTCTGCCTGACAATCTGTCGGGCGCAGGATGGAGTGAGATTACACCTTCCCTATTAAGACTCCCTCTCACATAAGACCTACTTCTCCGAGGATTTGCATTAAAATTACCTTCCTTATACAACTACCGTACCTCCCGCTTAAAGACACACTGACCCACCACGATTAAGTCCCTTGTTGTTTTTTCTGGGAAACTGTGACCCACATACAAAGGCCACAAACTTCAAATTGAGGCTGCTCTTTAAAATGGTTTCGTTTTCAATTTGGGGGCATGTGTGTGGGAGTCAAACCTGGTCAAAACAAGATTTCTTACCAGCTATAAGAGGGAAAACACATGAAACCCGTGAATTTGACACATGACCTGGTGGGTCTTTAACACCTTATTTTGGATGATTTTTCAAGGTCTTAAAGGGAGGTTCCACTGTATTACATAATGGCCAAAAGTGACACAAGTTCAGAGTGCTGTTAAAAACTAAGAGATCGCACAGCATTATAATTTATATGTACATGCACAATCTGTTTTCTGAACTTCTGTGCTAAGCCAATCATTCCTCGATCTCCTCTAAATACCCCCAGTGGAGATATTAATGTGTGTGTGTCTTTTGTACAAATAGTTCCCCCACCTTCTGGAAGTTCTGCGCTTGTAACTTCCTCTAATCTTTTAAATGAAAAAACGAAAAAAAAAGTTTAATAAAAAAACAAAAAAACGTCCTCTAATCTCACTGCAGGGTTCCCACAGATTTCCAAAAGAAAAATTCAAGGACTTTTCCAGGACCATGCTGATACATTTCAAGGACTGAAAATACTGCTCGCAATATGGATAATAAGCATTACGCTAAGAGGTGTGCTAATATCGAACTATTCTAATTATTTGAAACTACAAAACCTGCACACACCAAAAGTCCACATGCAGAATCATGGTCGTCTGCTGTCACAATATCAGGCAGTCAAAAGTCTGAATTAAAAAACCCAAGCGTTACGGTAACTTTCAGTTTTACTATATATATATTTTCTAAGAGACC
Source organism: Phymorhynchus buccinoides (assembly GCA_017654935.2). NCBI lineage: Eukaryota > Metazoa > Mollusca > Gastropoda > Neogastropoda > Raphitomidae > Phymorhynchus > Phymorhynchus buccinoides. The sequence goes on along the minus strand of CM065712.1, from coordinate 21,333,714 downwards.
AAGTGTTGGTTTTGCTTGCTTGAAACTTGATAATCTGGTCAGCAAATTAAGAAAATTCCAGGACTTTTCCAGGAGCCTGTGCTGTTTTTCCAGCACTTTTCAAGCCCTGGAAAAGGCCTTGCTAGTTTTCCAGGACTTTTCAAGTTTTCAAGGACTTGTGGGAACCCTAAATCTATGCCTTGGCATGAGGCTGTGTCAGACCAGTTGACATAAGCTAGAACGCCAAGGCTACATCAAAATGTTGTTATGCTCTGAATGGTTGTGCGGGGATTGTCTTAAGCCATGACAAGCTCCCAGCATAACATCATCAGTCTAAAATCCCCCGAAGACGGAGTGTGGCTGCCCACATGGCGGGGTAATCAAAAACGGTCACACACGTAATGTTCTCATCCCTAGCTGATGCATTTGTACCATAGTGTTCAAGTGCTTCTGCTGTTGGGATGATCCCTGGAGTCTTTTAGCCAGGGTAAGCCAACCAACCAAACCCTGAATCTGTGACTCTCTTCCCTTTGCTTACTGTCTTCTTCTACTATCTTTCTGCCTTACTGCTCCATTCTCCTGACTTTTTCAAAAAAATAATTCTTACAAAGATTTTCTTCAGCCGAAGACGGACTTGCTGGGCCTAACTATTTCTTAGTTAGGCGCATATAACGGCAGCATGATGCATCTGCGCTCATTTGACAGGAAACTGTCTGAACGATCGACGAAGAAGAGTATCCTCTAAATGAATTTAAGAGGGGTTTTTTTCCCCTCCAAAACATGTTAGTGCGGTTTTTTTCTTCTTCAACCTTTGAAAGAATTATTCTAGTCACAGAGACTTATCTCTGTGAAACAAAGCTTGTTTATTTTTAACCCTTTCACTGCCAATGTCACATTTTTGCACCACAATGGTTTAACACCCATGTCATTAAAACCCTTAAAATCAGGGTCAGTTATTCAATGATATTGTGTTCCTAAATTCGGGTAGTAAGGATTGACTAAATTCTAAATGTGTCACAGAGAAATCCCACAATATTGCAGACGAAATCTTTTCTGTAGCCAAGTAAGTTTAATGGACATTTTTGCTCAAAGATGGCTGGCGGTGAAAGGGTTAAATAATGAACAATAGCCCAAAATAGGCTGAAGCATAGATAGATTCAGTTGGGGGATAAGCGAACAAAGCTTACCGTCACTTGATAATTGTAAAACGATGCATAAAAACATACAAAGAGTTCTTTGAATAAGCCTAGGTTAAAAAAACAAAAAATCACCAAACACACAAACAAGCATCCACATGTGCAGGATTTATTCAATACAAACCAAACCAAATCAATTCAACAAAAACACACCATCTCTCGTAAATAGAAGACTGAAGTTTATCTTCCACACCATCATAATTGTTGTAATAAAAATTCAAGGGCAAAAGTAAGAAAGCGGGGTTTCTGAAAACGTAGAGATTGTGCGTATTTACGCACTAGAACTCTCAAATCACCCCCTAGAATCTCAAACCATGCGTGAGAGATCAGGGGGCAAATGCTCTTCATGATGACTCCATAAAACTGTTGAACGCTGAAAAAAAGGGCATCTCCTCAAGCTTAACCCTTTCATCGCCACTGTCGCCACAATGGTTTAACACCCATGTCACTAAAAGGCATCAAATGAGGGTCTGGTATCCAGTGACCTTATGTTCTTAATTTTGGGAGGTATTGTATGCATGTCACAAAAGGAATCTCCAATATTGCAGGCAAAATCGTTTTTCGACCCGGGTAAGTTTAATGGTAAATTTTGGCTGAGGAATAGCTAGCGTTGAAAGGGTGAACCCACTTTGACATACGTTTTTTCTACATTCACTTTTCTCTGAATTCAGAGAATTCTCTGAAAAGTGCCATGCCTGGTACTGCGTACTGCTTTGTGTGTGTGTGCACATGTGTCTGTCTGTGTGTGATTTGTGGTGTGTGTGTGTGTGTGTGTGTGTGTGTGTGTGTGTGTGTGTGTGTGTGTGTGTGTGTGTGTGTATCCACGTGTGAAGGGAGTGGGATGGAGTTTCTCCCACGTTTTTTTTTTTTTTTTTATCATTTACCCTTTCAAATTTGAAACTGGGGTGTGAAAATACCCCTGAGAACTCTAAACAAAGAGAGGAGAAAATCAGAAACCCTGCAGAAGGTGCTGTCAGAAGGCTGATAGCTTCCTCTGGCAAATTCCCCTCCACATTCAATCTTCAACACAACACAGTTTCTTTCTGTTACAAGCACTGGCAGTAAGCTCCAGGCATCAGAAAACCTGCGGTAAAACTAAAAGGGGCCGCCAAGGCCCAAGACTGAAGAGGGACAACATTGAAAGGAGTTCCCAACACCACCAAAAAGGCTTAATAAAGTGAAAAACAACAACTTTAAAATGCTATTTAACAGAAAACATAACATTGAATAAAAAAAAGACAAAACCTCTGTCAAGAGAAGCCAATCCTCTGCCAGAAATTCTTAATCCTCTGAAAATTCTGATGCCTGAAGCTCACACACATACCTACCTATTCGTGAGCCCAAATCCCACGTCTACATTCAAAACCTTTAGGTCTGTTTACACCCACCCATATTATTCCTCCCTCACTCGGCCCTTTGCTCAAGACCCCGCGACGTCACGTGTCACATTCCCTCTTACACTAGGAAGATTTCTTAAGATTTCTTACCAGCTATAAGAGGGGAAAACACGTGAAAACCATGGTTTTGACACGTGACGTGGTGGGTCTTTAATATCATCGGTTGGCATTAGGCGGCAGTAGGGGCCAACACTAACATGAGAGCTGTACATGTACAATAGACGGTTTTCTACAGTAATGGAAAATCATTGTCACATTTTTGGGGTTTTGTTTTGTGTGTGGAAGACTGGGGTTGGCCTTTGGGGACCTTCCCCAGCACCAGCTGTCCTCAAATCCCTTTGGCCAGGAGAGTGGGAATGTACCAGACCTGTTTACCCCCGACACAAGTCTCGAGTAGTCTGGAGAGCTGAAATGAGTAGTTTGGGTGCAACATGTGTTTTTTTATTCATGAACCCTTTCACTGCCAATGTCGCGTTTTAGCACCACAATGATTTAACACCCATGTCACGAAAAGGCCTCAAACCAGGGTCTGTTATTCAAAGACCCTGTTGTTTAAACTCTTTCTATACTAACCTGCGCTCTCGTCGCAGGGCATGCGCACAACGCCTCGTTACTAAGGTAACGGGATATCGCATGTGAACTTTAAAAATTCATAGTTCATAGGTTAACAGTCATGCGTGCTTCAAAGTGGCTCAGAGGGCTACTACTACGTTTCATTCATGCCTCTGACACTGATTGGCTGGCTGCCGGTTATTTTGGGACCTTAAAATTATATTTTCGCTATTATGAGTGTGCCTGGCTTGACAAAACATGCATTTATTTTAAAATATCACAAATCAAAACTAATCAAGTGGATGCTTTGAAACTGTTGCAGGTGTTAGTACTGTATATTGTGTACATATTGCCTAAATGTCACGTTTGTATCTGTTACCATTATTTAGAAAATAATTTTTTTGCAACCTATGCAAATCGGCCAGTACAGAACGCTTGCAAAGGGAAGCAACTGGCCAGCATGGAATGAGTTAATTTTTGGGAGGTAAGGATAGGCCTTACGCTATACATGTCATAGAGGAATCCCCAATATTGCAGATGATTTTTTTTCTCTACCCAGGTAAGTTTAATGGAATTTCTTTGCGGAAAAATGGCTGGTGGCGAAAGGGTTAAACCATCAAACAATGAAAATGAGTAGTAATCAAGAATTAGAGCATTATTTTCAATTTTGAAGAGTAGTAGAGGTCCAAATTGAGTAGAATACTACCCGAAAAGAATGACATTGGCAGGTCAAATGACCGCGCCCCCGGATGTAGGGGGATAACTCCTACTTCCGGATGACGAGGAGTAGCGTCCCTTTGCTACTTTCGTTTTTCTATGTACTATGGTATGGGTTCCAGGTTGAGTAAAAGTACATGCTATTGCTTTGAGTGTTGGTCAGTATGGTTGGAATAGATTGTGTAGTTTTATTCATTAAACCATCGAAACAATATTCACTGAAAATGAGTAGCAATCAAGAATTAAAGAGCACTATTTTCAAGTTTGAATAGTAGAGATCTACTACTTGAAAAGAGTAGAGTAAACAGATCTGGAATGTACCCTCAGCTGTACCCTGTAATCTCTGCTATAAAACAAATTCTAGCCTGCTGGAATAACATCATTTTCAGAAATTCTCTTCACTTCGGTGCGTGTTGATAAACCAACTTGGCGTGCATCACAAACCTTCTAGCGCCGCGAGATTTGGCCAAGCGAGTTGGCTAAACTACATCTTAGCCCAAGTTTGCATAGTTTTTAACCCCTTGACTGCCACCAACGTATCACGTACTGACCTGATGATGTCATCAGATGAAGAGGAATAACCCTGATATGCTGGCTGTTGCACAGTCAAGCGAGTGATACCCCCAGACCATTTTGCCAGATTGGCTCTATCAGTTGTCTTTTTCATAGTGTTGTAATTTTGTGTGGGGGAAATGTTAGCCGGACCGGGAGTCGAACCCGAGACCTCCCGAAAACCAGACGGGCGCTCTAACAACTGAGCTATCCAGGCCGACAACCCGGTCCCTGATATTAATCCTAATATCAGTCACTACAATAGCATGATTTGTACAATGATTTTTTCCCCTTTAATTTTCTCTGGCAGTCAAGGGGTTAATTATTCATCAAATAAGTTAAAAAAAAGTACCACATTTTTCGGACTATAAGGCGCACAAAATACACAAAATTCAGATTTTGTTACTACCTTATTTACTACCTGCGATCATAAGGCGCACCCAGCCAAATAGGAATTGTTCGGAAATAATTAAGGGGAGTAATTTTCATGGTGTGTGGGAGTGATCTTGCCCAATTCAATCGGTCAAACAGGGGAAGTCACTCTACCATCAGCTCTCGTAGTCTATCGACTCGTGTGTTTGAGCAGACATACAGCACTTTAGAACACCGTGCGTCATTCTAAAAATTTATGTCATTTATATTTTTTTTACGTCACATTTTGCAAGTTTTATCAGTTTGTGGCCACTGGCCACCCCTAGTTTTCCCCAAAAAATGTTTGCCAGTCGCTGACTCGCATCCTGCGGTTTCAAGCTTCGACGCCATTGTTGCTGTGGTTTGGTTTGACCGAGTAATGGAGGTAAACTCAACTCTAATTTTCACGAAGTGCTCTCCCCTATTTTTTCCCCCGAAAATTGTCTATTGTCCACAAAATTCAGATTTTGTTGTCAGATGTTCTTACTATTTTAGTAGTCATATTAGAAGGCGCAGGGGTTTCTCAGTCTGTGAAGAAAAAGTGTTGCCTTATAGTCAGGAAAGCACGGTAGTGATAGTCCCATATATACCCAAATCACATAAATACCCAACACACTACCATATTTTATGGACCATAAGGCGATACTTTTTTCCCGAGACTGAGACCCTCAAGAACTTCCTTCAGTGGAGTTTATTCAAAACAGACACAGTGGCGGCACCATAGCCGATGAGGTTTATCCGAGGCGTGGTTACCGCTACACCTATCTATAATAGGCGCTAAAAAAAACTCGGGACTTTATTGGTGTCGCACTGCCTATGGGCATTGCAGCCACTATTGTTCCCACCATCTTTGTATTTACAAATGTCCCACATGTGTCTGTGACCGAGAGGACGTAAAACACCATTTTCATCAGACTGAGACCCCTGTGCCTTATAATGTGACTGATAATATTAAATATACTACACTGTCTACAGTAAGGCAATAGAGCAACAAAATCTGAATTTTGAGTCAAATTTGGGGGGTGCGCCTTATAATAATATATATTTAAAAACAAAAACAAAACTTGTCTGCCCCATCTTCTGGGCTGTACAGTGGTGTTGCTCTCATGCCGCTCATTTCGAACCCCAATTCGCAGCCACACCCCAGCTTGTTCAGGTCTCAGAATCCGAGACCAGCAGTCCAAGGGGAGCGAATCTATGTTAGGCCGTCAGGAGGCAACCAACCGAGGAGACACTGCACTGCTGCTGAGTCACATCAGTGGAGCCTGTTCAGGACACCACCTACTAAGCCCCCCTACTGACGACAGAGGAAAGTCTCGATTTTTTAACAATACAGATTTGCTTACTATTTCATCAGTCGCATTATAAGCAGAAGAGACTGTGCAAATTTGTAATTTCTGAAACAAAAAATGGTAATTTTGAAAAAAAAACCCTAAAACGCACGGCCGATTCTTTTTCTTCACCAAACCCGATTGTTAAACTGTTTGTAATGACACAATTATATGTAAGCAACAGTGCACTGGGAGACCTTTAAAAACAACATTTTTTAAACCATGTATTGGCCTTTTCTTTGGTGTCTTTCCATCAGATTTTGGATCATTTGACCTAGAACTCTCACCACGCGGTCGCTTTGACGCCATCTTGAAACAGAATGAAAAGAAACTGACGTGCGTTGTATGCTGGGAACCGGAATGACTTTTCACCGCATTGTTTCAAAAGCATCGCTTGCCGACACAACTGTAGTGGTGGTTCCCCCTCCCCCCCATTTTAGTTTTTCTGTCGCCGTAATTATCGTAATTTGAGTTTTCTTTCGTAAAAATTACGCAAAAAATCGTACTAATTAACCACCCCCATTGCCATAAGCATCGTAATTTGAGTTTTGCTTCGTAAAAATTACAGCAAAATCATATTTCACCCCGTTGCTGTAATTAGTTTTGCTTCGTTAAAAAATTACGGCAACATAGTAAACAGGTCTGCTTCATAGTCCGAAAAATACGGTATCATTCCAAGCCCCAAGCGTTCCCTCATCTCATCGGTCATCTACCCACACAAAACCCGCCCTCTCATCCGACTGGTCGAGCCAGGGGCACGGGAAGGCCGTAGAGCACGGGGGCGCCACCGTTCAGCAGCGGCATGCGGCAGACGCCCCGCGCCTGCGGGACAAGGGAGGCCAGCGTGGGGCGGGGAGCGTTGTGGTTCTTGTTGTCTGAGTCGTGGTGGTGGTGGGCTGTCATCCCACAGGGAGAAGAGCTCCATGCCGAAGACGTCGATGTCGCGATCCGTCACGTCCCACAGGTTGCCCAGGACACAGGGGCTGCACACGGAAAAACGGGAATTTAATTTAATTTGTTATTATATTGAATTGAAACCCCTCGAGGCTTTAACCCTTTCGCCGCCAGACATTCTTCAGTTGCAAAAATATTGCCATTAAACTTAACTGGGTAGAGAAAAAAAAAATATCTGCAATATTGCAAATTCCTCTGTGACATGCACAACATGGCCTATTCTTACCTCTCAAAGTTAAGAAAACAGGGTCTTCGGATAACAGGCCCTGATGTGATGCCTTTTAGTGACGTGGGTGTTAAATCATTGTGGTGCATAAATGCGACATTGGCGGTGAAAGGGTTAAAGGCAAGCAACTGGAGTATTTAAGAGCCGATCCCAGGTGCTGGTGGCCAGTATTCTATTTGACTGACTCTTACCTCAGACCCCCCCCCCCCCCCCCCCCACACCCTCACCTCCGGGCCAGTAGATAGAAGCTCTGTACTGTAAGTAATCCATCGGACTCTTTATTGCACCTCAGACCCCACCCCCTCCCTCACCTTCCGGCCAGTAGGTAGCTGTAGAAGTATCCATCGGGGTCCAGTATTCTATTGACTGACTCTTTAACTCAGACACCCCCCCCCCCCCTACCAGCCACCCCCCCTCCCTCACCTTCCGGACAGTAGCTGTAGCTGTATAAGTATCAATCGGGGTCCAGGTGGCCAGTATTCTATTGACTGACTCTTTACCTCAGACTCCACCCCCTGCCCTCACCTCCCGGCCAGCAGATAGCTGTAGAAGTATCCATCGGGGTCCAGGTGTTGGTGGGCCCGTATTCTATTGACTGACTCTTTACCTCAGACTCCACCCCCCACACATCCTGCAACCCCCCCGAGATTTCCTAGAATCCAGCCCCTCCAGGGCTCCCAATTGTCCTGCAAAACAAGGGGTCCCAGGGACTCCCTCACTTACAGAATAGAGGGTCCTAGAGGCTGGATAGAGGGTCCCAGTGGCATTGCGAACGCTAACAATGAATTTTTCTAGTGCATCCCTGGGATCCCCTGCACATTCTTTTAGAGGAGTCCTGTAGAATGTTAGTACTTCATAGACCCCCAAATGGGGGTCCCTGGGAGCCCTGCCCTCACCTCCCGGCCAGTAGACAGCTGTATAAGTATCAATCGGGGTCCAGGTGGCCAGTATTCTATTGACTGACTCTTTACCTCAGACTCCACCCCCTCCCTCACCTCCCGGCCAGCAGATAGCTGTAGAAGTATCCATCGGGGTCCAGTATTCTATTGACTGACTCTTTACCTCAGACTCCACCCCCTCCCTCACACAACACACATCATCCTGCAACCCCCCTTCCTAGTATTTCTAGCATCCAGCCCCTCCAGGGCTCCCAATCGTCCCGCAAAACAAGGGGTCCCAGGGACTCCTTCACTTACAGAATAGAGGGTCCTAGAGGCGGGATGGAGGGTCCCAGTGGCATAGCGAATGCTAACAAGAATTTTTTCTAGTGCATCCCTGGGACCCCTAATTGCACATTCTTTTAGAGGTTCCTGTACAATTTTAGTGAAACTCCCTGGGAGCCTGGCCCTCACCTCCCGGCCAGCAGATAGCTGTAGAAGTATCCATCGGGGTCCAGGTGTTGGTGGACGTCCAGGTGGCCGCTGGAGCAGCCGAAGAGCAGGGGCACCGCGCGACACCGCGTCTTCAGCAGGTCCTCCAGGGGGAAGTACTTGGACCCGTTGCCACACACACACAGTAACTGTGGGGCACAGTTAGAGAGTGAGACAGACAGAGAGAGAGGGAGGGAGGAGAGAGACACACTGGATAATGTTGTAATAATAGCCATTACCGTAGTATTTCGGACAATATAAGGCGATATTTTTTTCTCTCAAATTTGACCTATGAGCCTAATATAAACGAGGGCACCCTATTAGTGAACAAAATTGTGAGAAGAGAGAAGCAACGATTGCCATACTCAGTACAGTCTACTGTGAGTCACAACATCAAAAGTGGTAACGAGTCGCCAATACGACGAATACTCACACTTAAAATGCTTCAAAATCCCTATCATCATCCAAGATACATGTCCAACAGATGCCATAACCCTTCACTGGGTGTAAAAAGCATTGTTGTAGAGCTTAAAACAGGCATAATTCTATCATTTTTCGTGAAGAAAAGTCCAAACACAACAACCGGAAGTTGCAAAAACACCGACATGTTTGATTATTTGAGAAGGGAGCCAACTCTCGTTTATGACAGCAGTAATCGGGGTTGGTAAACTTCTACAGGGCGTGTCGCCGGCTTCAAACTTCGACTTTCTTTGCAAAGCAGTGTACTTCGCCTTATAAATGATGGCGCCTTTTTAATTATTTTTTCAAAAAAATTGCCCTAATCACCTTATGCACAGCAACGCCTAATGACATCTTGAAAAGTATGATGAATAATGGTACTTTACGAAGAGTTCAATCCATCACTGGTTGACACTTTTATCGACTGGTTTGACATTAGCCTTTCAAAGGGCAATTTAGTATGCGAAAACCCATGCACTTAATGATATGAAAAACGCACAATCCTCAAGGTTCGTATGGAAACCCATAGCACTTCCATATTGTTGTTGTTTCCGCAATCCTGCCAAAGTTTGCTTATGCGCTCAACTCCCATGCACATTATATAAGAAACTGCAATCCCTGCACACCATGTTTCGTATGGAAAACCCCATGTCACTTATATAAGACGAACCGCATATCCTCAAGTTTCGTATGAGAAACCCAGAGCACTTATATGTGGTTGTTTGTTTGTTTGCCAACCGCAATCCCTCCAAGTTTCGTATGGAAACCACATGCAGATATATAAGATTAACCGCAATCCTCAAGTTTCTTATGGAAACCTCATGCACTTATATAAGAACCCGGCAATCCTCAAGTTTCATATGGAAAACCTCAATGCACTTATATAAGAAACCGCAATTCCTCAGGAAGTTTCGAGTATATGGACACCTGCACTCTCGCACAATTATATAAGAAACCGCAATTCCTCAAGTCTCGTTGGAAAACCCAATGCACAAAAGTAGAATGTACCTCGTTTTTATATCAAGTTTCGTCCCCGCTGCGTACAGCAAACCATTCCGATTATGGAAACCTCAAACGAAAGAAAAGAAAAATCCTGCATTGGTACTGACCGGTGACCGCAGGACAACGTCTGAGCGCAGAAACCGCAATCCACAGGTTTCGTATGGAAATCCCATGCACTTATATAAGAAATAAGCGCATGGGATTCTACATCCGGGCCTGGTCCTTTCTTTCGAGTTTAATGTGTGAAAAATAGAACGAAAACAGGATCAAAATCAATATATACATTTTTTTTACAAATTTTTGGCTGTCCCATCTTCATGGGCCACACAGTGGCGTTACTCCCACGCCGATCAGGTTCCGAGTCCCACTTCGCAGCCACACATGCCTACTTGTTCAACCACCAGTCGCAGAATCCGAAACCAGCATTCCACTAGGGTGTGCGCGAACAATATATATAACATTCTTAATAAACCCCTTGACTGCCGGACTAAAAATTAAGTCAAAGAAAAAAAATCATTAGTGCAAATCGTGACATGTGAAAAGACAACTGATAGAAAACTTTCCTACCTGGCCAAAATGGTCTGGGGATATAACGCACACGCTCGCTGACTGTACAGAATGGGTGAGCAACTCGCCGCGCAAAGAGAACTTACTGAAAGGCTGGGGGTCCAGGGACCCATGGTCCATGGCAGGGGTACAGGGGTACAAATATTTTCCCCGTCGGACGATTCAGGGGGAGGCAACTTCCTAGAAAGATACACTCTCTCGACCCAGAACTGACAGTTACTATGCTAGACCCCGTCATCTCTAAGACAGTTAACCGAAGCCTTGTAAATGATGATTTAAACTTCCAAGATACAAACAAAAAGAGTTCAAAACGCCCCAAATCGCTTGTGGGCCTTTTTGTTCTTTGTTAGTTAGGCGCATTTAACGGCAGCATGACGCATCTGCGCCGATAATTGACATTGAACTGTCTGAAATCGAAGAAAAACTTCGGGGAAACTTTCGGGGAATACATCACTGCAGCAGAGCAAAACACAGATGTTATCAGTTATCCTGTTCGTCACACTGACGTTCATCACAGACCTGTTTCCAACATTTGCTCAGTGCTTAACAGGTCTGGATAGCTGAGCAATGTTGTATTTCGGAGTAACCACAAAAGTTTCTTGTTTAAACCCTCAAACAATGTTCTCTGAAGTCGGAAAATGAGTAATGGGCCCACAATTCCCAAGGCTGAAGAGCAGTAGACAATGAAAGAATACCACCCGTGCCACATTAGAGTAAACAATTCTGTATCAGTTATGTCATCTTCAGTAATCCGATGACGTCATCATCACAGGGTCCAAACCTGTTTACCCCCTACACACAAGTCTTGAGTAGTCTGGATAGCTGAAATGAGTAGTTTTGGTGTAAAATGTGTAGAGTGGCACAGTTTTATTCATTAAACCATCAAATAAATGTTCACTGAAAATGAGTAGTAATCAAGAATTAAAGAGCATTATTTTCAGTCATTTGAAGAGTAGTAGAGGTCCAAATTGAGTAGAATACTACTCGAAAAAGAGTATAGAGTAAACAGGTCTGTCATCAGTGATGTCATGACGTCAGTACGCGATACGTCAGTGGCAGTCAAGGGGTGAAACGCAACGTGCAAAAATACAACACCACCTGGTGCCACTCACAGAAAGACCTGTCCTTGTTGGTCAGGGCGTCTTCGCACTGTTCCTTGGTCCGTAGGGGGCGCTCCAGCTACGCCTTGCCACTGGTCGTTTCTGCACATCAGTGTAATAATATTAAGGTGTAGAGTGGCACAGAGGTTCATCTACCTGTACACTCAACATCTATTCATCTACCTGTACACTCAAATCTATTCATCTACCTGCACACTCAAATCTATTCATCTACCTGTACACTCAACATCTACCTGTACATTCAACATCTATTCATCTACCTGTACACTCAAATCTATTCATCTACCTGTACACTCAAATTTATTCATCTACCTGTACACTCAAATCTATTCATCTACCTGTGCACTCCACATCTATTCATCTGAGACCCATCTACCTGTGCACTTCACATCTATCTACCTGTACACTTCACTTCACATCTATTCATCTGAGACCCATCTACCTGTGCACTTCACATCTATTCATCTGAGACCCATCTACCTGTGCACTCCACATCTATTCATCTGAGACCCATCTACCTGTACACTCCACATCTATTCATCTGAGACCCATCTACCTACCCACATCTATTCATCGGAGACCCATCTACCTGTACACTCCACATCTATTCATCGGAGACCCATCTACCTGTACACTCCACATCTATTCATCTGAGACCCATCTACCTGTACACTCCACATCTATTCATCTGAGACCCATCTACCTGTGCACTTCACATCTATTCATCTGAGACCCATCTACCTGTACACTCCACATCTATTCATCTGAGACCCATCTACCTGTAGGCACTCCACATCTATTCATCTGAGACCCATCTACCTGTAGGCACTCCACATCTATTCATCTGAGACCCATCTACCTGTACACTCCACATCTATTCATCTGAGACCCATCTAGACCCATCTACCTGTCTACACTCCACATCTATTCATCTGAGACCCATCTACCTGTAGGCTGTACACTCAAAGGTATGTCAATGTTGGAAGGGGCATAAATTGGTGGGTAAAGGTTGGAAATACTGTTGCTTACAATGCTAAAAAAAATTCCTCGCTTATGAATGACAAAATGACGCGCTTTCGCCCCAAAAAATCAAAAATGCGCTTCTTCCAATATGCCAATCTGCACTTTCGTAGATCTCCCCGACAATTCTGATGCCTGCACCCTTCCACCCAACACTTGGTTTTTGATCCATGTTTGTTCACTACCCCTTCAAAAGGGGCCTTGGCCTATCTGAACAAATCACTCGCATTTGCATTCTCTCTCTCATTGTCTGTCTGTCTGTCTGCGCGCGCGCATGTGTGTGTGTTTCAAATGTGCACATTTCTAAGTTGATGCCATGAATTTTAACAATTATTTTAGTTGGAATAATTTCGTTTCACACGTTTGATTAATGTTCTTTCAGTTATGCAGCATTTCTGTCATGTCGTTGCGCAGCCTAACCCGGATTTCTCTTTTGGAGATATTAAATTTAAAGCATTCTTGAACTTGAACTGGGCTCCCAATCGTCCCGCAAAACAAGGGGTCCCAGGTACTCCTTCACTTACAGCATAAGAGGGTCCTAGAGGCGGGATAGAGGGTCCCAGTGGCATTGCGAATGCTAAAAAAAGAATTTTCATAGTGCATCCCTGGGACCTCCTGCACATTCTTTTAGAGGGTCCTGTATTAAACAATGTAGTACTTCATAGACCCCCAAATAATGGGGGTCCCTGGGAGCCATGTTGAACCCGCTCAGCCCACCCCCCTCACCACCCACCCTCGCCCCACCCACCTTTGAACAAAGGGCTCCAGAAACTCCTGGCTCTTCATCAGATCCCCGTCAGGGTTCATGGCATAGAACACCGAGCTGGGGTCCATCCCTCTCTCCATCACGCTCACCCCTCTCCCCGTCCCTGCGTAAATAATAAGAATAATAGACATTTATAGAGCGCACATTCCAGACGAACTACTCATGGCACTGAACAAAACCAAAATTCACTCCACATGAAAGATTACATCATACATATCAAACATACTCAGACGCGCTCGCGCATTCCCACCGTTACACCCACAGAATACTTATAGATATACAAACATGCACACGCATAATTATATACACATAGGTACATAGATACACAAATACATCATAAACACATTCACATTAACGCACACAAACATACACACATATGCGCACACACACACACACACTTACAAGGCAAACGACGATGGCGGATAGTGATGGGCAAAGTTATACATTTTAACCCTTTCGCTGCCAGCCTTTTTTGTGTGCAAAAAACACATTAAATTTAATTGGGTCGAGAAAATAAAATATTTGCAATCTCAGGAATTCCTCTGTGACATGTACAACATTTAGGCATATCCTTTACATCCAAAAATTCAGAGAGATAGGGTGCTTTCGGATTACATGAACCCTGAATTTGCTGCCTTTTAGTGACCATGGTTGTTAACCCCTTAACCGCCAGCCATATTTCCGCCGAAATTTCCCATTATATTTACCTGGGTAGAGAACAAAATCCATCTGCAGTATTGGGGATTCTTCTGTGACATAGATAAAAGTTAGGTCTATCCTTACTTCCCAAAATTAAGGACAATAGGGTCTTTGGATAAGAGACCCCAATTTGATGGCCTGGTAGTGAAATAGGTGTTAATGTCATTGTGGTGCATAAAGGCGACATTAGTGGTGGAAAGGGTTAAAACACATTGTGGTGAATAAACGACGACATTGGCGGTGAAAGGGTTCAAGACGCACTCACACACTACGGGTTTACCAACACCAAGTGGGATGACAACGGTTTCTCACCTTGCCACAGTGTTCCTTTCTCATGTCAGCAGACCTGCCTACGTGGAATTTTCCCAATCAGTAGCCCAGCCATCAATTTTCAGTAGCATGGCAAAACATTTCGTAGCATTCACAAACGACGGCAATCGATTTGTTCCCTTTCTGAGCCGAAATGCACTGCTTAATATGCTTCGCCTATTAAACATGTTGACGGCAATCATCTCTACCGCCATGATTCACAGAGAAGTCCTGCACGGCAGAGGTTGCACTGCAGCGAGCATGGGTCGCACCGAGTCAACTTATGACGATGCAAGGCCACTCCTCCGTGAAAAATATTTTGATAACTTGTGCGGCAAGCCGATTGTTTTTTTCTTAGAACAAGATGGTGTGCCACTGATGATTTTTGTTTTCTGGTTTGCGTTCGTTTTTCTGCGTTTGAAACATCTCCCGAATCGCTACTGCCGCTGGCGTCTGCCATTTTTTTCAGAGAAAAGTAATAAGAACACATGCGCAGTCACTTTGATAAAAACGAAAGTGACTAGGTTATTGCGCGTGACACGGTGTCTGCTCTTAGAAACAGACAAAACCAGGAGCGGCATTATATACTTAAAGCAAAAATTAAATGCGGCGGCAATTTGTTTTTTTCTGTAGCAGCGTTAAGGTTGCCGTAGCTTCGTAGCGAAGCTTTATTTTTCGTAGCTGCTATGGTCAAATCGTAGCAGTAGGCAGGTCTGTTTCAGACACAAACATTACAACGTCATGCGTTGTCATTCACACGTTGCATTCAATGGAAGTATTAGGATGGCTATCTTGTCCACCATTTTGAACTCATAGCTGGAAATAAAATGTGTTTCTTGTGCAACTCATTCACATCGCAACGATTTTGAATTATTAAAAAAACTCACAAAAATACTCCAGCCATGCACACAAACAAAACATACATAAACAAAAGGAGAAATGAAAGAAGATTACGTTTTTTTACTTCAGGTTTAGACATAGGGAAGTGGTAGACCAGACTTTTTTTTATATATAGACTTTATATAGAAAAACTCTCTACACCGATTGGTTACCCCAAAACAAAAGCAAAGTCAGAGGCAAAAATTGTGGTCTAAGGGAGCGAAGCGAGTTTAGAAGTGACCAAGGTATGGTGTGCACACAGATTTACTTCCCTTGAAGCAAATGCATCAAATTGACAGCTATCTATTAATTCCGGACATATATGGCCGGAACGACTTGAATGAGTTAACTTTTGAAATGAATTTCTTGGCCAAAGACATCCAAAGACAGAGTGAGTAGAAATCACAATTGCAAATTTTGGTCGGATGAATCTCTTCCAAAACCAGGTCGGAAGGAGTTGGCGACCGCACCATTTACTTCAAACTCACTCAGGCAGGTGTGGGGACACAGCCAATGCTTGCTGATAGTGAAGACGGCACACGGCCACAAGTGGTTGTTGAACAGAGACGAGAGTTCACAACTGAATTTTCTTCCAACTAAAAAGGTTGGATAGTGTGAGGCAGCCAATGCTTGCTGATAGCGAAGACGGCACACGGCCACAAGTAGTAGTTGAACAGAGACGAGAGTTCACAAGTGACTTTTCTTTCAACTAAAAAGGTTGGATAGTGTGAGGCAGCCAATGCTTGCTGATAGTGAAGACGGCACACGGCCACAAGTAGTAGTTGAACAGAGACGAGAGTTCACAACTGAAGTTTCTTCCAACTAAAAAGGTTGGATAGTGTGAGGCAGCCAATGCTTGCTGATAGTGAAGACGGCACACGGCCACAAGTAGTAGTTGAACAGAGACGAGAGTTCACAACTGACTTTTCTTCCAACTAAAAAGGTTGGATAGTGTGAGGCAGCCAATGCTTGCTGATAGTGAAGACGGCACACGGCCACAAGTAGTAGTTGAACAGAGACGAGAGTTCACAACTGACTTTTCTTTCAACTAAAAAGGTTGGATAGTCACGGTGATCATAGTGTGAGGCAGCCAATGCTTGCTGATAGTGAAGACGGCACACGGCCACAAGTGGTTGTTGAACAGAGTTCACGACTGACTTTTCTTCCACCTAAAAAGGTTGGATAGTGTGAGGCAGCCAATGCTTGCTGATAGTGAAGACGGCACACGGCCACAAGTGGTTGTTGAACAGAGTTCACGACTGACTTTTCTTCCACCTAAAAAGGTTGGATAGTGTGAGGCAGCCAATGCTTGCTGATAGTGAAGACGGCACACGGCCACAAGTAGTTGTTGAACAGAGTTCACGACTGACTTTTCTTCCACCTAAAAAGGTTGGATAGTGTGAGGCAGCCAATGCTTGCTGATAGTGAAGACGGCACACGGCCACAAGTAGTTGTTGAACAGAGTTCCCAACTGACTTTTCTTCCAACTAAAAAGGTTGGATAGTGTGAGGCAGCCCAATGCTTGCTGATAGCGAAGACGGCACATGGCCAAAAGTAGTAGTTGAACAGAGACGAGAGTTCACAACTGACTTTTCTTTCAACTAAAAAGGTTGGATAGTCACGGTGATCATAGTGTGAGGCAGCCAATGCTTGCTGATAGCGAAGACGGCACATGGCCACAAATAGTAGTTGAACAGAGACGAGAGTTCACAACTGACTTTTCTTTCAACTAAAAAGGTTGGATAGTCACAGTGATCATAGTGCGAGGCAGCCAATGCTTGCTGATAGCGAAGACGACACACGGCCACAAGTAGTAGTTGAACAGAGACGAGAGTTCACAACTGACTTTTCTTTCAACTAAAAAGGTTGGATAGTCACGGTGATCATAGTGTGAGGCAGCCAATGCTTGCTGATAGCGAAGACGGCACATGGCCACAAGTAGTAGTTGAACAGAGACGAGAGTTCACAACTGACTTTTCTTTCAACTAAAAAGGTTGGATAGTGTGAGGCAGCCAATGCTTGCTGATAGTGAAGACGGCACACGGCCACAAGTAGTAGTTGAACAGAGACGAGAGTTCACAACTGACTTTTCTTCCAACTAAAAAGGTTGGATAGTGTGAGGCAGCCAATGCTTGCTGATAGTGAAGACGGCACACGGCCACAAGTAGTAGTTGAACAGAGACGAGAGTTCACAACTGACTTTTCTTTCAACTAAAAAGGTTGGATAGTCACGGTGATCATAGTGTGAGGCAGCCAATGCTTGCTGATAGTGAAGACGGCACACGGCCACAAGTGGTTGTTGAACAGAGTTCACAACTGAATTTTCTTCCACCTAAAAAGGTTGGATAGTGTGAGGCAGCCAATGCTTGCTGATAGTGAAGACGGCACACGGCCACAAGTAGTTGTTGAATAGAGTTCACAACTGAATTTTCTTCCAATTAAAAAGGTTGGATAGTGTGAGGCAGCCAATGCTTGCTGATAGTGAAGACGGCACACGGCCACAAGTAGTTGAATAGAGTTCACAACTGAATTTTCTTCCAACTAAAAAGGTTGGATAGTGTGAGGCAGCCAATGCTTGCTGATAGCGAAGACGGCACATGGCCACAAGTAGTAGTTGAACAGAGACGAGAGTTCACAACTGACTTTTCTTTCAACTAAAAAGGTTGGATAGTGTGAGGCAGCCAATGCTTGCTGATAGTGAAGACGGCACACGGCCACAAGTAGTAGTTGAACAGAGACGAGAGTTCACAACTGACTTTTCTTCCAACTAAAAAGGTTGGATAGTGTGAGGCAGCCAATGCTTGCTGATAGTGAAGACGGCACACGGCCACAAGTAGTAGTTGAACAGAGACGAGAGTTCACAACTGACTTTTCTTTCAACTAAAAAGGTTGGATAGTCACGGTGATCATAGTGTGAGGCAGCCAATGCTTGCTGATAGTGAAGACGGCACACGGCCACAAGTGGTTGTTGAACAGAGTTCACGACTGACTTTTCTTCCACCTAAAAAGGTTGGATAGTGTGAGGCAGCCAATGCTTGCTGATAGTGAAGACGGCACACGGCCACAAGTGGTTGTTGAACAGAGTTCACGACTGACTTTTCTTCCACCTAAAAAGGTTGGATAGTGTGAGGCAGCCAATGCTTGCTGATAGTGAAGACGGCACACGGCCACAAGTAGTTGAATAGAGTTCACAACTGACTTTTCTTCCAACTAAAAAGGTTGGATAGTGTGAGGCAGCCAATGCTTGCTGATAGCGAAGACGGCACATGGCCACAAGTAGTAGTTGAACAGAGACGAGAGTTCACAACTGACTTTTCTTTCAACTAAAAAGGTTGGATAGTCACGGTGATCATAGTGTGAGGCAGCCAATGCTTGCTGATAGCGAAGACGGCACATGGCCACAAATAGTAGTTGAACAGAGACGAGAGTTCACAACTGACTTTTCTTCCAACTAAAAAGGTTGGATAGTCACAGTGATCATAGTGTGAGGCAGCCAATGCTTGCTGATAGCGAAGACGGCACACGGCCACAAGTAGTAGTTGAACAGAGACGAGAGTTCACAACTGACTTTTCTTTCAACTAAAAAGGTTGGATAGTCACGGTGATCATAGTGTGAGGCAGCCAATGCTTGCTGATAGCGAAGACGGCACATGGCCACAAGTAGTAGTTGAACAGAGACGAGAGTTCACAACTGACTTTTCTTTCAACTAAAAAGGTTGGATAGTCACAGTGATCATAGTGTGAGGCAGCCAATGCTTGCTGATAGTGAAGACGGCACACGGCCACAAGTAGTTGTTGAACAGAGTTCCCAACTGACTTTTCTTCCAACTAAAAAGGTTGGATAGAGTGAGGCGGCTTTTAGACAGACACCCCCCTCATGTCTTCGGGCCTCAGTCTCTAAAGTCTGCTTCTTTCAGAGTTACGAAAATACACCTTGGCTGATCCTAACCCTACCCACACACACACGTTCGGTACATGCTCACACACACACCACACACACACGAGAGCTGCTGACACACACACACAACAACAACATACAGGATTTCTATGGCGCTTAATCTTGATAGAAATCAAGCGAAGGCGGCATACACACACAGATTATTTGCTCACTCCACCCCCTTTTTTTTTTTATGACGACAGTATGGAAAAAAAACCCTTTGTTTAGCTTTATTCCTTTATCGTCATTAAAGATCATTTTTTGACTTGACTTGACTTGACACACACGCAAACACACACAGACGACAGACACACACATGCCTTCTGGGACATGCCGGTGGCTGTTTGTCGTGGTAGTCTGGCCGGGGGCAGGCGTGGTGGTGACCCCGTGTCGTCTCAGCAAGTGGTGCAGCAGGGACAGGGAGTGAATGCGGGTCACAGCCTGGTGTAAGGCCTAGGCTCTATAGTCTGTCCCTTTCTACCTACCTACCTACACACACACTGACACACCCACACTGCCTTCATGGTGGTTGTTTGTCGTGGGTGGTTTGGTGACCCCGTGCCGTACTCAGCAAGTGGTTTGCCGCCGGGCTGTCGGGGGGAACGCGGGTCACAGCCTGGTGTCAGGCCCAGGCTCTAGCGGTCTCGCCCTTCCATCCTACCTACTTTATCACCATCATCCTGCCACACATCTACACCTCTAACCACCTGTCTTTCTGGTGGTTTGTTTCTCGTGGTGGTGATTTTGACACAGTTTCGTTTGCCTCCATATTCAGCAGGGCTAGCACAAGCGTGTGATGTGGGCCGCTTTTCACATTCTCTACATTCTTTTTCGTCCGCACCCCACAGCTCGTTCCACGGGGTCAGTTTGTTTCCAGTCAGCCCGCGTCTGACACACACCACACCCTATGATTATTCCCCAGTAATAACTTCATATCCTATTCAAATAAATATATAAGAGTAAACGGGCACAGAACTGGGACATGTACTGGGGACTATGACACAGGACGAAAAAAAAGTTTTTGGCCTTAGCTATTTTTTTTTTTTCCTCTCGTCAATAAACATCATTTTGACTTGACTTGACTTGACTTGACTGGATTAAAGTATTTTTCTCTGACAAATATTTTTGGGGGTTCAGGAGACATTGTTTAATGGTGTGTCTCAGTGTGTAAAGAGCCCTTGATGGTGATTCAGGGGGCACTTTCTTCTTGAAGGCGAATCTCCTCACAGTGTTCTCCCTTCTTCCCTCTCTCCCCTCCTCTTGCTTACCCCCTCTTTCCCTTCCTTTTTTTTTCTTTGTTCCCTTTTCTTTGAATTCCTCTTCCCCCTCCTTGGCTTTTTCTTTTATGTTTTTTGTTCTCTCCCCCTTCGCTCATACACCTTTTTTCAAACTCTCTCCACTTTTCGCCTACCCCCCTTCTTCTTTTCGTCTCACCTTCACCATTGTTGTGTCTCTTTCTTTTGTGTGTATGTAGATGCTTCCCCTGCCTTCTCACTTCATGTTCCTTCCTTCCTCTGTTTTTTCTTTTTCTTTGTGGTGTGTATGCATATGTGTGGCTTGTACATGTTGGCCTAGTCTGACAGAAGGATCGTGGTCGACGCGTGTGGTTTGTGCGTGTTTCATTGTATTATTTCATATTCTTTTGTTTTTGTGACTGTAAGCGCTTAGGGCTTCTTTTTTTTCTTTATAAAGATTAAGCGCCATAAATGTTCATTATTATTATCCTAAAATAAAACGAATAGAAATTCAGAAAAAAAGGTCAGGCATTCTTCTTCATCGATCGCTTAGACAGTCTCCTGTGATATGAGTACAGATGAGTCATGCTGCCGTTATGAGGCTCACAAAGGTAATAGTTAGGCCTAGCATCCCTATCTTCGGCTGCAAATTTTTTTTTTTTTAAAAAGGTGAGAAAAGCTTCAACCTACAGTAGTCAAGGCCGAGAGCCGATTTTTCAGCCAAAAGAGCCTGGCCCCATCCTTTAAGACCCCTCCCTTATGACCTCATTCTGGATGATTTTTCAAGCTCATATTAGGGAGGCTCCACTGTGGCAGTACCTTCCGGCTTTTTCAACTTTTCTCACGGCTCACCTTATCCAGAATGAGCACCACGGGAAGGTCAGGCTGGGTGACCTTGGGCATGACCTTGACGACCTTGGTGGTGATGTCATCCATCAGCTGACCGTTGCCCGCGGCGACGTCTCCCCTCCCCAGTAGGTGAGAGAGGACTGTGGGTAGGTCCCCGCCGTGTTGAACCAGCTCTAGAGCTTGCTGGGGAAACAACGCATTTGAATTCAACAAACAGAACTTTTTTCTTTTCTTTTTTTGCTGTCCCATCAGTCTTCTGCTGGGCCGTAGGCCTACAGTGGCGTTACTCCCACGCCGCTCATTCCGAATCCCCCAATTCGCAGCCACACCTCCGCACGTTGAGGTCGCAGAATCGGAGACCAGCAGTCCTGTCCAAGGGGAGCGAATCTATGTTAGTTGCCGTCAAGGTGAGGCATCCGACCATAAGAAGTGACACTGTGCACTAGCGTGCTGATCCACTATCTGGTGAGTTTAGCGGATCCTGTTGAAGGTGACGAGATCTCGCTTACTTAGCCCCCTTACTCTGACGACACTATTCTCTAAGTCGTGGAGCAACTGTGAGTGAGGTCCATACCTCCGTGAGGGCCTCCACCATGACCGCTTCCCCTGACCGCTCGCATCTCACAGGATAAAATGCACTGATCCCCAATCTTTTGAACCCCAACGCTACCGTGAGGCATAAACGTGGATGGGTAATCGAAACTGAGGTTACCATAAAAGCAGGGCATGCAAAGCCACAGAATTTGGACCCCCCATTCCCCACCCCTACCTTAATGATTGATGGGAAATGGGTGGGATGCCAATGATGATGATGATGATGCTATGGAGTCCGTATCGGTCTGAGACTGCATGACAGGGCTGTATTGTACGCTTCCTTTCATAATGATATCCCGGAAAAACAGAACTTGCACAAGACCCTCCTGCACCAAGTTTCACAGCATACAAAAGCCCCTGCATACACTCATCAACACTGTAAACATGCACTGTGACAAACCTCACCACAACACGCACTCCAAACGCACAGAATTCAAACACACAATAAGGGAACCTCATGAGAAGAAATTCTGCCTAACGTCCTCCGGTCTGGAGCAGACACATATGGGACATTTATAGAGTTAAAGATGGTGGGAACGATCCTGAGGTACAAAAGTCTGTTTAACGTCCTCCGGTCTGGAACAGACACATATGGGACATTAGTAGATATAAAGATGGTGGGAACGATCCTGGAGGTACTAAAGTCTGTTTAACGTCCTCCGGTCTGGAACAGACACATATGGGACAGTAGTAGATGTAAAGATGGTGGGAACGATCCTGGAGGTACTAAAGTCTGTTTAACGTCCTCCGGTCTGGAACAGACACATATGGGACATTAGTAGATGTAAAGATGGTGGGAACGATCCTGGAGGTACTAAAGTCTGTTTAACGCCCTCCGGTCTGGAACAGACACATATGATGGGACATTAGTAGATATAAATATGGTGGGAACGATCCTGGAGGTACTAAAGTCTGTTTAACGTCCTCCGGTCTGGAACAGACACATATGGGACATTAGTAGATATAAAGAAGGTGGGAACGATCCTGGAGGCAATGCCCGGAGGCAGTGCAACACTAGGAAAGTCCCGAATTTTTAACAATACAGATATAATTATTGAATCTCCCTTATAAGACCTCCCATTATAAGACTCCCTCCCACATAAGACCTACTTCTCAGAGACATTGCCCTTCTTTGTAAGTGCTAAAATTACCTCCCTTAAAAGACCCCTCCCTTATAAGACCTCATTTTGGATGATTTTTGGAGGTCTTGTTAGGGAGGGTCTACTGTGCAGTCAACACTCAGGATAACTAATTCAAAACTTGCCGTACAAGATTATTTTGTGTGTGTGTGTGTGTGTGGTGTTTTTTAGTACTGTAATTGTTGGTGTTTTTTTTACAGAGAGAGAGAGAGAGAGGAGAGAGAGAGGAGAGAGAGAGAGAGAGAGAGAGAGAGAGAGAGAGAGAGAGGGAGACACACACACACACACACAGAGAGGCACATAGAACAACAAGAACAAGAACAATGTTTTAATGAACCAGGCCATCTGCCCATGTCAAAGGGAACAGTGGGAAGGGGAAATTGAAAATATTAAGCAAGATATCTTCATACATAATTACACCAAGCCTCACTTATCTGGGCAGATCATAAAGCGTGTGTGAGAGAGAGAGAGAGAGATGAGAGAGAGAGAGAGAGAGAGAGAGAGAGAGACACACACATAGACACAGAGAAGAGACAGACACATAGTGCACTCACCCTAGCTTTGCCCACAGTCCACACACAGTCCAGCCTGTCCCGCACAATGCTGACCAGAGTGTTGGCCGCGGCGGTCATCTCCCGGTTGTAGCGGTCATCCGAGGTCTGACCCACCAACAGCCCCCTCCAAGGGCCCAGCCAGTGCCTCTCCATGCCCTCCACAATGCTCTGTGAGACACATCATCATCATCAACATCTTCTTCATCATCATCATCATCACCATCGTCATCATCATCCATCATCATAATCATCACCATCATCATCACCACCACCATCATCATCGTCATCATCACCATCATCATCACCATCTTCATCCCCATCATCTGACATCACCAAGATGAATAATATGTACATTCTGAGAGAGGTACCACTTTTATTACCAAATCCCCAACCCAACAACTATAAATTGCATGCAGATGCTTTAAAACCGCACGAGTTAAGCGAGTCATTTCGATGCCAATAGCTTCAGAATAAGCCTTGTTTAATTGTTAATAACTATTACAGACAATACCTCTATTTTAAGACTTCCAAAAATGTCCTGAAAAATCGGTCGTAAATTGGAGTGGTCGTATGACGGAGGTTTTCACTGCAGCCGTAGAAAGAAAAAGTTCAGCACAGTTAATACTCTCTTCTTCATGCACACATACAATGACATATAAAACTGGATTTGGGTCTTTCCAACTCCATAGGAATTGTGCCATCGATTTAATTACATTTTCACTTTGCCGACTTCTTTTAATCACCTCCACTCTCGTCCAAAGTCAGTGTTTTTCGTGCTTTTCCTACGCTTTCCGCCTTCTTTTCTACAACATGGTAAGCGACTCTGCTTTCAGGCCCTTGATCGTGGTTGTTTCCATTTGCTCGAAGTCTATGCAGACGACAGCGATGGTCGTAAAAACCAACAAATGGCGGTCGTAAGTCGCGTTTTAGAGAAGTCGTTAAGAGATGTCGTTTACATAGTAAAATGCATCTGTGCCAACAATCCGGTCTCAATATCTACATTTTATCTTCGCGTAACAGAGGGTCCGAAATAGGGTTTGTCTGTAGCGTATTTTTTCGGCTCATTAGGCGCCTTTGGGGCTGTGTATAAGGCGAATAGGGGTGCGAATATATTACAAGAAAAATCTACAAAATCCAAGTAAAAGGCGCCCTAAGTGGGGGGGGGTGTGTTCGGAAAGGCGATACACAGCTTCGCAACCAGAAAGTCGAAGTTTGAAGCCCGTACAACGTCTGTAACGATTACCGGACCGCCATTATTGTTGTCGTAAACGAGAGGTGGCTCCCTTCTCAAATAATCAAACTTCAGTTTTTTGCGACTTCTGCTGTGTGTGTGTGTGTTTGGCCTTTTCTTCGCGAAAACTGGTAGATTATGGCATTTAAGCTCTACAAACGATGGCCTTTTAAAACAATCCAATACACGGTTGTGGCATCTGTTGGACATTAATCTCAGACGATAACAGGTATTTGAACATTTTTAAACGCTGGGTAGATTCGTCGTAATCGGCGACTCGTTACCACTTTCGATGTTGTACTCACAGTAGACTGTCTGAGTACGGCAATCGTTGCCCTTCTCTGGTGCTCACGATTTTGTTCACTTATAGGGCGCGCCGCTGGGTTTGATTAGAGCGCATAGGTCGAAATTTGGTGTGGAAAAAATATTCGCCTTATGTCCGAAACTACGGTAAGATTGTACGGGGAAGTCAACCGGAGGTCTCTGCACGACAGTTTTCAGGCATCGAATGGTCTGAAGTCAAATCCTCTGAACCCCACGGTACAAGGCCACAAGAGACCCTAAACTGTAAGAGGGACAACATTGAAATCAGTTCCAAATCACCAAAAAGAGCTTTATGCAGTGATAAATCACTGTAGAACGCTATTTAATGGAAAAGATAACACTCATATCAAAGTCCGAAACCTCTGACAAGTAGAAAGCCATCCTCCTGCCAGAAAATCTGATCTCTGAAATTTGCAGATCCTCTGACAATAGACATCTTCGAAAAACACTTAGGAGAGACCACTTTGTGAAACTTAGAAGTTGTTTGCCTACCTTACTCGGGCAATTCCAATACATAGCAACAATGGCGTCAAATCTTGAAACCGTAGGATGCGAGTCAGCGCTTGCCACAAAATGTTTAATGAAAAAATTAGGGGTGCTCCAGTGGCCACAACCCTGTAAAACTGCAAAATGTGACGTAAAAATATAATGACAATCATTTTAGACACACGACGCAAGGTGTTCTAAGTGTTGTATGTCTGCTCAAACACTGAGGCGAGAGCTGATGGTAGAGTAATACTTCCCATGTTTGACCGATTGAATTAGCAAGACCACCACCACGAAATTACCCACTTAATTATTTTCGCACAATTCCTAGTCTGATACCTGAATTCATTGGGCACAGCGCTAGTAGTAGTAGTTGCAGAGAATTCCTTCACCAATACAGGTTTTCCGGCAGATTTTCCTATAGATTTTTTTCTCCGCGAGTTTTCCAGGTTTTACCCTTTCATCTGCCACTGTCGTCTCTTGGCACCACAATGAATTTGCACCCATGTCAACTGAAGGCATCAAATGATAGGTCTGGTATCCAGTGCCCTTATGTTCTTATTCTGGGCGGTAAGGACAGGCCCTATTTTATGCACGTCACAGAGGAATCCCCAATATTGCAGACAGACTCTTTTCTCACCCAGGTAAGTTATATGAAGTGTTGGATGAAAAATGGCTGGCGCTGTACACGGGTTAGGCAAACATTTTAACGAAAGTGCTGTAGGTTAGATTTTTCAAAACCCATGTTGTTTGTCGCGTTGTTATCAAATGGGAACAAAGTCCAAACCTAGCTGAGAGAAAGAATGCTGGTGACAATAAATTGGATACATGCAATGCCGTACAAATGCAGTGTAGCATAACACAATGCAATTGCGATACAATACCACAGGGCTTTAATACTACTTCTTCTTTGATGGTCAGTTATCCTGTCATTACGAGCACAGATGCGCCATGCTGCCGTATGCGCCTAAGCAAGAAATAATTAAAGACCCAGCATTGTCCAACTTCCGGCTGGAGGAAACTCTTTTGGAAAGGTGTTTCTTGAAAAAAGGCTGGAGAATAGACCTGTAAGGCCCAGAAAGTTGTAGATGACAGAAAGCAAAGAGAGTGACAGAGATTAGAGGAAGTTGCAACACAGAACTTTCAGAAGGTGGGGGAACTATTTATACAAAAGACTACTTCGTGGAATGTGCAAAAGGCATAAGTTTACGTACTGAATCGACCACGCACCTAGTGACGATTAGGGGCAGAGAATTCTCAGTGGCATAGTGTACTTTGCACAGCACACACCAATATGGCGATAACTTTTTATGGACTGAATTCGACCATCCCACCTGGTGACCGATCAGGGGCAGAGAATTCTCAGTGGCTATGAACTGCTTCTTCCGCGACACCAAGGGTAAAATACCTTTTATGGACTGAATCGACTCACGCCACCTGGTTGATGATCAGGGGCATAGAATTCTCAGTGGCTATGTAATTTGCGACACCCAAGGGACGAATAAACTTTATAGACTGAATCGACCACGTCCCTGGTGAAGATCCGGGGCAGAGAATCTCAGTGGCTATGTACTTTGCGACACAAGGGGCGATAACTTTATTAGCTTGATTCGACACGTCACCTGTGAAGATCAGGGCAGATATCTCAGTGGCTATGTAACTTTGCGACACCCAAGGGCGATAACTTTTTATGTTAGTGTCGCACCCATTTGGCACACAGTCAGGGGCAGAGATTCTTCAGTGCTATGTACTTTGCGCATCCCAAGGCGATAACTTACGTTAGTGGCGCACACCTTTGGCACAACGAGTCAGGGGCAGATAAATTTCTCAGTGGCTATGTCAACTTTTCGACACCCAAGGGCATAACTTTTACATTAGTGGCGCACACCAGTCGGCACACGAGCGGGCAGATAATTCTCAGTGGCTTATGTACTTTGCGACACCAAGGCGATTAACTTACGTTAGTGGCGCACCCAGAGAGCAACATTTGGCACACATCAGGGGTCCAGATAAGTGTCTGTCAGTGGCTATTTTACTTTGCGACACCCCAGGGCGATAACTTTACGTTCGTGGCGCACACCATTCGGCACCGAGTTAGAGAAGGTTCGAGTCAGTGGCAGATAATTCTCAGTGGCTCATGTAATCATTTGGCGAACACCACCAGGGCGGATAACTTTAACGTTTAGTGGCGCACACCATTCGGAAACAGAACGAGTTCAGGTGCAGATTATATTCTCATGGCTATGTACTTTGCTACAACACAAGGGCGATAACTTTACCGTTAGTGCGCACACATGCAGGCTACACTAGTCAGGGTGTGCAGAATATTTTCAGTCTAACCCTCATCTAAACTCAATACATTTCACCATTGTAAATACAATACACATACAGTACCGCCATCTTGGCCGCCAGGCAAGGCGCGGTGTCGCCAACCAGGTGGCTTGTCCCTTGACCTTGACAGCTGGTCGTTGCCTGGGAAAAAAAAAGATATATACACTATGAACCCAAGTAGATGGCCTGACCCCTGCAACCCACCACGACACCAAGGATCATGATACTGAGGGGAAATTTTGATAGTCAAGTTTTTTTTTCCCCCCTCGCACTTTGCCTACATTCAATAATACATGACAATTATGTAATAGTCAGGATGAGATGAGGAGAGAAGAACAAATGACATTCTGTGATTTCCAAAGACACCACTAGGTCACGTGTCAAAATCACGGGTTTCATGGTGTTTTCCCTCTTATAGCTGGTCAAAATCGTGTTTTGACCAGGCTTGACTACCATAAACAAATGTCCCCCAATTTGAAAAAAAAATAAAAAACAAAAAATTGGGGGAATTTTAAAGAGCAGCTCAAGTAGAAGTTGGGGACTTTGTATGAGGTCCACAGCTACCTAGTAAAAAAACCAAAGGCCTTAATCGTGGTGCGTCCATTGTCGGGTAAAAGGCATTGGGAGAAAGTCACAAATGTTAATGGTGCACCCTGACGGATGAGTTTTTAAGGAGGTCGAGATCACCAGGAAAACACCCTTTAGAGATTGAAAACACTCAACTTTTTGCTCTGGATTCTAGAATCAAAACGTCAATCAGCGATTCCTCCTTGCTGAGGTGCTGGAGTGAAATTCTTTCACCCAAGAGAAGGCCGTGCTGCGTCTCTTTCTATGGCCGGCCGGGAATCGTTTTGCGCAATACGAATTTTTGCAGATTACAAGCTTTTATTTTTATTTTATTTTAAATTTTATACAGTTTATTCAAAGGAGTTTGGCTCCAATCAGGAAATAGCTCCATATATTTTTTTTTTATACTGCACTACAAAAAGAAAACGCTTCATCAAACGAGTGACCTCCACCCACCCCATCCAAAATGGCTTACTCTCTCGGCAATCTCCATGCCAAGGAGGAATTCCATTTTGACAGTTTAAAAAATTTACTAGGGAAACCAAGCAAAAGTGAGTGTTTCGGAACTGTTTCCACGACCTTAACACGGCGGTCTTTCTGGTGATCTCGACATGTTTCTTGGCAAAAAACTCATCCGTCAGGTCCACCTTTAATAATTCTCTAAACATTCCAGATGCTGCCTGGCAAGTATTTTTGATTTAAACACTGTTTTTTTTTAACACTCTCTCTCCTCGGGCCACATTACGATCTGCACTAACACATCTAGGCACAAACTGTGTTGAAAATAATAACACTTCCAATGATTTGTTTTGTTTATGTCACACAGTGGAACCTCCTTAAAAGACTTCAAAAATCATCGAAATGAGGTCTTAAATGGGGAGGGAGTGTGTATAAGGAGTAATTTTTAATACTTACATAAGAAGGGCAATGTCTCAGAGAAGTAGGTCTTAAGTGGGAGGGAGTCTTATTAATGGGGGGTCTTATATAAGTGAGGTTTCCACTGTATATACTTATAAATCAATTATTCAATCCAATGATTACCATGTTTATTCTTTTCCATTTATTTTGTACAAACGTATACGTATATTCTCGTGTGTGCGTGTGTGCGCGGTGCATGAGCGCATGTGAATGTGTATGTGTGTATTTTGCGGGTGTCTTTGCGCATGGCATTTTTCGACTTTTTCATCATTTGCGGCATTGGGTGGGCAAGTTATATTTTGACTGGCCTTTCGCTGTTGGGGGGTGGGGAGTGGTCACGTGTACAGGCTCTTTATGTGTATGTATTTTATTGTACTGTAATTATGCCCTTGTACTCAATGGCTTTTTATCAATGGTTGACATTAGCCTGTAGAGCGGGCCCAACCAGTACAGGAGAGCTGTGCATAGATGATTTTCTACAGTAACCAAATCATGGTACAAGTTTTTTGTCTCTTGTGGAAGACTAGATGACTTTCCAACGATGGGGGTGCCCTTGCCACCGGCTCTGGTGCGCAGCCAAAGGGTAGTGCTGGTCCCTTGTGGGAGCCTCCTCAACGCCAGCTGTGTCCATCAAATCCCTTTGGGCCGAAGAGTGGGGATGTGCCCTGGGAATGCATCTCCCGCTACTAAACAAATCCTCACCCCAGCCCTCCAGAATAGTAACCTGCCCCCTCTCTATCTGGCAGTCATTTGTCAAATCGACCCGACTAGCAACAATTTTCTATGCACTTGTATTTTGGTACTATTCTTTTTTTTTTATATTGACTGCAAGACACTTCTTCTTGCTTTAATGGGGACAATAAATTTGATTGACTGATAATAACAACAGCAAACATACCCACCCACCCATTCAGCGGATACGACCTGTGGTCGGGAGAAGTTGGTCAGCTCCACAGTGAATGGCTCGGAGTCAGCCGTCAGTCGTGTCAACAGCAGGGTGGG
>CM065712.1:21274655-21302540 GCA_017654935.2 Phymorhynchus buccinoides | reverse complement strand
AACCACTTATTACACTCACTTCCTGGTGATGTCATCAGATGAAGAGGAATAACTCTGTAATGCTTGCTGTTGCACATGTCAAGCGCGTGTACCCCCAGACCATTTTGCCAGATTGGCTCTATCAGTTGTGCTTTTCATCGTGTTTAATTTTGTGTGGGGGAAATGTTGCCGGAACCGGGAGTCGACCCGAGACCTCCCGAACACCAGACGGGCGCTCAAGGGAACCCACTGGCTATCCAGCCGAAACCCTGTCCTGATATTAACCTAATATCAGGCACTACAATAGCATGATTTGTACAATGATTTTGTTTTTTTCCCTTTATTTTCTCTGCAGTCAAGGGGTTATTATTCACGTCAAATAAGTTGAAAAGTAACCACATTTTTTCGGACTATAAGGCGCACAAATCACAAATTCAGATTTTGTTACTAACCTTATTTAACTACCTGCGATCATAAAAAAAAAAACAAGGGCGCACACCAGCCCGAAATTAGAATTGTTCGGAAATAATTTAGGGGAGTAATTTCATGGTGTGTTGGAGTGATCTTGCCTAATTCAATTGGGAAAACAGGGAAAGTCACTCTACCATCAGCTCCCGTAGCCTATCGACTCGCGTGTTTGAGCAGACATACAGCTCTTTCCCCTTTCACATAGAACACCGTGCGTCATTCTAAAAATGTGATGTCATTTTATATTTTTCACGTCACATTTTGCAAGTTTTATCAGTTTGCGGCCACTGGCCACCCCTACATTTTTTCAAAAAAATGTTTGCCAGTCGCTGACTAAGCATCCTGCGGTTTCAAGCTTCGACAGCCATTGTTGCTGTGGTTGTTTGACCGGGTAATGGAGGTAAACAACTCCAATTTTCACGAAGTGCTCTCCCATAGTTTTTTCACCGAAAATTGTCTACTGTACACAAAATTCAGATTTTGTTGTCAGATGTTTCTTACTATTATTAGTAGTAGTGGTATTAGGTACTTTATAGTCCACAGAGGCGTCTCTGTGAAATTCGGGTTGCCTCCCACCTGGAGAGCGCGTCGCAGCCAGACGCGCGCCACCCAATTTATTTTTTGGGCATGCGATTTTTGGTCACTGATGAGCGGGGGGGGGGGGTAAAAAACATTTTTTTTTACCAAATGACAACTTTTTCGTTGCCACTGGGTTTAACGTATGCTAAGTGGCATGGGCAACACGGTACCTCGGTTTATCGTCTCATCTGAAAGACTCCAACGTTCAGACCGTTAAGGCCTAGTGCAGAATGAGAGGAAAAAAATCCCCTGTACCCAGGTTCGAACTCGGTTTTATCTTGAAACGAAGCGAAACGCGTTACATACCACTGTGCCACTCTACACCTCTACAGTAGTCATATTAGAAGGTGCGGGGGTTTCTCAGTCTGTGAAGAAAAAGTGTTGCCGTAAAAGTCAGGAAAGCACGGTAGTGATAGTCCCATATATACACAAATCACATAAATACCCAACACACTACCATATTTTATGGACCATAAGGCGATACTTTTTCCCCAGACAGAGACCCCTCAAGAGAACTTCCTTCAGTGGAGTTTTATTCAAAACAGGACACACTTGTGGCGGCACCCATAGCCGATGAGGTTTATCCGAGGCCGTGGTTGGTTACCGCTACACCTATCTATATTTTTTAAAAACTCGGGACTTTATTGGTGTTGCACTACCTCCGGGCATTGCAGCCAGTATTGTTCCCACCATCTTTGTAATTTACAAATGTCCCACTATGTGTGTCTATGACCGAGAGGACGTAAAAACACTCATTTTTCATTCAGACTGAGACCCCTGTCGCCTTATAATGTGACTTGATAATATTAAATATACTACACTGTCTACAGTAAGGCAATAGAGCAACAAAATCTGAATTTTGAGTCAAATTATAAAATATATATTTAAAAACAAAACAAGTCTGTCCCATCTTCTGGGCTGTACAGTGGCGTTGCTCCCATTGCTGCTCATTCCGAGTCCCAATTCGCAGCCACACCTCCGCTGGTTCAGGTCTGCAGAATCCGAGACCAGCAGTCCAAGGGGAGCTAATCTATGTTAGGCTGTCAGGAGGCAACCAACCGAGGAGACACTGCACTGCTGCTGAGTCACAAAATCGGTGGAGTTCATCAGAGCCTGTTCAGGACACCACCTACTAAGCCCCCCCTACTGATGGACAGGAGGAAAGTCTCGATTTTTTAACAATACAGATTTGCTTACTATTTCATCAGTCGCATTATAAGCAGACCTGTGCAAATTTGTAATTTCTGAAACAAAAAATGGTAATTTTGAGAAAAAAAAACCTAAACGCACGGCCGATTCTTTTTCTTCACCAAACCCGATTGTTAAACTGTTTGTAACATTGACACAATTATATGTAAGCAACAGTGCACTGGGAGACCTTTAAAACAGTTTTTAAACCATGTATTTGGCCCTTTTCTTGGGTGTCTTTCCATCAGATTTTGGATCATTTGACCTAGAACTCTCACTATCACGCGGTACCGCTTTGACGCCATCTTTGAAACAGAATGAAAAGAAACTGAACGTGCGTTGTATGGCTGGGAACCGGAATGACTTTTCACCGCATTGTTTCAAAAGCAATTCGCTTGCCGACGCAACTGTAGTGGTGGTTCCGCCCCCCCCCCCCCCCAAATTTTAGTTTTTCTGTCGCCGTAAATAGTTTTCTTTCGTAAAAATTACGCAAAATCGTACCACCACCCCCATTGCCATAATTATCGTAATTTGAGTTTTGCTTCGTAAAAATTACAGCAAAATCATATTTCACCCCGTTGCTGCAATTAGTTTTGTTTTTCGTAAAAAAAATTACGGCAAAATAGTAAACAGGTCTGCTTTATAGTCCGAAAAATACGGTATCATTCCAAGCCCCAAGAGTTCCCTCATCTCATCGGTCATCTACCCACACAAAACCCGCCCTCTCATCCGACTGGTCGAGCCAGGGGCACGGGAAGGCCGTAGAGCACGGGGGCGCCACCGTTCAGCAGCGGCATGCGGCAGACGCCCCGCGCCTGCGGGACAAGGGAGGCCAGCGTGGGGCGGGGAGCGTGGGAAGCGTTGTGGTTCTTGTTGTCTGAGTCGTGGTGGTGGTGGGCTGTCATCCACAGGGAGAAGAGCTCCATGCCGAAGACGTCGATGTCGCGATCCGTCACGTCCCACAGGTTGCCCAGGACACAGGGGCTGCACACGGAAAAACGGGAATTCAATTTAATTTGTTATTATATTGAATTGAAACCCCTCGAGGCTTAACCCTTTCGCTGCCAGACATTTTTCAGCCCAAAAATATAGCCTTAATCTTAAATGGGTAGAGAAAAAAAAAATATCTTCAATATTGGAAATTCCTCTGTGACATGCATATAAAAAATTGCTTATTCTTACCTCCCAAAATTAAGAAAATAGGGTCTTCGGATAACAGGCCCTGATTTGATGCCTTTTAGTGACGTGGGTGTTAAACCATTGTGGTGCATAAATGCGACATATTGGCGGTGAAAGGGTTAACGGCACAACTGGAGTATTTAAGAGCCGATCCCAGGTGCTGGTGGCCAGTATTCTATTGACTGACTCCTTACCTCAGACTCGCCCGCCCCCCCCCCCCCCCACACCCTCACCTCCTGGCCAGTAGATAGAGCTCTGTAGAAAAGTATCCATCGGACTGTTTACCTCCAGACCCACCTCCCCTCCCTCACCTTCCGGCCAGTAGGTAGCTGTAGAAGTATCCATCGGGGTCCAGATTCTATTGACCGACTCTTTAACTCAGACCCCCCCCCCCCCTACCAGCCACCCCCTCCCTCACCTTCCGGCCAGTAGGTAGCTGTAGAAGTATCAATCGGGGGCCAGGTGGTCAGTTATTCTATTGACTGACTCTTTACCTCAGACACACCCCCCCACACATCCTGCAACCCCCCCGAGATTTCCTAGCATCCAGCCCCCCTCCAGGGCTCCCAATCGTCCTGCAAAACAAGGGGTCCCAGGGACTCCTTCACTTACAGCATAGAGGGTCCTAGAGGCGGGATAGAGGGTCCCAGTGGCATTGCGAACGCTAACAAGAATTTTTCTAGTGCATCCCTGGGATCCCCTGCACATTCTTTTAGAGGATCCTGTACAATTTTAATACTTCATAGACCCCCAAATGGGGGTCCCTGGGAGCCCTCTGCGCCTCACCTCCCGGCCAGTAGACAGCTGTATAAGTATCAATCGGGGTCCAGGTGGCCAGTATTCTATTGACTGACTCTTTACCTCAGACTCCACCCCCTCCCTCACCTCCCGGCCAGCAGATAGCTGTAGAAGTATCCATCGGGGTCCAGTATTCTATTGACTGACTCTTTACCTCAGACACCCACCCCCCACACCCACACATCCTGCAACCCCCCCGAGATTTCCTAGCATCCAGCCCCTCCAGGGCTCCCAATCGTCCCGCAAAACAAGGGGTCCCAGGGACTCCTTCACTTACAGATAGAGGGTCCTAGAGGTGGGATGGAGGGTCCCAAGTGGCATTGCGAACGCTTTAACAATGAATTTTTCTAGTGCATCCCTGGGACCCCCCTGCACATTGTTTTAGAGGATTCCTGTACAATTTTAGTGCTTCATAGACCCCCAAATGGGGGTCCCTGGGAGCCCTGGCCCTCACCTCCCGGCCAGCAGATAGCTGTAGAAGTATCCATCGGGGTCCAGGTGTTGGTGGACGTCCAGGTGGCCGCTGGAGCAGCCGAAGAGCAGGGGCACCGCGCGACACCGCGTCTTCAGCAGGTCCTCCAGGGGGAAGTACTTGGACCCGTTGCCGTGCCCACAGTAACTGTGGAGAGAGAGAGAGAGAGAGAGGGAGGGGGAGAGAGAGAGAGAGATGAATGTATGGTGAATGCAACTTAGAGCATACCGTAGTTTTCGGACAATAAGGCGTTAATATTTTTTTCTCTCCAATGTTCTACCTATGCGCGCCTAATAAACGAGGGGCACCCTATTAGTGAACAAAATCGTGAGAGAGAAGAGGCAACGATTGCTGTTTTCAGTACAGTCTACTGTGAGTCACAACATTGAAAGTGGTAACGAGTGCGTGCCGATATGACGAATACTATCACGTTTAAAATGCTTCAAAATCCCTATTATCGTCCGAGATACCGTCCAACAGATGCCATAACCCTTCATTGGATGTAAAAAGCATTGTTGTAGAGCTTAAAATGCCATAATTCTACCAGTTTTCGCGAAGAATTGTCCAAACACAACAACCGGAAGTCGCAAAAATGGAAGTTCGGATTATTTGAGAAGGGAGCCAACTCTCGTTTATGACAGCAGTAATAAGCGGTCGGTAAAGCGTTTACAGGTACCGTGTATGGGCTTCAAACTTCGACTTACTTTTGCGAGGTGTGTAACAAGGGCGCCTTTTACTATTTAATTTTTTCAGATTTTTCTTGAAAATTGCCCTATTCGCCTAATGATCTGAAAAGTATAATAAATAATGGTAATTTATGAAGAGTTCAATCCATCACTGGTTGACACTTTTATCGACTGGTTGACATTAGCCTGTAGAAAGGGCCAGTTAGTAAAACAGAGCTGTACTGTATATGATTTTCTACAGCATATTGGAATATCATCGACATGGGTGCTCCTGGGAAATTTCAAAAATCCTGCAAGGCAGGGGTCCAGGGGCCGCCCAGTTAACAACACGATGACTTAAACAATCCTAAAAAGTACAAAGTTCCTGGTAAAGGCATGCAAATATTTATCTGTATTCATTTCTTTTATATTCTACACATGCGAGAAACTGACAAAATGTTTATAAATAGGACATTCGTTGCTTCTCAAATTCTCATAATCCGGCGACGCCGGCTCCAGGCAATAAAAAAAAATCCTGCATTTCAGGACATCCTGAAAGCAGGAGCATCCATGGTATATCATGGTACAATTTACCGTATTTTTGGGGACTATAAGGCAATACTTTTTTTTCTAACCCCTGCGTCTGCGTAGAGTGGTGGTAGAGTGGCACAGTGGTAGCGCGTTCGCTTCTTGTCAAGTAAACCAGAGTTCGAACCTGGGTGAAGGGGATTTTTGTTCCTCTCATTTGCACTAGGCTAGGCCTTAGCCCCGGGTCTGAACGTGGAGTCTTTCGGATGAGATGATAAACCGAGGTCACCCGTGTGCCCATGCACTTAGCATAAACGTTAATCCCAGTGGCAACGAAAAAGTTGTCATTTGGTCAAAATTTCCCCAACGCCAACAACTTCCGTCCTCAAAACCCTTTGGCCGAGAGAGTGTGGATGTACCCTGGGCAAGGCTTCTCCTCTATAAACAAATTAAAGCCCAGGCGGGCAGCTGCCGTCTCTGCTATCTGGCAGTCATTGTTGGAAACGACACAAACAACAACAATCCCCCTAAAAATTAAAAAAAACACCCTACTCATGGCACTTTACAAAGTCATATTCAGGCCTAGGGTGCATTAGAAGCGCAATCCTCAAGTTTCGTATGAAAACCGCATGCACTTATATAGGAAACCGCAAAATCCTCAAGTGTTCTTATGGAAACCCCATGCACTTATGGATATAAGAAACCGCAATCCTCAAGTTTCGTATGGAAACCTCATGCACTTATATAAGAAACCGCAATCCTCAAGTTTCGTATGGAAACCCATGCACTTATATAAGAAACCGCAATCCTCAAGTCTTGTATGGAAACCCCATGCACTTATTATATAAGAAACCGCAATCCTCAAGTTTCGTATGGAAACGCCATGCACTTATATAAGAAAACCGCAATCCTCAGTTTCGTATGGAAACGCCATGCACTTATATAAGAAACCGCAATCCTCAAGTTTCGTATGGAAACCTCATGCACTTATATAAGAAACCGCAATCCTCAAGTTTCGTATGGAAACCTCATGCACTTATATAAGAAACCGCAATCCTCAAGTTTCGTATGGAAAACCCATGCACTTATATAAGAAACCGCAATCCTCAAGTCTCGTATGGAAAACCCCATGCACTTATATAAGAAACCGCAATCCTCAAGTTTCGTATGGAAACCCCATGCACTTATATAAGAAACCGCAATCCTCAAGTTTCGTATGGAAACCCCATGCACTTATATAAGAAACCGCAATCCTCAAGTTTCGTATGGAAACCCCATGCACTTATATAAGAAACCGCAATCCTCAAGTTTCGTATGGAAACCTCATGCACTTATATAAGAAACCGCAATCCTCAAGTTTCGTATGGAAACCTCATGCACTTATATAAGAAACCGCAATCCTCAAGTCTCGTATGGAAAACCCATGCACTTATATAAGAAACCGCAATCCTCAAGTTTCGTATGGAAACCTCATGCACTTATATAAGAAACCGCAATCCTCAAGTTTCGTATGGAAACCCCATGCACTTATATAAGAAACCGCAATCCTCAAGTTTCGTATGGAAACCCCATGCACTTATATAAGAAACCGCAATCCTCAAGTTTCGTATGGAAACCTCATGCACTTATATAAGAAACCGCAATCCTCAAGTTTCGTATGGAAACCTCATGCACTTATATAAGAAACCGCAATCCTCAAGTTTCGTATGGAAACCCCATGCACTTATATAAGAAACCGCAATCCTCAAGTCTCGTATGGAAAACCCATGCACTTATATAAGAA
This sequence comes from Phymorhynchus buccinoides, assembly GCA_017654935.2. Classification (NCBI taxonomy): domain Eukaryota; kingdom Metazoa; phylum Mollusca; class Gastropoda; order Neogastropoda; family Raphitomidae; genus Phymorhynchus; species Phymorhynchus buccinoides. The sequence goes on along the minus strand of CM065712.1, from coordinate 21,294,901 downwards.
ACCGCAATCCTCAAGTCTCGTATGGAAAACCCATGCACTTATATAAGAAACCGCAATCCTCAAGTCTCGTATGGAAAACCCATGCACTTATATAAGAAACCGCAATCCTCAAGTCTCGTATGGAAACCCCATGCACTTATATAAGAAACCGCAATCCTCAAGTTTCGTATGGAAACCCCATGCACTTATATAAGAAACCGCAATCCTCAAGTTTCGTATGGAAACCCCATGCACTTATATAAGAAACCGCAATCCTCACCGAAGTGACTGCACTCAGCAGAAGTGCAGTGTCTCCTCGGTTGGTTGCCTCCTGACGGCCTAACATAAATTCTCTCCCCTTGGACTGCTGGTCTCGGTTTCTGCGACTTGAACAAACCCGGGTGTAGCTGCGAATTGGGATTCGGAACGAGCGGCGTGGGAGCAACGCCACTGTACAGCCCAGAAGATGGGACAGCAAAAAAAAAAACAAAAAAAACAAAACAAAAAAGAAACCGCAATCCTCAAGTTTTGTATGGAAAACCCATGCACTTATATAAGAAATAAGCGCATGGGATTCTACATCCGGGCCTTGTCCTTTCTTTCGAGTTTAATGTGTGAAAAATAGAACGAAAACGGGATCAAAATCAATATATAAATTATTTTTTTTACAAAAGTTTTGCTGTCCCATCTTCTGGGCCGTACAGTGGCGTTGCTCCCACGCCGCTCATTCCGAATCCCAATCCGCAGCCACACCCCGACTTGTTCAGGTCGCAGAATCCGAGACCAGCAGTCCAAGGGGACCGAATTATATATAAAATTCTTAATTAACCCCTTGACTGCCGGACTAAAATTAAAGAAAAAAAATCATTGTGCAAATCATGACATGAAAAGGACAACTGATAGAAATGAGCCCACCTGGCAAAATGGTCTGGGGATATAACTCTCTTGACTGTGCAAGCATGGGTGCAACTCCCCAAAATGAAAACAACTGAAAGGCTGGGGTCCAGGGACCCATGGCCCTGGCAGGGTACAGGGGCAGAGCCCCGTCGGACGATTCAGGGGGGCAAGTTAAGAGAGAGATATAACGATAGACAGACAGTTAAAATGATAGACAAAGACAGTTTGAGTCTGATAAGCCTTGTAAAATGATTAAACTTCCAAGATAAAAACAACTAAGTTCAAAACGCCCCAAATCACTTCTGATCATTTTTGCTTTTTGTGATGAATTTTAAAAAAAATGAAGTTCAGTTTCCGGTAAAATTAAAAATACTGAAATCAGTGTAAAAATCAGGCATGGGAATTGTCAGAGACAAAAAACTCTGAAAATCCCCCCCCCTCGTCATTTTTACAGCGTTAAAATATAATATTATCATAAAAATTTAAGTATTTAGTAACAAAAACTTTGCCCTAAAAAAATTTTTCTCGCGGAAATCGCGGACAATTCCCATGCCTGAAAAATGAAAGAGTACCACCCATGTACAAGAGCAAAATCCAGAATATCAGTTATTCCTCTTCGTCCGATGACGTCATCATCACAGATCTGTTTACCCCCTACACAAGTCTTGAGTAGTCTGGATAGCTGAAATGAGTAGCTTTCGGGCAAAATTTGTGTAGTTTTATTCATTAAACCATCAAATAATGTTCACTGAATATGAGTAGTAATCAAGAATTAAAGAGCGTTATTTTCAGTTTTGAAGAGAGTAGTAGAGGTCCAAATTGAGTAGAATACTACTCGAAAAGAGTAGAGTAAACAGGTCTGTCATCAGTGATGTCATGACGTCAGTACGCGATACGTCGGTGGCAGTCAAAGGGTGAAACGCAACGTGAGCAACAACACCCTGGTGCCACTCACAGAAAGACGTCCTTATTGGTCAGGGCGTCTTCGCACTGTTCCTTGGTAGGGGGCGCTCCAGCTACGCCTTGCCACTGGTCGTTTCTGCACATCAATATAATAATATTAAGGTGTAGAGTGGCACAGAGGATTCATCTACCTGTACACTCCAAATCTATTCATCTACCTGTACACTCAAATCTATTCATCTACCTGCACACTCAAATCTATTCATCTACCTGTACACTCAACATCTACCTGTACATTCAACATCTATTCATCTACCTGTACACTCAAATCTATTCATCTACCTGTACACTCAAATTTATTCATCTACCTGTACACTCAAATCTATTCATCTACCTGTGCACTCAACATCTATTCATCTACCTGTACACTCAACATCTACCTGTACACTCAACATCTATTCATCTACCTGTACACTCCACATCTATTCATCTGAGACCCATCTACCTGTGCACTCCACATCTATTCATCTGAGACCCATCTACCTGTACACTCCACATCTATTCATCTGAGACCCATCTACCTGTGCACTCCACATCTATTCATCTGAGACCCATCTACCTGTACACTCCACATCTATTCATCTGAGACCCATCTACCTGTGCACTTCACATCTATTCATCTGAGACCCATCTACCTGTACACTCCACATCTATTCATCTGAGACCCATCTACCTGTACACTCCACATCTATTCATCTGAAACCCATCTACCTGTACACTCCACATCTATTCATCGGAGACCCATCTACCTGTACACTCCACATCTATTCATCGGAGACCCATCTACCTGTACACTCCACATCTATTCATCGGAGACCCATCTACCTGTAGGCTGTACACTCAAAGGTATGTCAATGTTGGAAGGGGCATAAATTGGTGGGTAAAGGTTGGAAATACTGTTGCTTACAATGCTAAAAAAAATTCCTCGCTTATGAATGACAAAATGACGCGCTTTCGCCCAAAAAATGCGCTTCTTCCAATATGCCAATCTGCACTTTCGTAGATCTCCCCGACAATTCTGATGCCTGCACCCTTCCACCCAACACTTGGTTTTTGATCCATGTTTGTTCACTACCCCTTCAAAAGGGGCCTTGGCCTATCTGAACAAATCACTCGCATTTGCATTCTCTCTCTCATTGTCTGTCTGTCTGTCTGCGCGTGCGCATGTGTGTGTGTGTTTCAAATGTGCACATTTCTAAGTTGATGCCATGAATTTTAACAATTATTTTAGTTGGAATAATTTCGTTTCACACGTTTGATTAATGTTCTTTCAGTTACGCAGCATTTCTGTCATGTCGTTGCGCAGCCTAACCCGGATTTCTCTTTTGGAGATATTAAATTTAAAGCATTCTTGAACTTGAACTGGGCTCCCAATCATCCCGCAAAACAAGGGGTCCCAGGGACTCCTTCACTTACAGTACAGAGGGTCCTAGAGGCGGGATAGAGGGTCCCAGTGGCATTGCGAATGCTAAAAAGAATTTTCATAGTGCATCCCTGGGACCTCCTGCACATTCTTTTAGAGGGTCCTTTAGAATGTTAGTGCTTCATAGACCCCCAAATAGGGGTCCCTGTGAGCACTGTTGAACACGCTCAGCCCACCCCCCTCACCACCCACCCTCGCCCCACCCACCTTTGAACAAAGGGCTCCAGAAACTCCTGGCTCTTCATCAGATCCCCGTCAGGGTTCATGGCATAGAACACCGAGCTGGGGTCCATCCCTCTCTCCATCACGCTCACCCCTCTCCCCGTCCCTGCGTAAATAATAAGAATAATAGACATTTATAGAGCGCACATTCTAGACGAACTACTCATGGCGCTTAACAAAACTAAAATTCACCCCACATGCAAGATTACATCATGCATGTCAAACGTACTCAGACGCGCTCGCATTCCCACTGTCACCCCCACGCAATACATAGATATACAAACATGCACACGCATAATTATATACACATTGGTACATACATACACAAATACATCACAAACACATTGACATTAACGCACACAAACATACACACATATGCGCACACGCACAGCCACACTCAAGGCAACGACGATGGCGATAGTGCTGGGCAAAGTTAACACTTTAACCCTTTCGCCGCCAGCCATTATTCAGACAAAATATACCATTAAACTTAACTGGGTAGAGAAAAAAAAATACCTGCAATATTGCGAATTCCTCTGTGACATGTATGACATTAGGCCTATCCTAACCTCCAAAAATTAAGAGAATAGGGTCTTCGGATAACAGGACCTAATTTGATGCCTTTTAGTGACATGGGTGTTAACCCTTTCACCACCAGCCATATTTCAGCCAAAAATGTCCATTAAATTTACCTGGGTAGAGAACAAAATCCATCTGCAGTATTGGGGATTCTTCTGTGACATATATAAAATAAGGTCTACCCTTACTTCCCAAAACTAAGACAACAGGGTCTTTGGATAATAGACCCCAATTTGATGCCTTGTAGTGACAAAGGTGTTAATTCACTGTGGTGCTAAAATGTGACTTTAGTGGTGAAAGGGTTAAACCATTGCGGTGCATAAACGCGACATTGGCGGTGAAAGGGTTAAAGACGCCTCACACTACCCAACCAAGTGGGATGACAACGGTTCTGACCTTTCCACAGTGTTCCTTTCTCATGTCAGCAGACCTGCCTACTTGGAATTTTCCCAATCAGTAGCCCAGCCATCAATTTTCAGTAGCATGGCAAAACATTTCGTAGCATCCACAAACGACGGCAATCGGCTTGTTCCCTTCCTGAGCCGAAATGCACTGCTTCTATGTTTCGCCGATTGAACGTGTTGACGGCAATCGTCTCTACCGCCATGGTTCACAGAGAAGTCCGCATGGCAGAGGTTGCACTGCAGAGAGCATGGTTCGCACCGAGTCGACTTCTGACGATGCAAGGCCACTCCTCCGTGTAAAATATTTTGATAACTTGTGCGGCAGGCCGATGTTTTTTCTTAGAACAAGATGGTGCGCCAGATGATTTTCGTTCTCTGGTTTGGGTCCGTTTTTCTTCGTTTGAAACATCTCCCGAATCGCTGCTGCTGCTGGAGTCCGCCATTTTTTTCAGAGAAAGTAATAAGAACGCATGCGCAGTCACTTTGATAAAAACGGAAGTGACTAGGTCATCGCGCGTGACACGGCGTCTGCTCTTAGAAACAGACAAAACCGGGAACGGCATTATACTTAAAGCAAAAATAAAATGTGGCGGCAATTTGTTTTTTTCCGTAGCAACGTTAAGGTTGCCGTAGCTCCGTAGCAAAGCTTAATTTTTCGTAGCTGCTACGGCCAAATCGCAGCAGTAGGCAGGTCTGTTTCAGACACAAACATTACAACGTCATGCGTTGTCATTCACACGTTGCATTCAATGGAAGTATTAGGATGGCTATCTTGTCCACCATTTTGAACTCATAGCTGGAAATAAAATGTGTTTCTTGTGCAACTCATTCACATCGCAACGATTTTGAATTATTAAAAAAAACCTCACAAATCACTCCAGCCATGCACACAAACAAAACGTACATAAACAAAAGGAGAAATGAAGGAAGATTACGTTTTTTACTTCAGGTTTAGACATAGGGAAGTGGTAGACCAGACTTTTTTTATATATAGACTTTATATAGAAAAACTCTCTACACCGATTGGTTACCCCAAAACAAAAGCAAAGTCAGAGGCAAAAATTGTGGTCTAAGGGAGCGAAGCGAGTTTAGAAGTGACCAAGGTATGGTGTGCACACAGATTTACTTCCCTTGAAGCAAATGCATCAAATTGACAGCTATCTATTAATTCCGGACATATACGGCCGGAACGACTTGAATGAGTTAACTTTTGAAATGAATTTCTTGGCCAAAGACATCCAAAGACAGAGTGAGTAGAAATGACAATTGCAAATTTTGGTCGGATGAATCTCTTCCAAAACCAGGTCGGAAGGAGTTGGCGACCGCACCATTTACTTCAAACTCACTCAGGCAGGTGTGGGGACACAGCCAATGCTTGCTGATAGTGAAGACGGCACACGGCCACAAGTGGTTGTTGAACAGAGACGAGAGTTCACAACTGACTTTTCTTCCAACTAAAAAGGTTGGATAGTGTGAGGCAGCCAATGCTTGCTGATAGCGAAGACGGCACACGGCCACAAGTAGTAGTTGAACAGAGACGAGAGTTCACAAGTGACTTTTCTTTCAACTAAAAAGGTTGGATAGTGTGAGGCAGCCAATGCTTGCTGATAGTGAAGACGGCACACGGCCACAAGTAGTAGTTGAACAGAGACGAGAGTTCACAACTGACTTTTCTTCCAACTAAAAAGGTTGGATAGTGTGAGGCAGCCAATGCTTGCTGATAGTGAAGACGGCACACGGCCACAAGTAGTAGTTGAACAGAGACGAGAGTTCACAACTGACTTTTCTTCCAACTAAAAAGGTTGGATAGTGTGAGGCAGCCAATGCTTGCTGATAGTGAAGACGGCACACGGCCACAAGTAGTAGTTGAACAGAGACGAGAGTTCACAACTGACTTTTCTTTCAACTAAAAAGGTTGGATAGTCACGGTGATCATAGTGTGAGGCAGCCAATGCTTGCTGATAGTGAAGACGGCACACGGCCACAAGTGGTTGTTGAACAGAGTTCACGACTGACTTTTCTTCCACCTAAAAAGGTTGGATAGTGTGAGGCAGCCAATGCTTGCTGATAGTGAAGACGGCACACGGCCACAAGTGGTTGTTGAACAGAGTTCACGACTGACTTTTCTTCCACCTAAAAAGGTTGGATAGTGTGAGGCAGCCAATGCTTGCTGATAGTGAAGACGGCACACGGCCACAAGTAGTTGTTGAACAGAGTTCACGACTGACTTTTCTTCCACCTAAAAAGGTTGGATAGTGTGAGGCAGCCAATGCTTGCTGATAGTGAAGACGGCACACGGCCACAAGTAGTTGTTGAACAGAGTTCCCAACTGACTTTTCTTCCAACTAAAAAGGTTGGATAGTGTGAGGCAGCCAATGCTTGCTGATAGCGAAGACGGCACATGGCCAAAAGTAGTAGTTGAACAGAGACGAGAGTTCACAACTGACTTTTCTTTCAACTAAAAAGGTTGGATAGTCACGGTGATCATAGTGTGAGGCAGCCAATGCTTGCTGATAGCGAAGACGGCACATGGCCACAAATAGTAGTTGAACAGAGACGAGAGTTCACAACTGACTTTTCTTTCAACTAAAAAGGTTGGATAGTCACAGTGATCATAGTGCGAGGCAGCCAATGCTTGCTGATAGCGAAGACGACACACGGCCACAAGTAGTAGTTGAACAGAGACGAGAGTTCACAACTGACTTTTCTTTCAACTAAAAAGGTTGGATAGTCACGGTGATCATAGTGTGAGGCAGCCAATGCTTGCTGATAGCGAAGACGGCACATGGCCACAAGTAGTAGTTGAACAGAGACGAGAGTTCACAACTGACTTTTCTTTCAACTAAAAAGGTTGGATAGTGTGAGGCAGCCAATGCTTGCTGATAGTGAAGACAGCACACGGCCACAAGTAGTAGTTGAACAGAGACGAGAGTTCACAACTGACTTTTCTTCCAACTAAAAAGGTTGGATAGTGTGAGGCAGCCAATGCTTGCTGATAGTGAAGACGGCACACGGCCACAAGTAGTAGTTGAACAGAGACGAGAGTTCACAACTGACTTTTCTTTCAACTAAAAAGGTTGGATAGTCACGGTGATCATAGTGTGAGGCAGCCAATGCTTGCTGATAGTGAAGACGGCACACGGCCACAAGTGGTTGTTGAACAGAGTTCACGACTGACTTTTCTTCCACCTAAAAAGGTTGGATAGTGTGAGGCAGCCAATGCTTGCTGATAGTGAAGACGGCACACGGCCACAAGTAGTTGTTGAACAGAGTTCACAACTGAATTTTCTTCCACCTAAAAAGGTTGGATAGTGTGAGGCAGCCAATGCTTGCTGATAGTGAAGACGGCACACGGCCACAAGTAGTTGAATAGAGTTCACAACTGAATTTTCTTCCAACTAAAAAGGTTGGATAGTGTGAGGCAGCCAATGCTTGCTGATAGCGAAGACGGCACATGGCCACAAGTAGTAGTTGAACAGAGACGAGAGTTCACAACTGACTTTTCTTTCAACTAAAAAGGTTGGATAGTGTGAGGCAGCCAATGCTTGCTGATAGTGAAGACGGCACACGGCCACAAGTAGTAGTTGAACAGAGACGAGAGTTCACAACTGACTTTTCTTCCAACTAAAAAGGTTGGATAGTGTGAGGCAGCCAATGCTTGCTGATAGTGAAGACGGCACACGGCCACAAGTAGTAGTTGAACAGAGACGAGAGTTCACAACTGACTTTTCTTTCAACTAAAAAGGTTGGATAGTCACGGTGATCATAGTGTGAGGCAGCCAATGCTTGCTGATAGTGAAGACGGCACACGGCCACAAGTGGTTGTTGAACAGAGTTCACGACTGACTTTTCTTCCACCTAAAAAGGTTGGATAGTGTGAGGCAGCCAATGCTTGCTGATAGTGAAGACGGCACACGGCCACAAGTGGTTGTTGAACAGAGTTCACGACTGACTTTTCTTCCACCTAAAAAGGTTGGATAGTGTGAGGCAGCCAATGCTTGCTGATAGTGAAGACGGCACACGGCCACAAGTAGTTGAATAGAGTTCACAACTGACTTTTCTTCCAACTAAAAAGGTTGGATAGTGTGAGGCAGCCAATGCTTGCTGATAGCGAAGACGGCACATGGCCACAAGTAGTAGTTGAACAGAGACGAGAGTTCACAACTGACTTTTCTTTCAACTAAAAAGGTTGGATAGTCACGGTGATCATAGTGTGAGGCAGCCAATGCTTGCTGATAGCGAAGACGGCACATGGCCACAAATAGTAGTTGAACAGAGACGAGAGTTCACAACTGACTTTTCTTTCAACTAAAAAGGTTGGATAGTCACAGTGATCATAGTGTGAGGCAGCCAATGCTTGCTGATAGCGAAGACGACACACGGCCACAAGTAGTAGTTGAACAGAGACGAGAGTTCACAACTGACTTTTCTTTCAACTAAAAAGGTTGGATAGTCACGGTGATCATAGTGTGAGGCAGCCAATGCTTGCTGATAGCGAAGACGGCACATGGCCACAAGTAGTAGTTGAACAGAGACGAGAGTTCACAACTGACTTTTCTTTCAACTAAAAAGGTTGGATAGTCACAGTGATCATAGTGTGAGGCAGCCAATGCTTGCTGATAATGAAGACGGCACACGGCCACAAGTAGTTGTTGAACAGAGTTCCCAACTGACTTTTCTTCCAGCTAAAAAGGTTGGATAGAGTGAGGCGGCTTTTAGACAGACACCCCCCTCATGTCTTCGGGCCTCAGTCTCTAAAGTCTGCTTCTTTCAGAGTTACGAAAATACACCTTGGCTGATCCTAACCCTACCCACACACACACGTGCATGCTCACACACACACACACACACACGAGCGTGCTGACACACACAACAACAACATACAGGATTTCTATGGCGCTTAATCTTGATAGAAATCAAAGCGAAGCGCGCATACACACACAGGTTATTTGCTTCACTCCACCCCCTTTTTTTTGTTATGACGACAGTATGGAAAAAACCCTTCTGTTAGCTTATTCCTTTATCGTCAATAAAGATCATTTTGACTTGACTTGACTTGACACACACGCCAAACAAACAGACGGACAGACACACACATGCCTTCATGACATGCCGGTGGCTGTTTGTCGTGGTAGTCTGGCCGGGGGCAGGCGTGGTGGTGACCCCGTGTCGTCTCAGCAAGTGGTGCAGCAGGGACAGGGAGTGAATGCGGGTCACAGCCTGGTGTAAGGCCTAGGCTCTATAGTCTGTCCCTTTCTACCTACCTACCTACACACACACTGACACACACACATGCCTTCATGGTGGTTGTTTGTCGTGGTGGTGGTGACCCCGTGCCGTCTCAGCAAGTGGTGCAGCAGGGAGAGGGGGGGAACGCGGGTCACAGCCTGGTGTAAGGCCCAGGCTCTATAGTCTGTCCCTTTCTACCTACCTACCTACACACAATCATACTGACACACACACAAACACATGCCTTCATGGTGGTTGTTTCTCGTGGTGGTGGTGGTGACCCCGTGTCGTCTCAGCAAGTGGTGCAGCAGGGAGAGGGAGGGAACACGGGTCACAGCCTGGTGTCTCAGCACCCCCAGCTGTTCCAACGGGAAGTTGGACAGTTGCTGGGAGACAAAAAAAGAAAGAGAACAGAATAAATTAACAAATAAATAAATAAATAAATAAACGGGCATGGTACTGGGACTATGACAACAGGACGAAAAAAAAGTTTTGCTTAGCTTATTCCTTTATCGTCATTAAAGATCATTTTGACTTGACTTGACTTGACTTGACTTGACTAAAGTATTTTTCTCTGAAAATATTTTGGGGGTTCAGATGTTGTCTCTTGGTGTGGTCAAGGGGTAAAGAGCCCTTGATGGTGATCAGGGGGCAATTTCTTCTTGAAGGCGAATATCATAAAAGTGTTAAAATTAGGGAAGAGAGCAAATCCTCGGGCGTAAAACCTCTGACCTGACATTTGTTTTTCTACGTTCACTTTTCTTTGAATTCAGAGTAAAAATAATTGGATTTTTGTTTTATGTTTTTTGTTTTATTCCATTTCAATTCTGTGTAAAGCGCCCTGTAGCCTACACACAGTAGGATGGGCGCTACATACATTTTCCTCATTATTATTATTATTAAGATTACCATGCCTGATAAATGAATGAATGAATGCATGTGTGCGTGTGTGTGTGTGTGTATGTATATGTGTGTGTACATGTGTGCATGCGCATGTGTGCGTGTGTGTGTGGTTTGTGCGTGTTTCATTGTATTATTTCATATTCTTTTGTTTTTATGACTGTAAGCGCTTAGGGCTTTTTTTCTTTATAAAGATTAAGCGCCATAAATGTTCATTATTATTATCCTAAAATAAAACGAATAGAAATTCAGAAAAAAAGGTCAGGCATTCTTCTTCATCGATCGCTTAGACAGTCTCCTGTGATATGAGTACAGATGAGTCATGCTGCCGTTATGAGGCTCACAAAGGTAATAGTTAGGCCTAGCATCCCTATCTTCGGCTGCAAATTTTTTTTTTTTTAAAAAGGTGAGAAAAGCTTCAACCTACAGTAGTCAAGGCCGAGAGCCGATTTTTCAGCCAAAAGAGCCTGGCCCCATCCTTTAAGACCCCTCCCTTATGACCTCATTCTGGATGATTTTTCAAGCTCATATTAGGGAGGCTCCACTGTGGCAGTACCTTCCGGCTTTTTCAACTTTTCTCACGGCTCACCTTATCCAGAATGAGCACCACGGGAAGGTCAGGCTGGGTGACCTTGGGCATGACCTTGACGACCTTGGTGGTGATGTCATCCATCAGCTGACCGTTGCCCGCGGCGACGTCTCCCCTCCCCAGTAGGTGAGAGAGGACTGTGGGTAGGTCCCCGCCGTGTTGAACCAGCTCTAGAGCTTGCTGGGGAAACAACGCATTTGAATTCAACAAACAGAACTTTTTTCTTTTCTTTTTTTGCTGTCCCATCTTCCGGGTCGCACAGTGGCATTGCTCCCACGCCGCTCATTCCGAATCCCAATTCGCAGCCACACCTCCGCACGTTCAGGTCGCAGAATCCGAGACCAGCAGTCCAAGAGGAGCGAATCTATGTTAGGCCGTCAGGAGGCAACCAACTGAGGAGACACTGCACTGCTGCTGAGTCACTTCGGTGGAGTTCAGCGGAGCCTGTTCAGGACACCACCTACTTAGCCCCCTACTGACGACACTGTTCTCATACTCGAGGAGCCAGCGTGAGTGAGGTCCTCCTCCGAGGGCGCCACCACGACCGTCCACCGACAGCTCCCCAGAACACACTGATCCCCATGACTTTGACCCGAACGCACCAAGGCATAGACTGGATTGGAAACCGAAACTGAGGTCACCATGAGAGCAGGGCTTGCAAAACCACAGAATTTGGGACATTTTTCTTTTTAATGATTGATGGAAATGAGGTGGATGACAATGATGATGATGATGATGCTATGGAGTTCCGTATCGGTCTGAGACTGCATGACAGGGCTGTATTCTATGCTTGCTTTTCATAATGATATACCGGACAAACAGAACTTGCACAAGACCCTCCTGCACCAAGTTTCACAGCATACAAAAGCCCCTGCATACACTCATCAACACTGTAAACATGCACTGTGACAAACCTCACCACAACACGCACTCCAAACGCACAGAATTCAAACACACAATACAGGGGAACCTCCATGAGAAGAAAAGTCTGCTTAACGCCCTCCGGTCTGGAATAGACACATATGGGACCTTAGTAGATATAAAGATGGTGGGAACGATCCTGGAGGTACAAAAGTCTGTTTAACGCCCTCCGGTCTGGAACAGACACATATGGGACATTAGTAGATATAAAGATGGTGGGAACGATCCTGGAGGTACTAAAGTCTGTTTAACGCCCTCCGGTCTGGAACAGACACATATGGGACAGTAGTAGATGTAAAGATGGTGGGAACGATCCTGGAGGTACTAAAGTCTGTTTAACGCCCTCCGGTCTGGAACAGACACATATGGGACATTAGTAGATGTAAAGATGGTGGGAACGATCCTGGAGGTACTAAAGTCTGTTTAACGCCCTCCGGTCTGGAACAGACACATATTGGAACATTAGTAGATATAAATATGGTGGGAACGATCCTGGAGGTACTAAAGTCTGTTTAACGTCCTCCGGTCTGGAACAGACACATATGGGACATTAGTAGATATAAAGAAGGTGGGAACGATCCTGGAGGCAATGCCCGGAGGCAGTGCAACACTAGGAAAGTCCCGAATTTTTAACAATACAGATATAATTATTGAATCTCCCTTATAAGACCTCCCATTATAAGACTCCCTCCCACATAAGACCTACTTCTCAGAGACATTGCCCTTCTTTGTAAGTGCTAAAATTACCTCCCTTAAAAGACCCCTCCCTTATAAGACCTCATTTTGGATGATTTTTGGAGGTCTTGTTAGGGAGGGTCTACTGTGCAGTCAACACTCAGAATAACTAATTCAAAACTTGCCGTACAAGATTATTTTGTGTGTGTGTGTGTGTGGTGTTTTTTTAGTACTGTAATTTGTTGGTGTTTTTTTTACAGAGAGAGAGAGAGAGAGAGAGAGAGAGAGAGAGAGAGAGAGAGAGAGAGAGAGAGAGAGAGGGGGAGACACACACACACACACACAGAGAGGCACATAGAACAACAAGAACAAGAACAATGTTTTAATGAACCAGGCCATCTGCCCATGTCAAAGGGAACAGTGGGAAGGGGAAATTGAAAATATTAAGCAAGATATCTTCATACATAATTACACCAAGCCTCACTTATCTGGGCAGATCATAAAGCGTGTGTGAGAGAGAGAGAGAGAGAGAGAGAGAGAGAGAGAGAGAGAGAGAGAGACACACACATAGACACAGAGAAGAGACAGACACATAGTGCACTCACCCTAGCTTTGCCCACAGTCCACACACAGTCCAGCCTGTCCCGCACAATGCTGACCAGAGTGTTGGCCGCGGCGGTCATCTCCCGGTTGTAGCGGTCATCCGAGGTCTGACCCACCAACAGCCCCCTCCAAGGGCCCAGCCAGTGCCTCTCCATGCCCTCCACAATGCTCTGTGAGACACATCATCATCATCAACATCTTCTTCATCATCATCATCATCACCATCGTCATCATCATCATCATCATAATCATCACCATCATCATCACCACCACCATCATCATCATCTTCATCATCACCATCATCATCACCATCTTCATCCCCATCATCTGACATCACCAAGATGAATAATATGTACATTCTGAGAGAGGTACCACTTTTATTACCAAATCCCCAACCCAACAACTATAAATTGCATGCAGATGCTTTAAAACCGCACGAGTTAAGCGAGTCATTTCGATGCCAATAGCTTCAGAATAAGCCTTGTTTAATTGTTAATAACTATTACAGTCAAACCTCTATTTTAAGACTTCCAAAATGTCCGGAAAAATCGGTCGTAAATTGGAGGGGTCGTATGACGGAGGTTTTCACTGGCAGCCGTAGAAAGAAAAAAGTTCAGCACAGTTCATACTCTATTCTTCATGCACACATACAATGACATATTAAAACTGGATTTGGGTCTTTCCAACTCCATAGGATTGTGCAATCGATTAATTACAGTTTCACTTTGCCGACTTCTTTTAATCACCTCCACTCTCGTCCAAAGTCAGTGGTTTTCGTGCTTTTCCTACGCTTTCCGCCATATTTTCTACAACAAGGGAAGCGACTCCGCTTTCAGGCCCTTGACCGTGGTTGTTTCCCTTTGCTCGAAGTCTATGCAGACGACAGCAATGGTCGTAAAAACCAACAAAATGGCGGTCGTAAGTCGCGTTTTAGAGGAAGTCGTTTAAGAGAGGTCGTTTACATAGTAAAATGCATCTGTGCCAACAAATCCGGTCTCAAATGAGAGGTGGTCGCTTAACAGAGGGTCGTAAAATAGGGGTTTGTCTGTAGCGTATTTTTCGGCTCATTAGGCGCTGCTGTGTATAAGGCGAATAGGGCAATTTTCAAGAAAAATCTGACAAAATCCAAGTAAAAGGCGCCCTCGTTTATAAGGCGATACACACCTCGCAACAGAAAGTCGAAGTTTGAAGCCCGTACACGTCTTGTAAACGATTACCGACCGCCATTATTGTTGTCGTAAACGAGAGTTGGCTCCCTTCTCAAATAATTGAACTTCCGTTTTTGCGACTTCCGGTTGTTGTGTTTGGACTTTTCTTCGCGAAAACTGGTAGAATTATGGCATTTTAAGCTCTACAACGATGCTTTTTACATCCAATGAACAAGGGTTGTGGCATCTGTTGGACAGTATCTCAGACGATAACAGGGATTTTGAAGCATTTTAACACGAGTATTCGTCGTATCGGCGACTCGTTACCACTTTCGATGTTGTGACTCACAGTAGACTGTACTGAGTACGGCAATCGTTGCCTCTCTTCTCACGATTTTGTTCACTTATAGAGCGCCCTCGTTTATTAGGCGCATAGGTCGAAATTGGAGAAAAAAATATCGCCTTATAGTCCGAAAACTACGGTAGATTGTTGACGGGGAAAGTCAACGGAGGTCTCTGCACGACAGTTTCAGGCATCAGAATGGTCTGAAGTCAAATCCTCTGAAACCCACGGTACAAGGGCCACCAAGACCCTAGACTGTAGAGGGACAACATTGAAATCAGTTCCCAACATCACCAAAAAGGCTTTATGCAGTGATAAATCACTGTAGAACGCTATTTAATGGAAAAGATAACACTCAATTTAAAAAGTCAAAACCTCTGACAGTAGAAGCCAATCCTCTGTCAGAAATTCTTAATCCTCTGAAATTTGCAGATCCTCTGACAATAGACGATCTTCGGAAAAAAAACTAGGAGAGAGCACTTTTGTGAAAATTAGAGTTGTTTACCTCCATTACTCGGTCAAATACCATAGCAACAATGGCGTCAAATCTTGAAACCGTAGGATGCGAGTCAGCGACTTGCCAAAAAATGTTTAATGAGAAAAATTAGGGGTGGCCAGTGGCCACAAACTGATAAAAACTTGCAAAATGTGACGTAAAAATATAAATGACATCATTTTTAGAATGACGCACGGTGTTCTAAGTGCTGTATGTCTGCTCAAACACACGAGGCGAGAGCTGATGGTAGAGTAACTTCCCATGTTTGACCCGATTGAATTAGGCAAGATCACTCACCACGAAATTACTCCACTTTAATTATTTTCGAACAATTCCTAGTCTGATGCCTGCCAATTCATTGGGCACAGGCGCTAGTAGTAGTATGTTGCAGAAGAAATTCTTCACCAATACAAGGTTCCTGCAGATTTCCTATAGATTTTTTCTCCGCGAGTTTTCCAGGGTTTAACCCTTTCATCGCCACTGTCGTCTCTTGGCACCACAATGATTTGACACCCATGTCACTGAAAGGCATCAAATGAGGGTCTGGTAATCCAGTGACCTTATGTTCTTAATTTTGGGAGGTAAGGACAGGCCCTATTTTATGCACGTCACAGAGGAATCCCCAATATTGCAGACAGAATCTTTTCTCAACCCAGGTAAGTTTAATGAAAGTTTTGGCTGAAAAATGGCTGGCGCTGAAAGGGTTAGGCAAACATTTTAACGAAAGTGCTGTAGGTAGATTTCAAAACCCATGTTGTTGTCGCAGTTGTTATCAAAATGGGAAACAAAGTCCCAAAACCTAGCTGAGAGAAAGAAGTGCTGGTGACAATAAATTTGATACAATGCAATGCCGTACAAATGCAGTGTAGCATAACACAATGCAATGCGATACAATACAACAGGGCTTTATACTACTTCTTCTTTGATGGTTCAGTTTCCTGTCAATTACGAGCACAGATGCGCCATGCTGCCGTTATGCGCCTAAGCAAGAAATAATTAGACCCAGCATGTCCAACTTCGGCTGGAGGAAATCTTTTGGAAAGTGTTTCTTGAAAAAAAAGGCTGGAGAATAGACCGGTAAGGCAGAAAGTAGTAGATGACAGAAAGCAAGGGCAAAGAGAGTGACAGATTAGAGGAAGTTGCAAGCACAGAACTTTCAGAAGGTGGGGGAACTATTTATACAAAAGACTACTTCTTGGCAATGTGCAAAGGCGATAAGTTTTACGTACTGAATCGACCACAGCCACCTAGTGACAGATCAGGGGCAGAGAATTCTCAGTGGCTATGTACTTTGCGACACCCAAGGGCGATAACTTTATGGACTGAATCGACCATGCCACCTGGTGACGATCAGGGGCAGAGAATTCTCAGTGGCTATGAACTGCTTTCTTCGCGACACCCAAGGGTGAATAACTTTATGGACTGAATCGACCACACCACCTGTGTGATTTTTTTTTTTTTTTTTTTCAGGGGCAGATAATTCTCAGTGGCTATGTACTTTGCGACACCCAAGGGCGATAACTTTATAGCTTGATTCGACCACGTCACCTGGTGAAGATCAGGGGCAGAGAATTCTCAGTGGCTATGTACTTTGCGACACCCAAGGGCGATAACTTTATGGACTGAATCGACCACGCCACCTGGTGAAGATCAGGGGCAGATAATTCTCAGTGGCTATGTACTTTGCGACACCCAAGGGCGATAACTTTATGTTAGTGGCGCACACCATTTGGCACACGAGTCAGGGGCAGATAATTCTCAGTGGCTATGTACTATGCGACACCCAAGGGCGATAACTTTACGTTAGTGGCGCACACCATTTGGCACACGAGTCAGGGGCAGATAATTCTCAGTGGCTATGTACTTTGCGACACCCAAGGGCGATAACTTTACGTTAGTGGCGCACACCATTCGGCACACGAGTCAGGGGCAGATAATTCTCAGTGGCTATGTACTTTGCGACACCCAAGGGCGATAACTTTACGTTAGTGGCGCACACCATTTGGCACACGAGTCAGGGGCAGATAATTCTCAGTGGCTATGTACTTTGCGACACCCAAGGGCGATAACTTTACGTTAGTGGCGCACACCATTCGGCACACGAGTCAGGGGCAGATAATTCTCAGTGGCTATGTACTTTGCGACACCCAAGGGCGATAACTTTACGTTAGTGGCGCACACCATTCGGCACACGAGTCAGGGGCAGATAATTCTCAGTGGCTATGTACTTTGCGACACCCAAGGGCGATAACTTTACGTTAGTGGCGCACACAATTCGGCACACGAGTCAGGGGCAGATAATTCTCAGTCTTACGCCTCATTCTAAACTCAATACATTTCAACATTGTAAATACAATACACAATACATTACCGCCATCTTGGCCTCCAGGCAGGCGCGGTGGCGCCACCAGGTGGCGTTGTCCTTGACCTTGAGCAGCTGGTCGTTGGCCTGGAAGATGTCCTTGAACCCAAAGTAGATGGCCTGACCCTGCAACCCACCCACGACAACCAAGGATCATGATACTAGGGAAATTTGATAGTCAAGATTTTTTTTCCCCCTCGCCCTTTGCCTTACATTCAATAATACATGACAAGTATGTAATAGTACAGGATGAGATTAGGAGAGAAGAACAAAAATGACATTCTGTGATTTCAAAGACCCACTAGGTCACGTGTCAAAATCACGGGTTTCATGTGTTTTCCCTCTTATAGCTGGTAAAAAATCTTGTTTTGACCAGGCTTGACTACCATACAAATGTCCCCAATTTGAAAAAAAAATGAAACATGATTTTAAAGAGCAGCCTCAATTAGAAGTTGGGGACATTTGTATGTGGGTCACAGCTACCTAGAAAAAAACCCAATGGGACTTAATCGTGGTGCGTCATTGTCTTTAAGGCAGTGGGAAAAGAAAAGTCAACAAATGTTAATGGTGCAAGCACCCTGACGGATGAGTTTTTGTTGAGGTCGAGATCACCAGGAAAACAGAACCCTTTACAGAGATTGACAACACTCACTTTGCTCTGGTTTCCTAGAAATCAAAAAACGTCAAAACAGCGATTCCTCTCCTTGGCGGAGGTGCTGGAAGTCAAATTCTTTCACCCAAAGAGAAGGCGTGTGCCGTCTCTTTCTAATGGCCGCCAAATCGTTTGCAAACGAAATTTTTGCAATACAAGCCATTTTTATTTTATTTTATTTTTAAAGTTTTTTATACAGTTTATTCAAAGGAGTTTGGCTCACAATCAAGGAAATAGCTCCATATTTTTTTTATACTGCACTACAAAAAAAAGAAAAACGCTTCAACCATAACGAGTGACCTCCACCCACCCCATCCAAACTACTCCCCAAAAGGGCTACTCTCTCAGGCAACTCTCTCTACGTGTACTTACATCTGCTTCGCGGCTTCTCTCTCATTTCCGCCAAGGAGGAATTGCCGTTTTGACAGTTTAATTTCTGGAAACCAGAGCAAAGTGAGTGTTCGGAACTGTTCCCGATCTTTGAAAATGGTCTGTCTTTCTGGTGATCTCGACATGTTTCTTGCAAAAACCTCATCCGTCAGGGTCCCACCTTTAATAATGTAACATTCCAGATGCTGAACATGGCAAGATTTTTGATTTAAAAAACCGAAAAACAAAAAAATTTTTTTTTTTTAACAAATCTTCCTCGGGCAACATTACGATCTTGCAACTAACATACATCTAGCACAAACGGTGTTGAAAATATAACATTGCCACTTCCAATGATTTTGTTTTGTTTATGGAAACACAGTGGAACCTCCTTAAAAGACCTTCAAAAATCATCCAAAATGAAGTCTTTAAATGGGAGGGAGTTGTATAAGGGAGGTAATTTTAAAATACTTACAAAGAAGGGCAATGTCTCAGAGAAGTAGGTCTTAAAGTGGGAGGGAGTCTTATAATGGGATAATAATGGGGGGTCTATATATAAGTGAGGTTCCACTGTATATAATTATAAATAAAATGATTCCAATCCAATGATTACCAGTTATTATTTTCATTTATTTGTACAACAACGTTACGTATATTCTCGTCGTGGGCGTTGTGTGCGCGGCTATGAGCGATTTGTGAAGGTGTATGTGTGTAGTTTTGTCTGGTGGTGTCTTTGGCATGGGCATTTCGACTTTCATAATTGCGGCATTGTGGTGGGCAAGTATATTTGACTGGCCTTTCGCGGTGGGAGGAGGGGAATGTTTCCGTGTACAGGTCTTAATGTGTATGTATTATTGCTGTATTATGCCCTTTAATCAAATGGCTTTTATCAATGGTTGACATTTGCCTGTAGGTAGAGGGCCAACAGTAACATGAGAGCTGTGCAATAGATGATTTTCTACAGTAACCAAAAATCATGGTACAGTTTTTGTCTCTTGTGGAAGACTACGACTCTCAAAACTAGGGCGGCATCTGCACCGGCTTTAGTGCTGCAGCCAAAGAGATTGGCCTGGCCTTTGGGGACCTTCCTCAAAGCCAGCTGTGTGCCTCAAAATCCCTTTTGGGCCGAGTGAGTGGGGATGTGCCATGGGCAAGGCAATCTCCACTATAAATAAACTCTCGCCCAGCCCGGCAGAATAGTAACTGCCCCTTTCTGCTATCTGGCAGCCATTGTCAGAAACGAGAGACTAGCATACAATTTATCGTATTGCAATTGTATTTTGTACTTCTTTTTTTTTTATATTGACTGCAAGACAAATTTCCTTGCCTTAAATGGGGACAATAAATAATTGATTGACTGATAAGAAACATACAGCCAAACATACCCACCCACCCATTCAGCATGATACAGACCTTGTGGTCGAAGAAGTTGGTCAGCTCCACAGTGAATGGCTCGGAGTCAGCGGTCAGTCGTGTCAACAGCAGGGTGGGG
>CM065712.1:21249464-21274155 GCA_017654935.2 Phymorhynchus buccinoides | reverse complement strand
CCACTAGTTTAAAGACCCACCACGTTCAGGTCACATTCCCTCTATCTATAAGATTCTTAAGGGGCACCCTGACGGATGAGTTTTTGCAAGAAACAACGTCCGAGATCACCAGAGAGACCCCAGCCTTTTCAGGATCGGAACACTTCCTTTGCTCTAGTTTCCTAGAAATCTAACCGTCAAACGGGCGGAGAGAAGCCATTTTGGACAGGAGTGGGGTGGAGGAACACTCAGAGTGTTTTGAAGCTTTTTCTTCTTTGTATTGCAGTAAAAAAAATTGTAGCTATCCTTTGTTGTGAGCGAAACTCCCTTTGGTAAACGGTAAATAAAAAGATTTGTACTGTGGAAATTTCGTGATTTGGTCTAGCGACTCAGGCGGCCATTAGAAAAGAGAAGGCACTGCTTTCTCTTCACTGGAATATTTGACTTCCAGCACCTCCGCCGAGGAGGAATCGCCGATTTGAACGGTTTGATTTCTAGGAAACCAAATTTGAACAAAGAAGAAGAAAAAAGGCTTGTATTGTGAAAATTTCGTTCAAGACGATTTGGCGGGGCCATTAGAAAAGAGAAGGCAACGACGTCTCTTGGGGTGAAAGGATTTTGATTCCAGCACTCTCCGCCAAAGGATGCGAATTCGCCGATTTGACCGGTTTGATTTCTAGTAAGCCAGAGCAAAGTGAGTGTTGTGACTTTTGTAAAAGGGTTGTTTTCCTGGTGATCTCGACGTGTTTTCTTGCACAAACTCATCCGTCAGGTCCACCTTTAAGATAACTTACTACTTATAAGAAAGGGAAACACGTGAACAACCGTGATTTTGATACGTGACGGCGGGGTCTTTAAGAGATCATACGCAAGTCATTCACAAAAGACGAAGCTGCTCCATGATATCCAATATACTGTGGAGAATCGATTCGTATCATTAGAGATTCTCCCCTTTAGGGAGAAACACTATTGTTATTTAAGAATTCCTCTTCTTCTTTTTCTTTTTTCTCGTCCCCCCCCCTTTTTTTTTCGGGGGTGGGGTGGGGGGGGGGGGGGGGGGGGAGAGGTGTCCAATTTGGCTGAACATTTCAGGAAAGGTTGCGGGTACCAAGAGATGCGAATTGCACTATTAAATGAGTTGGCCGAATTTTCGGCGAAATACTGCCGAACAAACCGCATTCGGCGAAATTTCAATCTTGAATATCCAAAAACGCTGAACCGAATTCATTCATATTTATATATATATCTATCAGAATTTACTAACAATTGATTACCAACATTCCGTTAAAAACCGAACCGGAAGTGCTCCACTAGGAACCTGCAGCTTTCATTTGGTTTTCCGAATAGCCTAAACCAGGAAGTGACGTCACAAAACTAACTACTGCATTGTAAACCCTTAATGGTTTGGCCCAGGTCGGACAGTAGTTTGATGATAATATTTAAAAGGTTTGGAAATCTCAATTTATTTAATTGGGTTTGCCAATTTCGCTTTTCCCATTTATTGGATTTTGATATTCTTCATCCGATTTCGCTGACATTTGCAGGAAAATTTGAGGCACATTTCTATGCTACGTTTCCAATATTAACAGACTGCCCAAAATATGCAAAAATAGCCATAGGTACGCGTTTCGCCCGTATACAGTAAACCCAGTTCGAACCCCTGGGTACAGGGGATTTCTTTCATCTCACTCTGCGCTAGGGCCTTACGGTCTGAACGTGGATCTTTCGGATGATTCGATAAACCGAGGTCCCGTGTGCCATGGCACTTAGCACACGTTAAACCCAGTGCGACCGAAAAAGTTGTCATTTGGTCAAAAATTACACGCCCCCCACCCCCCCCCCCCCCCCTCATCAGTCACACAAAATCGCAATAAATGTAAAACAAAAAATGGGGCTTGCGCGCCTCATAGGCTGCGATGCACTCTCCAGGTGGCCAGCAATACCCGAATTTTTACACAGACGCCTCTGTGACTAGATCTAAACAGTATGATTTGATCTAAATCCAATGAAATACTACCTAAACACATGACAGAAGTATAAACAAAGGGACAAAGACGTAGACTTAGATCAAAGAACATTACAAGCACAGAATTTCCAGAAGATGGTAACTCTTTGTACGAAAGACTCCCGGTGTGAAGAGAAATATTCTACCTCATCATATCATATATTCTAAACCCATTTCGATTTCGCGCTTGCGCACTCCGGTTTTGAGTTTTTGCGCATTCCTGAGCCAATCGTCAGCTACGCTAGCTCCCTTCCTGTTTAAGGACCATGACTTATTTACCTCCCTCTCTCTCTCTCTTCTCTCTCGCCCCTCTCTCATCTCGCGGTCGTCTCTCATCATCTCTCTCTCTCTCTCTAAAACCTGTTCGATTCGATTTCGATTATTGTTGTTTTATTTGTGCCCCCGCCCCCTCCCCTCCCCTCTTTTCCCTCCCATGTGAATGGGATTTTGGAATTTCTGTTCTAATGCGCATGCGCAAGGGTAGATATTTCATAGGACTACTTATTTTCTCATGACACACCGGTATCTTCACTGGGGGTGGGGGTGTCAAAATCGAGCCGGCTTTGAAACGAGCCAACATAAGCCGTCATTGACTACTTTGACGTCATGTATCTTTTAACGTCAAAGGAGATATGATGAAATCAAACAAAGATGGCGTCTCGAGTACAGCAAGGCTCGTAGAAGGTGTGGCGTAAAAAGGAAACTGTAGCGTTTGACTATGTGATAAAAGGGAGTGAGCATTGATGAACTTCTGCTAATCTGTCGATCAGATTTTAAGATCTCACTCATGTGTCCTCGGACTTCGGAATCAGACTTCTGGTGTAGACTAATCTACAATTTGTTTGAATGAATCATTAAAACTCAGACCGTAAAAATTGTCTTCCGAAGGTGAAGTTACAATTAGAAACACCAACGTGAGATTGACTAATTTGGTTGTATTCTTTTAACTCGAGAAACACTGATACAATAGAGTTTGAAAGTGTAGAATAACGACAATAGCCTCTAGGTTGATCTCTTTCCGTTGGGGACGATTTTGCCGGATGAAAAAGTACACACTGAACCTTTTAGGAGGATGGACAAGGCCAGCACATTAATTAGCTGTTACGATGCAAATGATAGGTTTGCAGTACCAAGACAGCTATAAATAGCTGCCTGATGGTGACGTATGGAGCCAGTTTCATTCCCACACGTCAAAAAAAAAAAAAAAAAAGTCCAAGTGAGACTCCCCTACAACCAACTTCGTAAAAGTAGAAGAACTTCTCGAAATAATGTTCGATTTTATACTGCTGGTCTTTTGTTCTTCCCACACAGTAGCAGACTTCCAGAAGGCAAATTGCAGCCATCTTCACCAAGCAAATTTCTAAAAAAACAAAAACAAAAATCCAACACACAATGACAGCCACTCGCAAAAACCTGAAAAAACGCACCAAACTCGACATTCTTCGTCGACGCTACATCAAGAAGAAGATTAAAAAGAGAAAGATGATGATGAAGAAGAAGAAGAAAAAGATGAAGATGGGGGTCTTATTCAAATTCCACAGAAGGAACAGACCGCCGAAAACCACCTGCCTGCTATGTCTGGTCGATAAGCCGAACAGGAAGAAGATGCGGCAAGAAGACCTGCGCGTGACTCTCACCCCCTACGTCATGGTGCTCGTGCTCCAGCTCGTGAAGCTGATGATAATGAGCGTGGAGGTAGGGGTGGTGTTGGTGGTTTCCGTGGTGCACTTCCTCTGGTCCTGGATCTATAGGACAGTGTGCACCATCATCCAGTTACCGGACAGAGGGAAACGAAACACTAAGCGTTATAATAAACCATGCAGGCAGCAGCAGCGGTAGTACTCCATCGACAAGGTCCATTCTACGGGAGAACCAGTCAGACACCGGCATGAGCGCCAGGAAAAGCGTCAGCTTCACCGGAACTTCCGCAAATCGCGCGCATGCGCATTTCTTCAAGGCCGCGGAAAGCGACGACTCTTCGGTCGAAAGGAACCTCGGCGCTACGAGGGAGACGGTCCCGTTGCCAGGAGCGTTACTGGAGTGGCCCTACCAGTACTTGACCAACGCGAACACCGTTGGCAGGAGGCGCTTTAGAGGAGCGTCCCGGAAATACGTGGACGCGGTGACAGAGAACTCCTCGTGTCCCTCCATCGAGTCTAGTAGTAGCAGTTCCGAGTGAGCGGAGTTAACCGCCTCTCCAGATTGATTCGCTAGGGGCCAACCCTGACCGGATGAGGTGTTTTTTTGGGTAAGAAACACGTCCAGATCATCCAGGGGGGAAAAACAAAACACCTTTTACAAGGATTCGCAACACTCACTTTGCTCTGGTTTCCCTAGATATCGAACCGTCAAATCGGCGATTCCTCCTTGGCGGGAGGTGCTGGAAGTCAAATCCTTTCACCCAAAGAGAAGGTCGTGTGCCTTCTCTTTTGTAATGGCCGCGAAATCGTTTGCACAAAATTGTCGCAATACAAGCCTTTTCTTTTTTATTATCTTTTTAAATTTTATAGAGTTTATCTAAAGCAGTTTCGCTCACAACAAAGGAAATAGCTCCAATTTGGTTTTTTTTACTGCACTACAAAAAAAAAACCCAAAACGCTTCAACCACAATGACTGACAGTGACCCACCCATCCAAAATGGCTACCTCTCTCTCCGGTATCTCCGCCAAGGAGGAATCGCCGTTTTGACGGTTTAATTTCTAGGAAACCAGAGCAAAAGTGAGTGTTCCGATCCTTGAAAAGGCTGTCTTTCTGGTGATCTCGACGTGGTTCTTGCAAAAACTCATCCGTCAGATGCTCTCTCTTTTTAACACACACACGTGCTCTCTGCATTCACTGCCTTTTCATTAGACTAGAGCCTTTTAGTTGTGTTGCTCTGACAGAAGAACGAAATCATGGCAATGTCTGAGCAGTGCTCAGCCCTTTACCAAAATTCTCTCCTTGAAAATTCTCCTTATTATCTGAAGCGACGCTTTCGTTGCCGTGCTCGGGTTAAAGACCCACCAGATCACGTATCAAAATCCACGGTTTTCACGTGTTTTAACCTCTTATAAGCTGGGGGAAAAGAAATCTTGTTTTGATCAGGTCTGACTCCCGTATAAATCGCCCCCCCCCCCCCCCCCCCCCCCCCTTGGGGGGCCAAGTCAAAACCGAAACATTTTTTAAAGAGCAGTCTCAATTTGAAGTGGGGGCATTTGTATGTGGGTCACCAGCTGCCCATGAAAACCCCCCACAAAGGGACTGGGAAATCGTGGTGCGGTCAGTGAGTCTGTAAGGTTTGCGGTTTTGTGCTAATCACGACACGGGAAGAACGGGGGGACATTGTAGTGACCGAAACCTGAGAACATGAAGGGGAGGGTGTGGGGGGAGGTGGGTGGGTGGGTGTGTGGGGGTGTGTGTGTGAGCTGTCCATTTTTTTTTTTTTATTGATTCAGATCAGATCAGATCTTCAGGGCAGCCAGGCCTCGCGGGTTTCTTCTTCTTCTTCTTTTCTTCTTCTTCTTCCTCTCTCTCTCTCTCTCTCGTCTCATCTCTCTCTCTCTCTCTCTCTCTCTCTCTCTCTCTCTCTCTCTCTCTCTCTCTCTCTCTCTCTCGCTCTCTCTCTCTCTGTCTCTCTCTCTCTCTCTCTCTCTTTCTTAAAAAACCCACGCAGCAAACAACCAAAACAAAGAAAACGAGCAAAATGTTTAAATGCATGCATATGCATGTAATATAGACGCATACTTAGCACAACTAATTATCATCTCCCCTTTCCCGCAAAACGCTTAACTAAGAAATCAATGATTCGTCTAGGGCTGTCCTTTCTTTTGATTGTTCGCTTTTGTTTTGAGTGATTTTGCTTTTGCAATTAGAGGGAAATGGGTGAGAAAATAGCTGTGACGCTTTTTGAGCAATCATTCATTGGGCTGTCTTAACCCTTTCACCGGACGCCAGCCGTCTTTGAGCCAAAAAATGGTCCAAACAAACTTACTTGGCTACAGGAAATATTTCGTTCTGCAATATTGTGGGGATTTCCCTCTGTGACACCATTTAGAAATTAGGGGTCAATCCTTACTGCCCCAATTTTTGGGAACACAATGTCATCAGGATAACAGAGCCTGATTGTGTAAGGGTTTTGAATGGGGGGACAACAACGGGTGTTAAATCATTGTGGTGGCAAAAATGCGGCATTGGCGGTGAAAGGGGTTAATAATCATTTAATTTGTTTTTTTATAATTTACAGTAATTGCTTGGAGTTCACCAGTTCATTTTAATTACGGAAGAGGGAAAAAGGAAGGGGGGAATGCGAATGGTCAGGGATCGAGATGGGTGTTGGGGTGGGTGTTGAGTGAGAGAGAGAGATAGAGAGAGAGAGAGAGAGAGAGAGAGAGTAGTAAGAGTGTTTTAATGTTTGGAGTGTGTTTTGCTCTGTGTGTGTGTGTGTGAGAGAGAGAGAGAGAGAGAGAGAGAGAGAGAGAGAGAGAGAGAGAGAGAGAGAGAGAGAGAGAGTAGAGAGTGTTTTAAAGTTTGGAGTGTGTTTTGCTCAGTGTGTGTGTGTGTGTGTGTGTGTGAGAGAGAGAGAGAGAGAGAGAGAGAGAGAGAGAGAGGAGAGAGAGAGAGAGAGAGTAGTAAGAGTGTTTTAAAGTTTGGAGTGTGTTTTGCTCTGTGTGTGTGTGTGTGTGTGTGTGTGTGTGTGTGTGTGTGTGTGTGTGTGAGAGAGAGAGAGAGAGAGAGAGAGAGAGAGAGAGAGAGAGAGAGAGAGAGAGTAGTAAGAGTGTTTTAATGTTTGGAGTGTGTTTTGCTCTGTGTGTGTGTGTGTGTGTGTGTGTGTGTGTGTGTGTGTGTGTGAGAGAGAGAGAGAGAGAGAGAGGAGAGAGAGAGAGAGAGAGAGAGAGAGAGAGAGAGAGAGAGAGAGAGTAGTAAGAGTGTTTTAAAGTTTGGAGTGTGTTTTGCTCTGTGTGTGTGTGTGTGTGTGTGTGTGTGAGTGAGAGAGAGAGAGAGAGAGAGAGAGAGTAGTAAGAGTGTTTTAATGTTTGGAGTGTGTTTTGCTCTGTGTGTGTGTGTGTGTGTAAGAGAGAGAGAGAGAGAGAGAGAGAGAGAGAGAGAGAGTAGTAAGAGTGTTTTAAAGTTTGGAGTGTGTTTTGCTCTGTGTGTGTGTGTGTGTGTGTAAGAGAGAGAGAGAGAGAGAGAGAGAGAGAGAGAGAGAGAGAGTAGTAAGAGTGTTTTTAATGTTTGGAGTGTGTTTTGCCTCTGTGTGTGTGTGTGTGTGTGTGTGTGAGAGAGAGAGAGAGAGAGAGAGAGAGAGAGAGAGAGAGAGAGAGAGTAGTAAGAGTGTTTTAAAGTTTGGAGTGTGTTTTGCTCTGGTGTGTGTGTGTGTAAGAGAGAGAGAGAGAGAGAGAGAGAGAGTAGTAAGAGTGTTTTAAAAGTTTGGAGTGTGTTTTGCTCTCTGTGTGTGTGTGTGTGTGTTGTGAGAGAGAGAGAGAGAGAGAGAGAGAGAGAGAGAGAGAGAGAGAGAGAGAGAGAGAGAGAGAGAGAGAGAGAAGAGAGTAGTAAGAGTGTTTTAAAATTTGGAGTGTGTGTGTGTGCGCGCGTGCGTGTGTGTGTGTGTGTGTGTGTGTGTTTGACGCCTTTGTTAGTGTGGGGCAATTTATCATTTTAAAAAAATGTAAACAGATTTAAACCATGCATATTTCAAAGTGGTATTCTGTCGCTTGTTCATAGTGTTTCGTTACATATTATAAAATCGTACACATTCTTATTCAATATCCTTCATATTGGTCAATTTACTCTGTTGACCACGTATAGCCTAATAATTAACGATTAAACAAATTTCAACGAGATACGTTTTTAACCAGCTCACCTATTAATACTTTTTTATATATATATTTTTTATTTTTTTATTTTTTAACGGAACAACAAGCATGTACTTAAGAATAAAAATACAATTGAAAACAAATTGTAAGCATTATATCCATGATGATGAAAATGATGTTTTACGTCCTCTCGGTCATAGTAAATACAAAGATGGTGGGAACAATACTGGCTGCAATGCCTGGAGGCAGCGCAACACCAGTAAAGTCCCGAGTTTGTAACAATACAGATAGGTGTAGCGGTAACCACGCCTCGGTTAAACCTCATCGGCTATGGCACCACCACAATACCACATTACTACCGCATTGTATCCATTCCACCACAATTACTCTATACTGTACCACAACGTGAAAAATAAATGGAAAATATATTTCTGATTACTAAAATAATAATAATTTATAATTTAAAAAAAAAAAGATGATTCACTGAAACTTGCTTTCCAAATAAAAAAAGAAAGGAGTAATATCAGTTTGTGTGTGTGTGTGAAACCAAATGTACACAAGTGAAAACATTAACGAAATCTTAAAATTATCATTGCATCTGTTATTAATGACACAAAGTCCAACGAGTATAATGGAACGTAGAATCTGCAAAGGAATTATCTCTCCGTGAATTTATTCAATATTCTACAATAACTATGTTTGTCTTGAAGTATCATAACTGATAATAAAGGCAAAAGATATCAAATGAATCAGTTAGAAACTATTCATTTTTAACATGATTTAGCAAACGCATCACACATTGTAACATAGCCAAACAGTTACAAGACTTCTTGTCTTTCAAAGACTTTTTGATATATTATAGAGTACCAAGGGGGGTTGCGTAGCCCTCAAGATGACGCAAACAATGACGCAAGCATGACGTGATTTCTCTACAATCTCTACGATTTCAGGGGGGGGGGAAGGTACGCGCGTACCCAACCAACGCGCAGACCTGTTACTACTCTAAGTGTAATCTTTCACATTCTTAACTGGTTTCTTTTACATAAATGTTTGTATTTATTCTGTTGACATGTGTGTGCAATACATGTTTCATGTAGTACCTCCCGTGGGGATACCGGGGAGGGGGGGGGGCTTCCGTACAAATAGTTCCCCCACCTTCGTGAAGACCCGTGCTTGTAACTTCCTCTCATCTGTCTCTCCCTTTGACTCTGCCCTTTTCCCTTGCTTCGTGTTATCTACTATCTTTCTGACTTTGGGCCCATTCTCTTGCCTTCACCCCCCCAAAAAAACCCACAACACCTTCCATATAGCTTTCTCCTTTGAGCTCCTCCGAAATCGGAATGTGTCGGCTGAATGCAGCGAGGAGACCAGTGAAAATTGGAAAACGGACACGTACGTACCCATTGTGGCCTTATGGCCCGGGAACGCAGAAGAAGAAGAAGAAGTTTCATGCAGCTTTATGCTCTCCAATGCAAGTATGGTACGTGAAGAACTTGGAATCTTGATCTATGTTCTAAAAAACATAGAGCGCTAGTTTAGTTTCTCCCCTTTATTAGGGAGGCGATGGCAGAACTCAGCCAAGGACAGCTGTTTCGACTCTAGGGAGTCTCATCAGCTTGGCACTGGATGGGGTCTTAACCTACCAAGGTGGAACTACTCTCCCCTCAACAAGAAGATTGTTCCACAAATGGAATGTCTCTTCCTGTATATTGGTAAAAGGCTCCAAAAAACCAAACCAGCACTCAAGTAAATTAGAAATGATAAACTCTTAAGTAAAAGTGTGAACATAAGAATGTTCCAAAATTAAAAATATGAAAAAATAAGCGACACGACCAGAGAGGGCCGGCAGCTGAAATAGTATCCAAAGGGATGTAAAGAAGTATGACAAATTTCAGTTTACTGCTGGCACCGTTCTTCCAGCCTACAGGACTCAAAAGTTAGAGCAATAATGGGAACATTGTTTACAACTTTTTTGTCCCCATGTCTTTGAAACGAACATTAAAACCAAAAACCAGTTATATGCTAACTTGATATCTTGATCTATGTTCTAAAAAACATAAAGAGTGCTATATATATCGGCTGGGTTCTGCCAATGCCTCCCTAATAAGGAGGAGAAACTAAACTAGCACTCTATATGTTTTTTAGAACATAGATCAAGTACCATGTTAATCTAACTGGTTTTGGTTTTAATGGTCGTTTCAAAGACACATAGGGACAAACAAGTTTTAAACAATTTTACCATATAGGGTAAGACGGGGTAAAAAGTCCATGGGCGGGTAAGAAACCCATGCCAATTATCTCATGAAATAAAGAAAACTTCAGTCAAATTTGCCCATGAGACAAATGCTAAACATTAACACTCGTCTCATGGGCAAAATGTGACTGAAATTTACTTCATTTGATTAGATAATTGGCATGGGCTTCTTACCCGCCCATGGGCTTTTTACCCCGTGTTCCCCTATAATTATGTCTACACGTGCATTTCATCTACATGAACTGAACCAATAAATGTTTCTTGCCTCGTCTTCTCTTGTTTTGACTTGATAACGCGGAGAGGCGAATGTTCCCTATTGGACATAATCAATTTAAAGATGGGGACAAAAACCGGTTTGAACCCCCAAACCGGTGCTAAACTTTCGCGGTTCGAAAAACCGGTTCGAGTTGCTCTGAACCGTTTATTTAACTGCAAACTGAAAGTAAGTGTTTCTTAGAATAACGCATTCTTTTCGAAGAACAACTCTGATTCTCAGCGCAGAGAGTAGCTGTTTCTAGTTTGTGGTGGTGTATGGCTTTGACTTTGACTGAGTGTTGAGTTGAGTGTGTGTGTGTGTGTGTGTGTGTGTCATAAGTCATAAGTTTCATTATTGTGTGTGTGTATGTGTGCGCGTGCGTGCGTGTGTGGTGAATATTCTGACAAATGAACATGTGAAACTGGTGATGCGAGTACTGGTAAAAAAAAAAACACCGGTTCGGTAAAACCGGTTCTCAACTCTAATCATCATCATGATTTGTAGAGAGAGTGACTCGGTTTCCATTCCGTACACTTTCCCTCTTCCACCCCACCTCCCCCTTTCCGTCTTCACACACACACACACACCGCACACGCACCTAGAGAAATAGAGAGGGAGGTGGGGGGTAGGGCGCGTCACCTCCGAATGCCAATCAGGATTATTCTTCCAACAGCTGCCGTTTCTCTCTTCCTTCAACTACCCCCCCCCCCCTCTTTCTCTCTCTCCCCCCCCCCCCTCTCTCTCTCTCTCTCTCCGTGACTCTCTCCCAACCATACCCCCGCCGTCCTAACTTCTCTCCTCTATCAACTTCTCACACCTACCTCCTCCTCCGAATCCCCTGTCACCGCCTCTTGTGTTCAATTTTTTTTGGGGGGTTAACAAACCCCCCCCCCCCCCCCACCACCCAAAAGACGGTGGGAGGGGGGTGGGGGTGGGGACTGGAAAGAGAAGAGGAAGGATGGCGGGGGAGGAGGGGGAGGAGCGGTTATAACGGTGGGAGTGGGTGGATGCCACGTTGGGTGTTCCTTTCTTACGATGGCAACCATCGTAGTAGTTACCCATTTTTGACTGTTGGTGCTGTTACTCTCTCTTATTAAGTTAAAAAAAAGTCCGCACCGTTGGGTCTTTAATTTAGCAGCGCGTTTACTGATATCTTGGTTTGCTGTTTGATTTGTTTGTTTGTTTGTTTGTTTGTTTATTTTTCTTCTTTTTTTCCCCCCACCCACCACGACAGGTCAGTTGAAAAGAGAGAAGAGAGAGAGAGAGAGAGAGAGATAGAGAAGAGAGAGAGAGAGAGAGAGAGAGAGAGAAAGAGAGAGAGAGAGATTTAATGACATCAATCTTTTTGTGATTGATATGGACGACTGATTTCTAAGCTGATACCATTCACACCATCATTTAACTCGCAGAAATGGTAGAAATGGAATATTCCTCGCCCGCACGCGCGCGTACACACACACACACACGCGCGCGCGCGCGCGCACGTATGCACACATACGTTCACACGCACGCATACACGCACGCACGCACACATACATACATGTATTTAATGCATTTTTAAAAAACAGAACGAGCAAAATCAGTTCCATACTCGTCTTTGAAAATGTCTTGAAACAAGCGCGAAATCGCAATAGTTTGTGGCACGCGGTCTATTTTTACCACTCCAACCATGAGTCACCTCCCAAGGCTTTTCAATATTTTTAATCTGTAAACCAGAATGTTATCTCTGCACCATTTAGTCACTTTTTATATCTTTTGGAAAACATTTAAAACTATGTATCCTACTTATGCTCATCGAAAGAAGCACCACATACTCGTCGTGTCTGGTGTAGTGTCTGTATTACGTATGTTTATTATTTTGTACGCTTTTAAAATACATCATTTTAAAGAGCGGCCAGAAGTGTAGCCTCGATTTGAAGTGCGACAATTTTGTCAAAATGTGCGACAATTTGGGAACGACAGACCGACAGACACAGACCGACAGACCGACAAAGTGAGTTATAGGTTTGTGGCTTGAGCCACAAACAAAAATAGAAGAGACATGCCAAGGTGGGTGTTAGTGTGTTGTGTTATGATTATACGCAATGCATTCTCTAATGTATTCATTTTCATAGAGATGTATGGTGAGGATGCGTGGGCCAGTCTGTTAGAAAATGTTTGTACGAATGGTGAGTGAAAAAACGCGCATTGAGTTGCTTAGCAAGATTATGCGCTATATAAGCATTATTTTTTTGTATTAAACATTTTATTCCTTCTTCATGCATTTACAAATAACAAATATAAGCATTACGGTATTAATTATTATTAACATAAGTAACAACAGAGAATATTATTGAAGTTTAAAATTATGAAATACAGATAAATACAAATTATTAGATTATTACATGATGAACATTCCAGAAATAATTGAAGTTTTAAAACTCTCTGAAATACAGATTATTACATTATTTTTTTATTTTTCCAAATTATGAGAAATTGGATTATTAAGCTACTGATTGTGATCCACATTTTAAGTTCTTGAATTGTGTATGTAATTTCGCATTGGTTTAAAACTTGCAGTTTTTATTGGGCAGCGATTTAATGCTCCAAAAAAATAAATGATGATTTTGACAAAAAAACAGATGCTTGTGGCAAAAGAAAAGACCATCAACTAACCCTAACCCTATCCCTAACCACGGAAAGAACCAAGAAATAGAGCAGGAGGGTGTAAATCTACAGTTTTTTACCGAGAAATCGATGTACAAAGCCATGCACTTATACTATTTTGTTTGCTGGA
This sequence comes from Phymorhynchus buccinoides, assembly GCA_017654935.2. Lineage (NCBI taxonomy): Eukaryota > Metazoa > Mollusca > Gastropoda > Neogastropoda > Raphitomidae > Phymorhynchus > Phymorhynchus buccinoides. Next base: position 21,261,093 of record CM065712.1, on the reverse strand, counting down.
ACCATTCCTTTTTTTGGTTGATAAATTTTAAGTCTTTTTATTGCCCGCACACGCATCTCCACCCCGTGAGAGAGAGAGAGAGAGAGAGAGAGAGAGAGAGAGAGAGAGAGAGAGAGATGCTGAAGAGAGAGAGAGAGAGAAAGAGAGAAGAGAGACAGAGAGAGAGAGAGAGAGGAGGTGGGGATGGAGTGTTGTGCATGCTGTTGTTGTTGACCTGACCCTGGCTAAAAGACTCCAGGGATCATCCCAACAGCCGAAGCATTTGAACACTATGGTACAAATACACCAGCTAGGGCTGAGAACATTAGAATACGTAGGTGACCGTTTTTTGTTACCCCGCCACGTGGGCAGCCACACTCCGACTTCCGACTTCGTTTTTTGTTTGTTCGAGACTGATGATGTTATACATAGCTAGTCATGGCTAAAGACAATCCTCGCATATCCTATGCATAGCGAGCATAAACAGCATTTTTGATGTAGCCCTTGTGGTTCTATCCTATGTTAATTGGTCTGGGACACAGCCTTAAGTCAAGGGCGTTGTGTGTGCATGTAGGAAAGAAAGCTTAAAGGGGCACCCCCCCCGGGACGGATGGGTGTTGTCAAGAAACACGTCGAGCTCACCAGGAAAACACCCTTTACAGAGTTTGTAACACTCACTTTGCTCTGGTTTTGCTAGAAATCAAACCGTCAAATCGGCCATTCCTCCTCCTTGGAGGAGGTGCTGGAAGTCAAATTCTTTCAGTGAAAGAGAAGGCGTAATACCTATGTCTTCTCTTTTCTTATGGCCGCCGGAGTTTAGACCAAATCGTGTGCACGAAATTTGTTTTTGTTTTGTTTTATTTTATACAGTTTGGTTTAAACAAATCTTTATTCACTCACTCGGAAACGATCAAACAAAAAGACGAATTAGAGCAACAACAAGCTCGAAGCCTATACCCTGCTCCTTAAATTAACGTCATAATTGAACAATTGATTGAACAGATGGAGACTGCGTTTAAACCAATATAACTGTGAATATACAGTTTTACAGTCTTTTTGCTACTGCCTCTAGCTGAACTTCAGGGCGACTTTGGGCGTCTGCCGAGACCCCTAGCTACTCTACAATGAGAGACTTAGTGCGATTTTTATCACACCACAGGGCATGACGCTCGAGTGGGGCTAAACCTGTCTATTTTATTAGTTGAGGATAAATAAAGATAGAGAGACAGTGAGTGGTCCTACCAATCACCCTCTCTCTCACTACGCCCAAGTAAGAAAATCGCGTGATAAGCCCCTAGTGCATTTGACTGCCCGCTGGCGTGAAAAATATAGCCATAGGTTGACCATTCCAGTAGGGCGGATGACTGACGGGATGTGGCCACACTCCATTCTTTGAGCCCTCCTGCATCATCCGTCGTGCGATCAACCACGAGTGTTAACCACCTACTCTGGGAGTAGAGTCACTCTCGCGTGCCTTCCACTGCTCTGGGAGCAGAGGCACCTACGCATTGTCCTCGGGGTTGGGCCACCCTTCTTCTCTCACAACGACTCCTTCTGCCTCCTCACCTCACTTCTCGTCGTTGGACTTTACTTACGTGAGCATAAATAGGGTGTTAGGGTTTTGTTTTTTTTCCTTTTTTTTTGCAGTTCGATGTGTTATTCGGCTGTCTAGTTGTTAGGGTTTGATCAAAGAAACCACAAACACCACTAACTGTGTATACATTTTGAAGGTAGCTCTGTGCTGTGAAAAGAATAAAATAAATAGTAAAAGATTGTGCTGATTTACTTTTTGTCCCAATGGGGGACAGACAGTGTATGAGCAAGTACATAGAGAGATCTCTTTCGAATTATGGAATTCTCGTCAGTATGTATATCTGCTAACAAACACTATCTTGTGGATCAACCCCAACAGGAAGACATTTCTAATAAAAGAATGGTGTCTTCTCTGCACTAGGCCGAAAAGTCCACAATTTAAGCAAACCAGCACAAGGTGAAAAGAAAAATGAAGAACATTTTGGGTAAAATAGATAAGTTATTAAAATGCGGAAATTGCGATTTGAAAAATTTAATACATGTGGGTAGAAAGAGCCGACCACTGAGGTGATCCTCTAATTAAAGGGATGCAAGTAAATCCTAGTAGTGTAGCTACTCCCTGAACCCAACATGTAAAGAACAGGAAAGTCAGTGCATAATTTGGCAGTGGATCCAATATTGGATGCATGTGGCACACACACCGAAATGGAATATTAAGTTGTGGTAGGTAAAGTTGCCGTAAGAATAACTAAAGATACAGTGATGTTTTTTGAACACTGCTAAAAAAAGGTTGTGGCGCCAGTCGGACCACTCATTGGTGTCATCTGATTGGTCCTACCCTTTGACGAAACTTGCTGTGGAGCCTATTGCGGTGTAGCTTGGACTGTTCTGATTGGACGTTCTTAAAAACGATAGAAGTTCCCTACCCGTAGGCATGTAAATTTCATTTTTCCGATTTGTTTTGGAACCCACCCTCCCCCCTCCCCCCAGTAGGCGAGGGTAGGAAGGGAAGGAAAAGTTTCCCCTTACACTCTTTGTAAAGACTAAAATTTATAAAATATTGTATAAAATTATAAAATAAAATATAAAATATATTTAACTGACTTAATTTTTGTCGGAAAAAATCCTCTGTCATGAGCAGACAGGACCTAGTTGAAGGGGGAGCACGTCTTCCTGGGGAGACCACACGGATCCCCCCCAGTGACAAAATCACTTCTGAGGACATAGAAATCATGTCCAGTGACATCGAGTCAGACGCTGAAACCATAATTTCTAACGTGTCACCAATGGCACTTGATGATGCCAGAGAGGATTCAGTTTTTCAAACCTTTCAAGATCACTCCCCAAGGGGAAAAGAAAAACAAAACGTAAACCTTGCCGATTCCAAGTCCACCAGGAAAAGAAGCAGGCAAGACAGGGGCTCGGACAAAGCCCTGGAACCCCCCCCCAAAACCCCGAAAAAAAAAGACTAAGAGAAAGACGGGGGAGAATCCCCCACCAAATGATCACTTCAATGAACAGACCAACAGAAAAATCCCACAGAACTTAGCCCTCGTCTTCTGTAGACCCCGTCCCGGGGACTCCCAAGGGTAAAGAATCTGTTTGGGGCACGGCGCCCGCAGAAGGAACTGAAAACAACCAAAAACAACAACCAAACGTTAGTCAAAACAGGAGAATTAACCAACCTACCACCACCTGTCTTTTTGAAGCACCCAGTGGTGCTAGAAGATCTAGGTACTGGCCCAGCAACGCTTCGAGCTTTGGGCCCTACATCAAGCTACCAACTTTATAAACAAACAATAGGCCCCATCCTCAGTCAGCGTCCACTTTCCAACAACCGCTGGCTGATTGGGTGTAAATCAGAAAAATAACAACAGCTTGCCAAAATGATTTTTTTTAACAGATCCATATAAAATGTTCCATTCTAACAGTAACAACTGAAGGTGTCATCAAAGGAATAGCTCTAGAAGAAGACACCAAAAACATCGTCCAAAGCATTCCAGAGGCTAAATCTGCATCCAGATTGAAAAACAGAGATGGAACAGACTCAAGAGCTGCTAGGATAGTTTTTAACAAACCAACTCTCCCCACCATGGTTAAAATTAAAGCTGAAGAATTCCGCGTGCACACTTACGTGGCACCGGTCAGAAGATGTAGGAATTGTGCCCGCCTCGGGCACAGTGCAAACCAGTGCCGCTCAAAGAGAGTGACCTGCGTTCGATGTGCCCAGGGCGGACATGATGTCTCTAAATGTAAGTCAACTGTGGAGGATCCCACTTGGGATGCCCGCAATACCAAATAAGGCTTAGGGCAATCCGTATTTGCGGGGAATCCTTCCTTCCCTACTCGGCAGCTATTAGAAAAGCTAAAACAGAATTAGAAACAGAAAAAACAAAGCAAACCCGAGTGTCGTCGGTGCCCTCCCCCTCCCCAAAAGTACACTTGACATGGAGGAAAGAAGACCGATATAGAACTAGCCCTCCAGGCAGCTAGCTGCCAAAGTGATAGGTAATCAGGATACGTCGTCTCAAGTGACGATACAGACAAACAGCCTTCCAAATTCCACTTCAAGCAACGAAGCAGTGAAGTCACTAAAACCAAAGTCAAACAAGAAAAAACACTTCAGACCCAGAATAACTAGTTCAAGAGCCAAAACACTCAGAAACAGAGCTCAAGAATTAAAATAGCATTGGCAAATGCAGCAACGGGGAAAAAAAGAAGAAATTATAAATAAACGAATTGAAAGACAAACGGAATCCATCGTAACTAAATTAACAACATACATGGATAGTGTAATAACAAACTGTTTCAAAAAGTTTCAAGAACAAGGCTCAAACTCAATTCCAACCCAAACAGCTGCAGAACTCAATACTTTCACTCAAACAGCTTCTAGCAAATCCCCACAAGAACTGTTTATGACTAATATTCTGGTTAGCCTCGCCAAAGCGAAAACCACCAACAAACCCAGTCTCTTATTAGAAGGACTGTCATCTATTATTACACCCTCCAACACTACTCCTGTCCCCATGCCACAAGATAGTAATCTTTATCGCCTGGCACAACTAGTGTGCGAGCCAGGAGAGACATATAGACAAAGGCAAAGAATAGTGTCCCAGGCTTCCAAAACCAAACAGTTACATGCCTAGTGGCAATAGAAAATCGATTTTAACCTGAAGTTTTAGTGGATAAGGTTTATCGAAACCTCCTATTTTTATCCTGTCTAAGTATAAGGCCACTTTGAATATCCTGCAGTGGAACTGCAGATCCATAAATACAACGAAGGATTACTTAATAAATTTTTTAGCTACAACTTCCACACAGTATCATATACTGTGTATTCAATCTTTAAATGTAATTTTTTCCCAGTTACCAAACATTGATGGCTTTTGCTACCCACCAAGCGTTAGAAATACTGTAGGTAAAGTTAAAACAGCAACTTATGTAAGTATAAATTTATATTATACTAAACAACTGCCTACTGTTTCAAATATAGATGATACTCAGTATTCAAATACTATTCAAATTCAACTAGAACCTCGAAATTTACTATCAAAATATAAGAAGTAATATATTAAATGCTTGTCAACAATCGATACCAATGACCACACAAAATGAAACCACTGTCAGTTTCACCAGAAATAACCACTGGTGGAATGGAGAGTGTGCAGAAGCAGTCACAAACAAGCACCAACAAAGTATATTTAATACATTTCCAACAACAGAAAATTTTGAAGATAAAAAAATAGCTGAAAAAAATAGTAAAAAGATGGTAGCAAAAGCTAAATTAGAATACTTTACTGACGACAAAATCACAAACTATACAGACTTGGGAAAGGCCTGGAAGAACCTAAAAAAAAATTAATTAAAAGGATGTTTAAGGGAAACTAGAGTTTTGAACAAGAACAAGAAACTTACTACAAACAATCAAGAGACAGCCAATATCCTAGCAGAAACTTTTGCCAGTGCAAGTCAAACTAAATTTCTTCCACAACATGAACAACATAGAAGAGCTAAAATACCAACAACTGAAAAGTCAACTAATAATAATGACGTAATTAATGCACCGCTCACTTTTGCCGAGCTTGCTAGAGCCCTCAGATTAACAAAGAAAGTTAAAAAAGCTACAGGAGAAGATCCAATCTCCTATGGAATAATTAAAAAAACTACCCCAATCGTATCTAAAGATCATTCATAATTTCTACTCTAGGTGTTGGGTGAGGGGGGAGGTGCCACAGGCCTGGAAAGAGGCACAGGTAGTGGGTATCCCGAAACCCAGAAAACCGAGACAGGACCCAAAAAGCTACCGGCCCATCTCCCTCACCCCTCACCTGGGGATAATACACGAAAAAATCGTTAAACAACGATTAGAATACTTTTTACAAAAAAATAATATTTTACCCCCTTTTCAAGCAGGATTTCGTAAGCACAGAAGCTGTATTGAGCAGGTAGTCAAATTAACTTCCCATGTCAGAAAGGCGTTCACCCGAAAGAGGAAGGTACTGGCCACCTTCTTCGACATTAAAGGGGCCTACGACACTGTCTGGCATGGGAAGCTGCTTCAAAAAATAAGCAAGCTCGGCATAGAGGGCAACATGTTTAATTTTATTAAAACATTTTTAGAAAATCGCAAAATGAAAGTTAAAGTAGGAAACTCATTCTCAACAGCCCACAATTTGGACATGGGTGTACTTCAGGGAAGCATAGTTGCACCAATACTTTTTAATATTATGTTACATGATATAAATTTGACTTTGCTTAAATTATCTAACATTACAATGTATGCGGACGACATCGCGATATGGACGTCCGCGTGCAAAGCTAATGCTAAAAGTAGAACTTTTCAAAAGTTTTATAAAAGCCACCAAAAGAATACAACCGCCATAGCAACTTACCTTGAAGAAAATGGCTTTACGCTATCATCTGAAAAGTGTCAGTTTATGGGTTTTGCAAATCTAAAAACAACAAACATAACATTAGATATTCTAGGGAATGTGAAACAACAAAGCTCCAAAGTAAAAAATTTAGGAGTAACCCTAACTCCAAATCTTAACTGGAATGCCCATATAACATATTTTATTAAAAAAGCCAACCAGGCACTAAATTTCATAAAAACTATTTCCACAGAATAGTGGGCAAAGAACCCCAAATTTTTAACCTATTTAGTTAACACTAGATTAAGTAGATTAACCTACGGAATGGAAGTTTTTCACTCCCTAAGTAAAGACCAAGTACAACGGCTGCAATCAATGGAGTGCAGAGCACTCAAAACAGCCCTAGGTATACCATCCTACGCGATTAATAAACTGGTTTACAGAGATGTGGGATGGTTGCCACTCGAAAACCTTATAAAGTTAAACTGTGCCAAATTTATAACTAGATGGTACGCTGTAAAAACAGACACAGACTTTATAATGGATATCCAAGAGCCATCCTTGGATTATTCAAAACTACAAAGGAAACAACCTCTTTTATATTCAAAAACAAAAGATATAATTTGTTACTCAAAAAGCCTATTTGCCAAAGCAAATCTCGAACTAAGGGACGTTGCCCCTCATCCCGTAGCAACTTTCCCTACGTGGGAAAGAGAAGAAGCTATATTTGACGTAACATTACACGAACAATACTCCAAACAGGACATAAATGTAATCGGCGCCGCAGCTAAAGAAAAAATTCACGGTTTAAGACACTACATGCAAATTTTTACTGATGGCTCCAAAATTGAAAATAAGATTGGATGTGCTTTTGCCATCCCCTCACTTAAAATAGTTAAATCATTTCAACTAAATGATTACTTGTCAATTTTTAGTGCTGAACTGTGGGCCCTGTTGGAGGCCTGCAGCTTACATAAATAACTTACCGAATCCACCGATAAATGTGACTATTTTTACAGATTCACTATCTTCGATCCAAGCTATTCAAAATGAAACATCAAACAGATTTGAAGTGATAAGTGAAATTAATTTATTGTTACATTATATTAAATTAAAAGGAACAAATTTACAAATAATATGGATCCCGTCCCATACAGGTATAAAAGGTAACGACCAGGCAGATAGGGCTGCAAAACAGGCAGCCCAGGGCCACGCAGGGACAAAAATAGATATAAAACTATCAATTAAAGAAGCAAAAGCAAAATTAAAAACATCAGCTTTTCAGGAGTGGGCAGAAGAACTAGAAGAATATACTAAAACTCACCCGCAAGATCATAAGATAGTTTTTCAAGGTTTATTTTTAAATATCCAACGATCCTTACAGTCAATAATACTCAGACTTAGAACAGAATCAGAACGCTGTAAATTTGTAGAAATAAAGTGTAAATGCAATGAGGTACTGAACGTAAACCATCTCTTCAACCCATGCGTAGAAATTAAAATAGAACTTAAAGATTTATTAGATAAATTGAAATTACATAATATTAATTATACTAAAAAAGACATTCTTACTAAGGGGTCGGAGGGATGGTCCCCAGCTGTATGGCTGGCGGAGACCCTCAGACAGTCACCCCTTGGTCGTTACTTTTGATCGGCTAATGTAGAACATAAAAGGCCCGTCTCTTAAAACTAACACTTTTTAACACGCCGCGTTTAGCTTAAAGTGTGAATAAGCTCCGCGTTCAGAGTCCCCCCCCCCCGCATAAGGACTCTGCTCGCGACGACCTGCCCCTGTTTGATCCGGGGAGGAGGGGTCCCTCTCCCTCCCTCCCCCCGGCCAAACAAGTAGGAATCGTAGCCTCTTAATAACTATTTTATAAATGTAAATGATGAACAAATATTATCGTACATTTAATCCCTGTTGGACTCTAAGATTGGGACAGGTGGGGGGGGGGGGGGGGGGGGACGACACTGGTCTCTGTTTTTTCCTCCCCCCCCCCCTGTTTGATCTGTTTCCCCTGCTCTCCCCCCATCTCTTAACAAAGTTTACCAGGACTCGGCCTCATTTGTTTGCGCCTTTTAGAGTCCGAGGTTACAAATAGATTTACTTTTTAATCAAATCCAACAGGGACCCACTTAAACTTTTAATACTAGTATCGGTTTCGGTAGAAACCAATGCGACAGCTTCGGCTCATTTTAAATGTAGCCTTTGGCTGATGGCACTGGTTGCCATGGAGTCAATGGCTGAATGTACAGTTTTAACTCTTTTGGACAAAATAAAGTATTTTTTGTAAATAATTGTGCCCTCCTAGTAGGGCAGACCTTAACTGATTTTTAAACTTTTTCGACTTCATTTTAAACGGTGGTCCTGGAAATTTTAACCAGAAGATGCCTAAATACAAAATTTTATCATAAATTTTATATACCAAAATAAATATTATTAAAACTAGCTAGCTAGTTAACAACGGGTCAAGCAAATACGAGCCATGGCACCTAAATTGAAACTTTATTAAAACAAAATTAAAAACTTTATTAAAAAATAATTAAATGTTTTTTCTCTCTCCCCCCCCCCCCTCTTTTCCCCACAACTTTATAAATATGTAATGTCCCATATGGTATTTTTAAGAGCGGGAGGACGTAAAGCTTTAATTTGTCTTCTTCTGTATCTGTATTTGATACGTTGAAGGAGCCTATGAAGGCTATTACTCAACGGAAAAGGGAGAGCGCTTTGCGAGTTTAAAAACTTGTACTGTCCTGATGGTATGACAGTGCATTTAAAATACTGTCCTCAAGATCCCGAAGAGTCCCGACGAAGCAGACAGACATGGGTGTGTTCTGAATAAAACTCACAACTTAGTGCGAAGTTTTCTTTGTTTTTGTTTTCTGTGAAAGAAAAAAAGAAAATGGTTCCAATGAAATTTCAAACTGCTTTTGCAAGAAACCATCGAAAGGCGTAAGTAAAGTTGTGTCTAATAGACGTGTTGTGTTTTTATAATTATTTGAACGCTGTCAATTGTTCGATGGGCAACTTAGGACGATAAATTGACCGCCAGAGGGCAGTCCAACCCGTTAGGGGCTTATCACGCGCTATACTTAGTTGGGCATAGTGAGAGAGAGAGAGAGAGAGAGAGAGGAGAGACGAGAGAGAGAGAGAGAGAGAGAGGGTGGGATTCGAGAGAGGACCCGAGGAGCAGGAAGGAGAGAGGTGGATTCCCTCTCTCTCTCTCTCTATCACGCGCTATTCTTAGTTGGACGTAGTTAGATTCATCACCCTCTCTCTCTCTATCTCTCTCTCTCTCTCTCTCTCTCTCTCTCTCTCTCTCTCTCTCTCTCTCTCTCTCTCTCTCTCTCTCTCTCACTGCACCCAACTAAGAATAGCGCGTGATAAAGCCCTTAACGGTTGGGGACTGCCCTCTGGCGGTCAATTTATCGCCCTAAGCTGCCCCTTCACAACACTCAGACCATGTTCAGGGATAGTAACTCTTCCTAGTCGAATTTGTTGTCAACAAAATAATGCATTTTCTTATTTCGTATATTTTACGCATCTTGGTAATCAATCAATCAATCAATCAATCAATCAATATGTTTATTGTCCCCAGAAGAAAATGTTTTGTGCAACGATAAAATGACAAACTAAGACAATAGTAAAATGTCTTAGGAATGGCTCCAACCCAGCTGCGTGCGCATCTCGACCATTCCAACGGAAGTGTCGCCATCTTAGTCCTTATTTGTGTGTAAACAAAGTGAACAATTTATCTAAATGTGTAAAGAAAACATCCAGATGTTATAAATACAGTTTAGATAAGTTTCGAATTGGAACAGCCAAATACGCAGCATCGATCTGGCATTTTTCAAAAAAAGGTAAGGACTAAGATGGCGGTCTCCCATAATATGGCGCTCCTTGTGGCCGGATATGACGACACGTGGGTACCAGCAATAGGGTTAGGAACATGTCAGAGTTAATGTTAGTATTTTTTGAAGACATTTGCGCTACAATTTATGCGTCCCGTGATTGAGCGCTGTATCCGTAGCCTGGAGAAATTGAGATACGGGCCCGTACAATCGCCAAAATAATTACAACCATTCTTCTTCTTCTTCTTCTTTTTCTTAATAATAATAATAATAATAAACGGATATTTATATAGCGCTTTTTATCGAGCACAAAGCGCTTTACAATCAGCATTGAAACACTCACACACGCACACACACGCACAGCAGACACACACGCAAAACAGAAACACACGCACGTACGTGCACGCACGAGAGTGAACGCGTTCTTGCACACAGACGTACACACACATATTTCATCAAACATACAGAAAACACATTCTCACTGAAACGCACACAAACGTATCCAAACATACACTTGTACAAACGCGCGCACACGCACGCGCGCACGCACACGCACGCACACGCACACACACGCACACACACACTTCTTCTTCTTCTTCTTCTTCTTCCCGTCCGGCCAACTTCATCATTATTCTCCTTCTGCTTCTTCTTCTCTTTGGGGCCCACGATCACAAGGCGTTCAATGCTGCACTTGGTCATCTCCAAATATGGAAAATGACGCCATTCGCGTGACTGTCGGTTTTCAGCGAAACTTTAGAATGTTGTATCTTTTAACCATTCAATCTGAAATTAAACTGACTCTAACCCTAACCCTAACCCTATCCCTAACCCTAACCAAAACCTTAAACCGTCAAAACAATTGAGTGTTCCAGTTTAGAGATGACCAAGTGCAGTCGTGAACGCCTAGTTCCACGATCATTCAGTTGATCGTTCTCAGATTCTGGCACCCTCGGGTTACAGCACTACAGACGCGCTTGGGGCCGATATTAAACAGCAGCGGAAGCTCCGCGGGAGTCCTGTCGCATATCTTATGGCCCTTGAGATAATAATAATAATAATAATAATAATAATAATGATAATAATAATAATAATAATTATAATATTTTTTATCCCCCCCCCCCCTCCTCATTGTAAATAATGTAAACCTGTTTTGTTCTTTATATCTATTATGATCTGTGTTTCTATCTTTTCATATATATTATAATCAGTGTTTATGTACAATGCTTTGTTTATTTTATTTTGTTCTTGTGTGTACGTGAAGGCATTACTCTCCCCTCACACCTCCCTTTCGCCCTCTCTTCTCGTCCATATCCCCTCCCTCCTCCCTTTTCCCCCTCCAATTCCTATCTGTCTCCCCCACCACACCCTTTCCCCCTCCATTCCCTGTCGGCCCC
>CM065712.1:21242864-21248964 GCA_017654935.2 Phymorhynchus buccinoides | reverse complement strand
ATTAACGATTAAACAAATTTCAACGAGATACGTTTTTAACCAGCATTATGTCACCTATTAATACTTTTTTTTAATATATATTTTATTATTTATTTTTTAGCGGTTGTATTATCACACGGAACACAAACAACCATGTGCTTTTAAGAATAAAAATACAATTGAAAACAAGTTGTAAGCATTATAATCCATGTTGATGAAAATGATGTTTTACGTCCTCTCGGTCATAGACACATATGGGACATTTGTAGATACAAAGATGGTGGGAACAATACTGGCTGCAATGCCCGGAGGCAGTGCAACACCAGTAAAGTCCCGAGTTTGTAACAATACAGATAGGTGTAGCGGTAGCGGTAACCACGCCTCGGTTAAACCTCATCGGGCTATGGTACCGCCACATTACCACATTACTACCGCATTGTATCCATTGCACCACAATTACTCTATACTGTACCACAACGTGAAAAAATACATGGAAAATATATTTCTGATTACTAAAATAATAATGATTTATGATAATAAAAAGAAGATGATTCACTGATACTTGCTTTCCAGATAAAAAGAAAGGAGTAACATAAGCTTTTGCGTGTGTGAAAGAAAATATACACTCGTGAAAATGTTAACGAATTCTTAAAACTATCATTGCATTAATGACACAAAGTCCAACGAGTATATGGAATGTATTATTAGGTATTATTAGGTATTAGGTACTTTATAGTCACAGATGCGTCTCTGTGAAATTCGGGTTGCTCCCACCTGGAGAGATGTGTCGCAGCCAGAGGCGCGCCACCCATTTTTTTTTTTTTTTTTGCATGCGATTTTTGTCACTGATGAAGGGGGGGGGGGGTGGGGGGGGGGGTAAATTTTGACCAAATGACAACCCTTTTTTTTAATCTTTTTCGTTGCCACTGGGTTTAACGTATGCTAAGTGCATGGGCACACGGGACCTCGGTTTATCGTCTCATCCGAAAGACTCCACGTTCAGACCGTTAAGGCCTAGTGCAAAAAGAGAGGGGAAAATCCCCTGTACCCAGGTTCGAAACTCGGGTTTACTTGACACGAAGCGAACGCGATACCACTGTGCCACTCTAGCAAGGGAAAAGCTGCAAAGGAATGATCTCTCCGTGAATGTAATCAATATTCTACAATAACCGGTCCATGTTTGTCTTGAAGTATCAGAAAACTGATAATAAAGGCAAAAGATATCAAATCAATCAGTTAGAAAATATTCATTTTTAACATGGATTTTAGCAAACGCTTCGCAAATGGTAACATAAACCAAACAGTTACAAGACTTCTTGTCTTTCAAAGAGTTTTTGATATATTATAGAGTACCAAGGGGGGGTTGCGTAGCCCTCAAGATGACGCAAGCATGACGTGATTTCTCTACAATCTCTACGATTTCAGGGGGGGGGGGGGGGGGGGGGGGGGGTATGCGCGTTCCCAGCCAACACACAGACATGTTAGTACTCTAAGTTTAATCTGTCACATTCTTAGCTGGTTTCTTTTACATAAATGTTTGTATTTATTCTGTTGACATGTGTGTGCAATACATGTTTCATGTAGTACCTCCCGTGGGGATACCGGGGGGGGGGGGGGCTTCCGTACAAATAGTTCCCCCACCTTCTGGAAGACCTGTGCTTGTAACTTCCTCTCATCTGTCTCTCTCTTTGACTCTGCCCTTTTCCCTTTGCTTCGTGTTATCTACTATCTTTCTGACTTTGGGCCCATTCTCCTGCCTTTCCCCCAAAAAAAACCTCCACCCTTCCATAATATAGTTTTCTCCTTTGAGCTCCTCCGAAATCGGAATGTGTCGGTTGAATGCAGCGAGGAGACCAGTGAAAACTGGAAAACGGACACGTACGTACCCATTGTGGCCTTATGGCCTGGAAACGCAGAAGAAGAAGAAGAAGTTTCATGTAGCTTTATGCTCTCCAATGCAATTGTGGTACGTGAAGACCCCCCCCCCCCCCCCACCACCCCACCCCCCCACCCCGCACGCACTCTTTGGGCAATGCTTATGTGTTTAAGTGTGATGTTTATTTATATATATTAAATTAAAATATATATATTAAATATTAAATGTTGTAGGGGAGAGTGGGGGGGCGTGAACACGAGCTATTAATGTGCACAATACTGGAATGAGAATCGAATCTTTAGTCTCAATGTTTTTTTAAAACAATTTTTTTACGTCTTGAATTCTTATCACTGCTACTGTTTTTTTTTTTATCTTATTGGAGTGTGACTAGTATTGTCGGCATTTGGAGGCTTTGCACCGAGGAAGAGACATGGTCTCGAAATTTTAATAAATCTTTTAACAGTTATTTCCATTTGTTGTGTTTTCTTTATTATTTTTTTCTGCTATAATCGGCTGGGTTCTGCCATTGCCTCCCTACTAAGGAGGAAAAAACTAAACTAGCCCTCTTTATGTTTTTTTTAGAACATAGATCAAAATGCCAAATTAATCAAACTGGTGTTGGTTTTAATGTCCGTAGGGGAAGACGGGGTAAAAAGCGCATGGGCGGGTAAGAAGCCCACCCCAATTATCTCATGAAATGAAGCAAATTTCAGTCTCATTTTGCCCATGAGACGAGCGTTAATGTCTAGCATTCGTCTCATGGGCAAATTTGACTGAAATTTTCTTTATTTCATGAGATAATTGGGGTGGGCTTCTTACCCGCCCATGCGCTTTTTACCCCGTCTTCCCCTAATTTCAAAGAGATAGGGACAAAGAAGTTTTAAACAATGTTACCATATATAATTATGTCTGCACGTGCATTTCATCTACATGAATTGAACTAATAAATGTTTCTTGCCTCGTTTTCTCTTATTTTGACTTGATAACGCGGAGAGCCGAATGTTCCCTATTGGACATAATCAATTTAGAGGTGGGGGGGGGGGGAAACCCCCGGTTTGAACCGAAAAACCGGTGCTAAACTTTCGCGGTTCGAAAAAACGGTAAAAGTTGCTGTGAACCGGTTTTGTTAACTGCAAACTGAAAGTGTTTCTTAGAATAACGCATTCTTTTCGAAGAACAACACTGATTCTCAGCGCAGATTGGGTGTTTGTAAACCAGAAGTCCGTGTTGTAAACCAAGAGTAGCTGTTTCTAGTTTGTGGTGGTGTATGGCTTTGACTTTGACTGAGTGTTGAGTTGAGTGTGTGTGTGTGTGTGTGTGTGTGTGTGTGTGTGTGTGTGTGTGTGTGTGTGATAAGTCATAAGTTTCATTATTGTGTGTGTGTATGTGTGCGCGTGCGTGCGTGTGTGGTGAATATTCTGACAAATGAACATGTGTTTGCAAACGTGAAACTAGTGATGCGAGTACTGGTAAAAAATAAAACCCCGGTTCGGTAAAACCGGTTCTCAACTCTAATCATCATCATGATTGTAGAGAGAGTGACTCGGTTTCCATTCCGTACTACTTTCCCTCTTCACCACCTCCCCCTTTCCGTCTTCACCCCCCCCCCCTCCCCTACACCCCCCCCCCCCTCCCCTACACCCACCCCCACCCCGAACCTACCCTCTGTTGATATATTCTTTTCCCCCATCACGCCTTTTCCCTCTTTTAGTTCAAAAGAGTGGAATATGAAAATACTTCTTTTAAAAAAAATATTTTTTTTTTTTCTTCTCTGTTATGATTGTTTTTATCCCTTATGGCCGGCCGTGTACACACACATAAGCGGATATTCCGTGCGGAAACCAGTGTGCGCAATGCATAAATAAGTGAAACAAAGAAGGGAAAAGAAATTTCCCGAATTTCCCCTATATGCGTCAACTTTCATCCTTTTTTTCTTCCACTTATTTAGGGTTTTCCGTGCGGAACTTACGCGTCTAATGTGAACCCGTCCTTACCCTGTTTCCTTCCCCCTTTCAGCCCCTTCCCTCCCCCCCCCCCCCCCCCCCCCCCCCCCCCCCCCCCCCCCCCCCCCCCCCCCCCCCCCCCCCCCCCCCCCCCCCCCCCCCCCCCCCCCTTCAGTTCCCCCCCCCCCCCCCCCCCCCCCCCCCCCCCCCCCCCCCCCCCCCCCCCCCCCCCCCCCCCCCCCCCCCCCCCCCCCCCCCCCCTCCCCCCCCCCCCCCCCCCCCCCCCCCCCCCCCCCCCCCCCCCCCCCCCCCCCCCCCCCCCCCCCCCCCCCCCCCCCCCCCCCCACCCCCCCCCCCCCCCCCCCCCCCCCCCCCCCCCCCCCCCCCCTCCCCCCCCCCCCCCCCCCCCCCCCCCCCCCCCCACCCCCCCCCCCCCCCCCCCCCCCCCCCCCCCCCCCCCCCCCCCCCCCCCCCCCCCCCCCCCTCTCCTTTCCCCGATTACTAGCCCCGTCTTTACGTCTTCCCCTAGAGAATGTAGAAAATATGGAAGGCTTTGTTGTTGTTGTTGTGTGATATGGCTCCCCCCAACCTGCGTGCGCATCTCGACCATTCCAACGGAAGTGTCGCCATCTTAGTCCTTGTTTGTGTGTAAACAAAGTGAAAATGTTATCTAAATGTGTAAAGAAAACATCCAGATGTTATAAATACAGTTTAGATAAGTTTCGAATTGGAACAGCCAAATACGCAGCATCGATCTGGCATTTTTCAAACAAAGTTAGTGACTAAGATGGCGGTCTCCCATAATATGGCGCTCCTTGTGGCCGGATATGACGACACGTGGGTACAAGCCATTGTTCCAACGTCTTCTTCTTCAAATCAAATCAAATCAAATCTAATCAAATCAAATCATCTTTATTATCTCATAACTGAGAAATTGCAGCCAGGTGCACATAAGAAAAACAACAACAATAAACACATTTATCAACAAAAACAACAACAATTAACACATTTATCAACAATTAAAGAATATAAACTAATAACTTATAACACTGCAATATTGTAGTGCTGGACGAATACGAATACAAATTCAATCCCAAGGAGATGGACAGGCTGCTCAGCAAAACAATCACTCGATGCAGTGCATTAAGAGTTCAACAGATGAATTGATCTTGGTAAGAAAGTTTTCTGTGCTCTTATTTTCAGTTTTAGAGTTCTGTATCGACGGCCCGATGGTAATACTTCATAGTATTTTGTCAGAACATGACTGTTATCATTAAGAATTTTCCTGGCTTTCTTGACTACTTGTCTGTCATACAACTCTTGCATACCACTCTGCCTTGCACCCACAACTTTACTGCACACATTCACCATATCACTCAACACGCGCTTACTTTATATACTCAAGCTTCCATACCAACAGATAAATGACACAGTAAGAACAGATTCAATGCAACATCGGTAGAAGGTTTGAAGAATATCTGAACAGACACCAATATTCCTTAGCCTCTGAAACAAAAGATCCTGGACTGACTCTTCTTGTGTATATGCTCAATGTGTTTATCAAAAGTAAGTTTCTTGTCTAAAACTGTGCCTAGGTATTTGTACTCATCAATTCTTTCAACTGTTTCACCATCAATTTCCAAATGTGGCACTGGCACTGGGTTTCTACGAAAATCTACAAGCAGTTCTTTTGTTTTAACAACATTTAAATCCAGATAATTATCTTTGCACCATGAACACAACCTTTTGACTTCACTGAAGTACACAGAATCAGAGTTTGACAAATCTTCTTCTTCTTCGATCAGTTTCCTGTCAATCATGAGCGCAGATGCGTCATGCTGCCGTTACGCGCCTAACTAAGAAATAGTTAGGCCCAGCAAGTCCGACTTCGGCTGGAGGAGGAAATGTTTTTGAAAGAGTTTCGTGAAAAAAGGCAGGAGGAGAATGGACCGGTGGTAAGGCAGAAAGATAGTAGATGACAGTAAGCAAAGGGAAAAGGCAGAGTCAAAGAGAGTGACAGATTAGAGGAAGTTACAAGCACAGAACTTCCAGAAGGTGGGGGAATTATTTATACCACAATAACTTATGTTATGGGTCATTGTTGATGCGCGTGATACCGAGGCACAGATATTATTATGTTCTGATAACAGACCCAAGCGCATCGTCCGAGCGCGAGTCATTCAGAAACGACAGAAAGAGCACACGCGCACGCGCGCACAAGCAAGCACACGCGCGCGCACGCGCACACACACTGACACACACACACACGCACACACACACAGAGACACACACACACACAATA
>CM065712.1:21227864-21240364 GCA_017654935.2 Phymorhynchus buccinoides | reverse complement strand
TATTAACATAAGTAACAACAGAGAATATTATTGAAGTTTAAAATTATGAAATACAGATAAATACAAATTATTAGATTATTACATGATGAACATTCCAGAAATAATTGAAGTTTTAAAACTCTCTGAAATACATTATATTTTTATTTTTCCAAATTATGAGAAATCGGATTATTAAGCTACTGATTGTGATCCACGTTGCATGCTAAATAAATCACATTTTAAGTTCTTGAATTTTGTATGTAATTTCGCATTGGTTTACTTGCAGTTTTTATTGGGCAGCGATTTAATGCTCCCAAAAAATAGATGATTTTGACAAAAAAACAGATGCTTGTGGCAAAAGAAAAGACAATCTAACCCTAACCCTATCCCTAACCCTAACCACGGAAAGAACCAAGAAATAGAGCAGGAGGGTGTAAATCTACATATTTGCCGAGAAATCGATGTACAAAGCCATGCACTTATACTATTTTGTTGCTGGAACCATTCCTTTTTTTGGTTGATAAATTTTAAGTCTTTTTATTGCCCGCACACGCATCTCCACCCCGTGAGAGAGAGAGAGAGAGAGAGAGAGAGAGAGAGAGAGAGAGAGAGAGAGAGAGAGAGAGGAGAGAGAGAGAGAGAGAGACAGAGAGAGAGAGAGGTGGGGATGGAGTGTTGTGCATGCTGTTGTTGTTGACCTACCCTGGCTAAAAGACTCCAGGGATCACCCCAACAGCCGAAGCATTTGAACACTATGGTACAAATACACCAGCTAGGGCTGAGAACATTAGAATACGTAGATGACCGTTTTTGATTACCCCGCCACGTGGGCAGCCACACTCCGACTTTGTTTTTTGTTTGGTCGAGACTTATGATGTTATACTAGGAGCTAAAGACAATCCTCGCATATCTATGCATAGCAAGCATAACACAGCATTTTGATGTAGCCTTGGTGTTCTAGCCTATGTTAATTGGTCTGACACAGCCTTAAGTCAAGGCGTTGTGTGTGCATGTAGGAAAGAAAGCTTAAAGGGGCACCGTGACGGATGGGTTTTGTCAAGAAACACGTCGAGATCACCAGGAAAACACCCTTTGCAGAGATCGCAACACTCACTTTGCTCTGGTTTCCTAGAAATCAAACCGTCAAATCGGCGATTCCTCCTTGGCGGAGGTGCTGGAAGTCAAATTCTTTCAGTGAAAGAGAAGGCGTAATACCTATGCCTTCTCTTTTCTTATGGCTGCCTGAGTTTAGACCAAATCGTGTGCACGAAATTTGTTTTTGTTTTGTTTTATTTTATACAGTTTAACAAAACTCACTCGGAGTTTCGCTCGAAGCTTATACCGTGCTCACAACAAAGGAAATAGCTCCTTTTTTTTTTAATATACTGCACTACAAAGAAGAAAAAGGAAATAGCTTCAACTGCACACAAAGAGTGAACCTTCACCCACCCCATCCAAAATGGCTTCTCTCTCCGGCATCTCCGACAAGGAGGAATCGCCGTTTTGACGGTTTGATTTCTAGGAAACCAGAGCAAAGTGAGTGTTCCGATCCTTGAAAAGGCTGTCTTTCTGGTGATCTCGACGTGTTTCTTGCAAAAAAATCTCATCCGTCAGGGTGCCCCTTTAAAGACGGGGGACACGTTTTGTGAAGTATTAATATGGCCACAGACCCCCCATTTGAAAAGATACTTTTAATTTAAAAAAAAAATTGTATCGTGCAGTCCCCCCCGTGGGGATACCTGGGGGTCTTTTGTATAAATAGTTCCCCCACCTTCTGGAAGTTCTGTGCTTGTAGCTTCCTCTAATCTGTCACTCTCTTTGACTCTGCCTTTTCCCTTTGCTTGCTGTCATCTACTATCTGTCTGCCTTTCCGGTCCATTCACCAGCCCCCCTTTTTATTTTTTTTAATAGACATCACTTTCAAAAAGATTTCCTCCAGCCGAAGTCAGACATGCTGGGCCTAATTATTTCTTACTTAGGCGCATAACGGCAGCATGATGCATCTGCGCTCATAATTGACAGGAATCTGTCTGAGCGATCGAAGAAGAAGAAGAAGAAGAAGAAGAAGAAGAAGCAGCATCTTGGCAGTGTGAGCAAATAAATCTGAAAGAAAGTGGCAATCTATGCCAAGATAGTACGACACAAACAAATACACAAGGGCAGAGTGACGTCATTTTATTGACGAGACAAATCAGCACAATAATAATAATAATAATAATAAAAGTAGATTGAAAAGAATCACCCGCGGAGCCCGCGTTGCTAGTTTTCAAGGTCATGACCTTGACCTTGACCCCAAAAGGCACATTTATAAATCTCAGCCAACATTCCCACCCGATTTCATCTTGGGAACTCCATTTTTCCGACTCCCCAATTTTCAGGGTCCAGCCATCTCTTTGACCTTGACCTTGACCTTGATTGGTCAACAATATTCAGAAGGAGCATAAGCCAAACCACCTTCATACCAAGTTTCAACATCCTATGTCGACTGGTGCCTGAGATATGGCTACAAATAGATTGTCAGTTTCCAAGGTCATGACATTGACCTTGACACCAAAAGGCACATCTACAGTACCTAGCCTACATGCACATCAAGTTTCATCTTCCTATCCTTATTCCTTCATGGTGATATGCTGTTATCTTGGGAAGTCCATTTTTCCGACCCCCCCGATTTTCAGGGTCCAGCGATCTCCTTGACCTTGACCTTGATTGGTCAACAATATTCGGAAGGAGCAGAAGCCAAACCACCTTCATACCAAGTTTCAACATCCTATGTCGACTGGTGCCCAAGATATGGCTAAAAATAGATTGTCAGTTTCCAAGGTCATACGTCAAGGTCATGACCTTGACCTTGACACCAAAAGGCACATCTACAGTACCTAGCCTACATGTACATCAAGTTTCATCTTCCTATCTTTATTCCTTCATGATGATATGCTGTTAACACCCCACCCACCCCACACACACACATACATACATACACAACAAAAACAATATCACCTTCGCTCCGTAAACTCCGCGGGTGATAATAATAATGAGCATTTATATGCGCTTATTCTTAAGCAAGCCCTAAGCGCTTACAATAATAAAAAAATAAATGAATAAAATCTGTCCGAGATTTACGGAAGATCCCGAAGATTCCCGAAGAAACAGACGACACATGGGTGTGTTCTGAATGAAACTCACAACTTAGCAAAACATAAAAGGAAAATCTGCATAAATTTCAACAAAAGAAAATTTGTCCAAGATTTACGGAAGATCCCGAAGATTTCCGACGAAGCAGACGACACATGGGTGTGCTCTGAATAAAACTCACTGTATCTGCCTCTGTATCTGTCACACCTTACACTCATCATCAAGAGACACACGGCGGGCCAGTTGGAAAGTCCTTTGGGAGAGAGAGAGAGAGAGAGAGAGAGAGAGAGAGAGAGAGAGCACTTGCAGCATTACATCTTTTTGCTACTGCCGTTGCTTCCCTCTAGCTGAACTTCAGGGCGACTTTGGGCGTCTGCCGAGACCCCTAGCTACTCTACAATGAGAGACTTAGTGCGATTTTTCTCACGCCAGAGGGCATGACGCTCGTGTGGGGCTAATCCTCTCTATATTATTAGTTGGGGATAAAGAGAGAGAGAGAGACAGTGAGTGGTCCTACCATCACTCTCTCTCTCACTACGCCCAAGTAAGAAAATCGCGTGATAAGCCCCTAGTGCATTGACTGCCCTCTGGCGTGAAAAATATCGCCATAGGTTGACCATTCCAGTAGGGCGGACGACTGACGGGATGTGGCCACACTCCATTCTTTGAGCCCTCCTGCATCATCCGTCGTGCGATCAACCACGAGTGTTAACCACCAACTCTGGGAGTAGAGTCACTCTCGCGTGCCTTCCACTGCTCTGGGAGCAGAGGCACCTACGCATTGTCCTCGGGGTTGGGCCACCCTTCTTCTCTCACAACGACTCTTCTGCCTCCTCACCTCACTTCTCGTCGTTGGACTTTACTTACGTGAGCATAAATAGGGTGTTAGGGTTTTGTTTGTTTTCCATTTTTTTGCAGTTCGATGTGTTATTCGGCTGTCTAGTTGTTAGGACAGATCAAAGAAACCACAAACACCACTAACTGTGTATACTTTTTGAAGGTAGCTCTGTGCTGTGAAAAGAATAAAATAAAAGTAAAAGATTGTGCTGGTTTACTTTTTGTCCCAATGGGGGACAGAATAGTGTATGAGCATGGTACATAGAGAGATCTCTTTCGAATTTGCATGGAATTCTCGTCAGTATGTATATCTGCTAACAAACACTATCTTGTGGATCAACCCCAACAGGAAGACATTTCTAATAAAAGAATGGTGTCTTCTCTGCACTAGGCCGAAAAGTCCACAATTTAAGCAAACCAGCACAAGGTGAAAAGAAAAATGAAGAACATTTTGGGATAAAATAGATAAGTTATTAAAATGCGGAAATTGCGATTTGAAAAATTTAATACATGTGGGTAGAAAGAGCCGACCACTGAGGTGATCCTCTAATTAAAGGGATGCAAGTAAATCTAGTAGTGTAGCTACTCCCTGAACCCAACATGTAAAGAGCAGGAAAGTCAGTGCATAAAGAGTTGGCAGTGGATCCAATATTGGATGCCTGTGGCACACACACCGAAATGGAATATTAAGTTGTGGTAGGTAAAGTTGCCGTAAGAATAACTAAAGATACAGTGATGTTTTTTGAACACTGCTAAAAAAAGGTTGTGGCGCCAGTCGGACCACTCATTGGTGTCATCTGATTGGTCCTACCCTTTGACGAAACTTGCTGTGGAGCCTATTGCGGTGTAGCTTGGACTGTTCTGATTGGACGTTTTTATAAACGTTAGAACTTCCCTACCCGTAGGCATGTAAATTTCATTTTTCCGATTTGTTTTGGAACCCACCCTCCCCCCTCCCCCCAGTAGGCGAGGGTAGGAAGGGAAGGAAAAGTTTCCCCTTACACTCTTTGTAAAGACTAAAATTTATAAAATATTGTATAAAATTATAAAATAAAATATAAAATATATTTAACTGACTTAATTTTTGTCGGAAAAAATCCTCTGTCATGAGCAGACAGGACCTAGTTGGAGGGGGAGCACGTCCTCCCGGGGAGACCACACGGATCCCCCCCAGTGACAAAATCACTTCTGAGGACATAGAAATCATGTCCAGTGACTCAGAATATACTGACATCGAGTCAGACGCTGAAAACCATAATTTCTAACGTGTCACCAATGGCACTTGATGATGCCAGAGAGGATTCGGTTTTTCAAACCCTTCAAGATCACTCCCCAAGGGGAAAACAAAATCAAAACGTAAACCTTGCCGACTCCAAGTCCACCAGGAAAAGAAGCAGGTAAGACAGGGGCTCGGACGAACCCCTGGAAACTCAAAGCAATCGGCCGACCGAAAAAAGACTAAGAGAAGACGGGGGAGAATCCCCCACCAATGATCACTTCAATGAACAGACCAACAGAAAAATCCCACAGGACTTAGCCCTCGGGGCAGTGTCTTCTGCAGACCCCGTCCCGGGGACTCCCAAGGGTAAAGAATCTGTTTGGGGCACAGCACCCGCGGAAACTGAAAACAACCAAAAAAAACAACCAAACGTTAGTCAAAACAGGAAAATTAACCAACAAAACCTACCACCACCTGTGTTTTTTAAGCACCCAGGTGGTGCTAGAAGATCTAGGTACTGGCCCAGCAACGCTTCGAGCATTGGGCCCTACATCAGGCTACCAACTTTATAAACAAACAATAGGTCCCAACCTCAGTCAGCGTCCACTTTCCAACAACCGCTGGCTGATTGGGTGTAAATCAGAAAAATAACAACAGCTTGCCAAAATGATTTTTTTTAACAGATCCATATAAAATGTTCCATTCTAACAGTAACAACTGAAGGTGTCATCAAAGGAATAGCTCTAGAAGAAGACACCAAAAACATCGTCCAAAGCATTCCAGAGGCTAAATCTGCGCTGCATCCAGATTGAAAAACAGAGATGGAACAGACTCAAGAGCTGTTAGGATAGTTTTTAACAAACCAACTCTCCCCACCATGGTTAAAATTAAAGCTGAAGAATTCCGCGTGCACACTTACGTGGCACCGGTCAGAAGATGTAGGAATTGTGCCCGCCTCGGGCACGGTGCAAACCAGTGCCGCTCAAAGAGAGTGACCTGCGTTCGATGTGCCCAGGGCGGACATGATGTCTCTAAATGTAAGTCAACTGTGGAGGATCCCACTTGGGATGCCCGCAATACCAAATAAGGCTTAGGGCAATCCGTATTTGCGGGGAATCCTTCCTTCCCTACTCGGCAGCTATTAGAAAAGCTAAAACAGAATTAGAAACAGAAAAAACAAAGCAAACCCGAGTGTCGTCAGTGCCCTCCCCCT
Organism: Phymorhynchus buccinoides; assembly: GCA_017654935.2. NCBI lineage: Eukaryota > Metazoa > Mollusca > Gastropoda > Neogastropoda > Raphitomidae > Phymorhynchus > Phymorhynchus buccinoides. The sequence continues at coordinate 21,233,984 of CM065712.1, read as the reverse complement.
CCCCAAATGTACACTCAACATGGAGGAAAGAAGACCGATATAGAACTAGCCCTCCAGGCAGCTAGCTGCCAAAGTGATAGGTAATCAGGATACGTCGTCTCAAGTGACGATACAGACAAACAGCCTTCCAAATTCCACTTCAAGCAACGAAGCAGTGAAGTCACTAAAACCAAAGTCAAACAAGAAAAAACACTTCAGACCCAGAATAACTAGTTCAAGAGCCAAAACACTCAGAAACAGAGCTCAAGAATTAAAATAGCATTGGCAAATGCAGCAACGGGGAAAAAAAGAAGAAATTATAAATAAACGAATTGAAAGACAAACGGAATCCATCGTAACTAAATTAACAACATACATGGATAGTGTAATAACAAACTGTTTCAAAAAGTTTCAAGAACAAGGCTCAAACTCAATTCCAACCCAAACAGCTGCAGAACTCAATACTTTCACTCAAACAGCTTCTAGCAAATCCCCACAAGAACTGTTTATGACTAATATTCTGGTTAGCCTCGCCAAAGCGAAAACCACCAACAAACCCAGTCTCTTATTAGAAGGACTGTCATCTATTATTACACCCTCCAACACTACTCCTGTCCCCATGCCACAAGATAGTAATCTTTATCGCCTGGCACAACTAGTGTGCGAGCCAGGAGAGACATATAGACAAAGGCAAAGAATAGTGTCCCAGGCTTCCAAAACCAAACAGTTACATGCCTAGTGGCAATAGAAAATCGATTTTAACCTGAAGTTTTAGTGGATAAGGTTTATCGAAACCTCCTATTTTTATCCTGTCTAAGTATAAGGCCACTTTGAATATCCTGCAGTGGAACTGCAGATCCATAAATACAACGAAGGATTACTTAATAAATGTTTTAGCTACAACTTCCACACAGTATCATATACTGTGTATTCAATCTTTAAATGTAATTTTTTCCCAGTTACCAAACATTGATGGCTTTTGCTACCCACCAAGCGTTAGAAATACTGTAGGTAAAGTTAAAACAGCAACTTATGTAAGTATAAATTTATATTATACTAAACAACTGCCTACTGTTTCAAATATAGATGATACTCAGTATTCAAATACTATTCAAATTCAACTAGAACAAAAACCACTAAATATTTTGAATATGTATTTTTCAAAAGGTTATAATGCAGCCCCTACAACAAATTGGCTGTCCTCTCTGTCATCCTCCAATTCCTGGGCGGTGGTTGGGGACTTTAACGCCCAACACCCGTCCTGGGAAAACAAAGGTTATAATGCAGCCCCTACAACAAATTGGCTGTCCTCTCTGTCATCCTCCAATTCCTGGGCGGTGGTTGGGGACTTTAACGCCCAACACCCGTCCTGGGAAAACAAAGGAACCACCAGTTCCAGAGGAGGAAACCAACTGACACAAGAGATTTTAGACTCAAACTTAATTTTACTAAATGATGGAACATACACACATTATCCGAACCAACTAGGACAAAATATGTCAGCTATAGATCTTACTATTATTAGTCCTAATTTACAAATAAATAGTGTTTGGACTCCCCTAGTAGATCCCTTGGGATCAGACCATAAACCTATTTCCATTACGTTTAATGCAGAAATAGATCAAGAAACATCAACCTCAAAAACATTTAATTTAGAGAAAGCAAATTGGCCAGTATTTCAAACGGCCCTAAGTTCATTTACTATAGAGGAGATTGAACATCAAGACCTCGAAATTTAATATCAAAACATAAGAAGTAATATATTAAATGTTTGTCAACAATCGATACCAATGACTACACAAAATGAAACCACTGTCAGTTTCACCAGAAATAACCCCTGGTGGAACGGAGAGTGTGCAGAAGCAGTCACAAACAAGCACCAAAAAAGTAATATATTTAATAAATTTCCAACAACAGAAAATTTTGAAGATAAAAAAATAGCTGAAAAAAATAGTAAAAAGATGGTAGCAAAAGCCAAATTAGAATACTTTACTGAAGAAAAAATCACAAACTATACAGACTTGGGAAAGGCCTGGAAGAAACTAAAAAAAACTAAAATTAAAAGGATGTTTAAGGAAAACTAGAGTTTTGAACAAGAAACTTACTACAAACAATCAAGAGACAGCAGAAACTTTTGCCAGTGCAAGTTAAACTAAATTTCTTTCACAACATGAACAAAATAGAAGAGCTAAAATACCAGCAACTGAAAAGTCAACTAATAATAATGACATAATTAATGCACCGCTCACTTTTGCCGAGCTTGCTAGAGCCCTCAGATTAACAAAGAAAGTTAAAAAAGCTACAGGAGAAGATCTAATCTCCTATGGAATAATAAAAAACACTACCCCAATCGTATCTAAAGATCATTCATAATTTCAAATCTAGGTGTTGGGTGAGGGGGGAGGTGCCACAGGCCTGGAAAGAGGCACGAAACCGAGACAGGACCCAAAAAGCTACCGGCCCATCTCCCTCACCCCTCACCTGGGGAAAATATACGAAAAAATCGTTAAACAACGATTAGAATACTTTTTACAAAAAAATAATATTTTACCCCCTTTTCAAGCAGGATTTCGTAAGCATAGAAGCTGTATTGAGCAGGTAGTTAAATTAGCTTCCCATGTCAGAAAGGCGTTCACCCGAAAGAGAAGGTACTAGCCACCTTCTTCAACATTAAAGGGGCCTATGACACTGTCTGGCATGGGAAGCTGCTTCAAAAAATAAGCAAGCTTGGCATAGAGGGCAACATGTTCAATTTTATTAAAACATTTTTAGAAAACCGCAAAATGAAAGTTAAAGTAGGAAACTCATTCTCAACAGCCCACAATTTGGACATGGGCGTACCTCAGGGAAGCATAGTTGCACCAATACTTTTTAATATTATGTTACATGATATAAACTTGACTTCGCTTAAATTATCTAAAATTTCAATGTATGCGGACGACATTGCGATATGGACGTCCGCGTGCAAAGCTAATGCTAAAAGTAGAACTTTTCAAAAGTTTTATAAAAGCCACCAAAAGAATACAACCGCCATAGCAACTTACCTTGAAGAAAATGGCTTTACGCTATCATCTGAAAAGTGTCAGTTTATGGTTTTTGCAAATCTAAAAACAACAGACATAACATTAGATATTCTAGGGAATGTGAAACAACAAAGCTCCAAAGTAAAATTTTTAGGAGTAACCCTAACTCCAAATCTTAATTGGAATGCCCATATAACATATTTAATTAAGAAAGCCAACCAGGCACTAAATTTTATAAAAACTATTTCCACAGAACAGTGGGCAAAGAACCCCAAATTTTTAACCTATTTAGTCAACACTTTAGTGAGAAGTAGATTAACCTACGGAATGGAAGTTTTTCACTCCCTAAGTAAAGACCAAGTACAACGGCTGCAATCAATGGAGTGCAGAGCACTCAAAACAGCCCTAGGTATGCCATCCTACGCGATTAATAAACTGGTTTACAGAGATGTGGGATGGTTGCCACTCGAAAACCTTATAACGTTAAACTGTGCCAAATTTATAACCAGACACAGACCAAGAATTTGTGATGGATATCCAAGAGCCATCCTTGGATTATTCAAAACTACAAAGGAAACAACCTCTTTTATATTCAAAAACAAAAGATATAATTTGTTACTCAAAAAGCCTATTTGCCAAAGCCAATCTCGAACTAAGGGACGTTGCCCCTCATCCCGTAGCAACTTTCCCTACGTGGGAAAGAGAAGAAGCTATATTTGACGTAACATTACACGAACAATACTCCAAACAGGACATAAATGTAATCGGCGCAGTGCGGAAGTCCTGCTGATCAAACCTGGCGTAAAAGGTGTTGAGCTGGATGGCCAGGGCCTGGCTGTCCTGGGTGCTGATGGCTTTCTTGGATGGTCTGATGTCAGTCATGGTGCGCACGCCCTGCCACAGCCGCCTGGAGTTGCCTGAGCTGAAGGAGTCTTCCACCTTCTCCTTGTAGCGCTGACGACTCTCAGCGATCTTGTCTTTCAGCTCCTTCTGTTTGTGTTTGGTTCCCTGTTCGTCACCTTCGTAGAACAGCCTTTGCCTGTCTTCCACGAGTCCTCTGTCACTGTCAATTAGAGTTGTTTTGATTTGTTTTTGCTCTGTGTGCGACCTTCGGACCTCGACCAAACAGTATCAAAAAATAAAATTGTTGATTGTGGATACTAAATGGAAGAAGAAGAAGGGTCGGTCTGCGCACCCACTGCACTCGCCTAGAAGGCCTCACTTGCAGTGAGCTCACTAAATTACTCTGCTTCCGGTTGCAGACGACACATGTACAAACAACAAGCAGGGGAAATCATCCCAACGTCACTACACTATTTATAACGAGAAAATATTTTCTGGTAGGCCCTATGATAATGGTCGAAGTCTGAAGGTTGGGTGGTTGTTTTTCTTTGTTGTTGGTTGTCAAAATGTCCACTTGAGACCTAACTCTTCCTCTTTTCGCCATCTTTTCCTTTTCGCTCTCTGCCACACAAAGTCCAGAAAGTTTTGCGGAAACGCGAAGCCATGACGAAATAAACGAAGAAATTGAACGTGGAGTTGACAAACGAGAACATCTCCGTTATCCACACTCCGACCAAATACAAGTTATGGTATCGTCGACCGGACTTCAGTTCCCGGAAGAACAGGTTACTGAAACGAATCAACGTGATGGGAGTGATACACACGATAAAAAAGACGGACACACACACTAACGTCTTCGTCACAGCCATTTCTTTCGTGGAGATCCTAGATGGCGTCATTTCTGCCCTCCACGTCACTGCCTGACGTAATTTGACGACGGTGATGATGGTTGCTGTCGTGACCACCATGGTTTCAATGGCGGGTAAGCTCAAACCGAACACGAAACTGTGAAGATGGTTGATGAATTCTTTATGTCGTGCGTAGAACTTTCCGTCCACCAACGTTATAATAACCACACCAGTTACCGGATCGCGAAAGCACCCCACGTGATACCGAAACGCCACAAAGAAAAATAAAGTAAAAATGACAACAGTGGTTACGACGATGATCGCTGCCATAGTTCTCGTCCGAAGGAGAGTTTGAAATTTGAGAGGATCGACGACACAGAGACAGCGTTCCATAGCAACAATGGCCGACAACAGGTGGGAAACGTAGGTGGCGGAGACAAAAACGAGTAAATTATTATTGACCACGAATGTCGCAGCAGGACCGAATCTTTCTCTCGCTGCGGTAAACTGCACGTAAACTTGCTCGCCGTGCATAAGTGTAGAAATGGTCAGATGAATCTCATCAGCCAAAGACAGAGCGAAGAGACAGAGGTTCACACGATCCCGGAGGCCATGTTTGTAAAACACGACCATGTTGATGACGTTGGCAGGTCCACCAATGAGAAACAGCAACACAAGCAGGTTGTTCTTAATTCGGTAAACCACCATTTCCGTTTCCTCGCTGATGAGGTTGTCCCAGTTGTCCCAAGGTATAAACTCCATCTGACTGAGGATAACGGGGATGCATTCGTGATCTTCCACCAATGAGACATTTTGTTCAACGATAATTGAGTTTGTCAAGGATAAATTAGTTTGTGGGTTTGCAGTTTCTGTCATAATGCTGGACTTCCGTAAATGAGAAGAACAGGGTCAGGTCAGGTCAGGTCTGGTAAGGCTAGGTAGGACATCCAGGCCTCGCGGCCTCTCAAGTGACCTTTCTCTTGTTGGTTGTTTCTTTTTTTTCTTTGTGTATGCGGTTGGCACAGCTGTAACGATTTTAGCAAAGTAATCAGTCATAGGTTAGTACGAGGTCAGAAACTCACGGTGGGCCTTATTCTTAGAAACATGTGCTTGTTTCGTGCACTTAGTTGGTTCATAAAGCCTCCGAAACATTCTAAAATATGCAGAAATAGTTATTTTATCTATCCTGAAATGTTCATGCGAAACAAAATTGGATTTTGAGAGAAAACGTGTTTTTTTGCGAACATATTGCACATGAGCGTTTTACCCTGTAGGCGAAAATACACCCACCCCAGGTCACCGATACGAGACTAAGCTTAAAGGTCACCATCTCCCAACGCGCCACGCTACTAGATTTTCCCTGCTGATTAATTTTGAAAGAGAGGCATGTGCTTAATCGTAATCCGCTGGCAAGAAAGGCAAATGTA
>CM065712.1:21201264-21227364 GCA_017654935.2 Phymorhynchus buccinoides | reverse complement strand
GGTTATAACGGTGGGAGTGGGTGGGGTGCCACGTTGGGTGTTCCTTTCTTACGATGGCAACCATCGTAGTAGTTACCCATTTTTGACTGTTGGTGCTGTTACTCTCTCTTATTAAGTTAAAAAAAAGTCCGCGCCGTTGGGTCTTTAATTTAGCAGCGCGTTTACTGATATCTTGGTTTGCTGTTTGATTTGTTTGTTTGTTTGTTTGTTTGTTTATTTTCTTCTTTTTTTTACCCCCCACCACCACGACAGGTGAGTTGAAAAGAGAGAGAGAGAGAGAGAGAGAGAGAGAGAGAGAGAGAGAGAGAGAGAGAGAGAGAGAGATTGATTGATTGATTGATTGAATTTTATTTATAGAGGGTAATAACATGCTTTTTTACATCCAGCCCTCTGGACAAAATACATATATAAAAGTAGAAAATGGAAAACGAAAATAAACACATACAAAGTAATATAAAGCATGCAAAAAAACATCCCTATATTGTAACACATCAATAACAAAATCAAACCTATTATTATTAACTATACTAATTATTAACATTCAAAATGTGTGAAGTAAGCGCATACGCACGGGAAAATAAAACCCAATCCTACTTTTCACACTCATCTTTAAACATTCAAAAATAGAGAAATGCACAAACATAAAAAAATACCTCAATCATACTTCATCATTAAAATGTACTTATTTGAAAAGAAACCCATGCATATAATAATAAGTCAAACATAGTATTACTTTACCTACTCATCTTAGCATGCACAATTTAAAATGTAAATACATGTACCCATGGCAACATGAAACCTATTCCTACATTCCATTATTCATTTTTAGCATGAACATATTAAAGAGAGAGAGAGAGAGAGAGAGAGAGAGAGAGAGAGAGAGAGAGAGAGAGAGATTTAATATGACATCAATCTTTTTGTGATTGATATGGACGACTGATTTCTAAGCTGATACCATTCACACCATCATTTAACTCGCAGAAATGGTAGAAATGGAATATTCCTCGCCCGCACGCGCGCGTACACACACACACGCGCGCGCGCGCGCGCGCCACGCATACACACATACGTTCACACGCACGCATACACGCACGCACGCACGCACACATACATACATGTATTTAATGCATTTTAAAAAAACCAGAACGAGCAAAATCAGTTCCATACTCGTCTTTGAAAATGTCTTGAAACAAGCGCGAAATCGCAATAGTTTGTGGCACGCGGTCTATTTTTACCACTCCAATCATGCGTTACCTCCCCTGGATTTTCAATAATTTTAATCTGTAAACCAGAATGTTATCTCTGCACCATTTCGTAACTTTTTATATCTTTTGGAAAACATTTAAAACTATGTATCCTACTTATGCTCATCGAAAGAAGCACCGCATACTCGTCGTGTCTGGTGTAGTGTCTGTATTACGTATGTTTATTATTTTGTACGCTTTTAAAATACATCATTTTAAAGAGCGGCCAGAAGTGTAGCCTCGATTTGAAGTGCGACAATTTTGGAACGACAGACCGACAGACCGACAGACCGACCGACAGACCGACCGACCGACAAAGTGAGTTATAGGTTTGTGGCTTGAGCCACAAACAAAAATAAGAAGAGCATGCCAAGGTGGGTGTTAGTGTGTTGTGTTATGATTATATGCAATGCATTCTCTAATGTATTCATTTTCATAGAGATGTATGGTGAGGATACGTGAACCAGTCTGTTAGAAATGTTTGTACGAATGGTGAGTGAAAAGCGCATTGAGTTGCTTAGCAAGATTATGCGCTATATAAGCATTTTTTGTTGTTGGTATTAAACATTTTATTCCTTCTTCATGCATTTACAAATAACAAATATAAGCATTACGGTATTAATTATTATTAACATAAGTAACAACAGAGAATATTATTGAAGTTTAAAATTATGAAATACAGATAAATACAAATTATTAGATTATTACATGATGAACATTCCAGAAATAATTGAAGTTTTAAAACTCTCTGAAATACATTATATTTTTATTTTTCCAAATTATGAGAAATCGGATTATTAAGCTACTGATTGTGATCCACGTTGCATGCTAAATAAATCACATTTTAAGTTCTTGAATTTTGTATGTAATTTCGCATTGGTTTACTTGCAGTTTTTATTGGGCAGCGATTTAATGCTCCCAAAAAAAATAGATGATTTTGACAAAAAAACAGATGCTTGTGGCAAAAGAAAAGACCATCTAACCCTAACCCTATCCCTAACCCTAACCACGGAAAGAACCAAGAAATAGAGCAGGAGGGTGTAAATCTACATATTTGCCGAGAAATCGATGTACAAAGCCATGCACTTATACTATTTTTTTTGCTGGAACCATTCCTTTTTTTGGTTGATAAATTTTAAGTCTTTTTATTGCCCGCACACGCATCTCCACCCCGTGAGAGAGAGAGAGAGAGAGAGAGAGAGGTGGGGATGGAGTGTTGTGCATGCTGTTGTTGTTGACCTACCCTGGCTAAAAGACTCCCCAACAGCCGAAGCATTTGAACACTATGGTACAAATACACCAGCTAGGGCTGAGAACATTAGAATACGTAGATGACCGGTTTTTGATTACCCCGCCACGTGGGCAGCCACAATCCTACTTTGTTTTTTGTTTGGTCGAGACTTATGATGTTATACTAGGAGCTAGTCGCATAACTATGCATAGCAAGCATAACACAACATTTTGATGTAGCCTTGGTGTTCTAGCCTATGTTAATTGGTCTGACAGCCTTAAGTCAAGGCGTTGTGTGTACATGTAGGAAAGAAAGCTTAAAGGGGCACCCTGACGGATGGGTTTTGTCAAGAAACACGTCGAGATCACCAGGAAAACACTCTTTGCAGAGATCGCAACACTCACTTTGCTCTGGTTGCCTAGAAATCAAACCGTCAAATCGGCGATTCCTCCTTGGCGGAGGTGCTGGAAGTCAAATTCTTTCAGTGAAAGAGAAGGCGTAATACCTATGCCTTCTCTTTTCTTATGGCTGCCGGAGTTTAGACCAAATCGTGTGCACGAAATTTGTTTTTGTTTTGTTTTATTTTATACAGTTTAACAAAAGGAGTTTCGCTCACAACAAAGGAAATAGCTCCTTTTTTTTTTTTACTGCACTACAAAGAAGAAAAAGCTTCAATCACATTGAGTGACCTTCACCCACCCCATCCAAAATGGCTTCTCTCTCCGGCATCTCCGACAAGGAGGAATCGCCGTTTTGACGGCTTGATTTCTAGGCAACCAGAGCAAAGTGAGTGTTCCGATCCTTGAAAAGGCTGTCTTTCTGGTGATCTCGACGTGTTTCTTGCAAAAAATCTCATCCGTCAGGGTGCCCCTTTAAAGACGGGGGACACGTTTTGTGAAGTATTAATATGGCCACAGACCCCCCATTTGAAAAGATACTTTTAATTTTAAAAAAAATTTGTATCGTGCAGTCCCCCCCGTGGGGATACCTGGGGGTCTTTTGTATAAATAGTTCCCCCACCTTCTGGAAGTTCTGTGCTTGTAGCTTCCTCTAAACTGTCACTCTCTTTGACTCTGCCTTTTCCCTTTGCTTGCTGTGTCATCTACTATCTGTCTGCCTTTCCGGTCCATTCACCAGCCCCCCTTATTATTTTTTTTAATAGACATCACTTTCAAAAAGATTTCCTCCAGCCGAAGTCAGACATGCTGGGCCTGATTATTTCTTACTTAGGCGCATAACGGCAGCATGATGCATCTGCGCTCATAATTGACAGGAATCTGTCTGAGCGATCAAAGAAGAAGAAGAAGAAGAAGAAGAAGCAGCATCGTGGCAGTGTGAGCAAATAAATCTGAAAGAAAGTGGCAATCTATGCCAAGATAGTACGACACAAACAAATACACAAGGGCAGAGTGACGTTATTTTATTGACGAGACAAATCAGCACAATAATAATAATAATAATAATAACTAGATTGAAAAGAATCACCCGCGGAGCCCGCGTTGCTAGTTTTCAAGGTCATGACCTTGACCTTGACCCCAAAAGGCACATTTATAAATCTCAGCCAACATTCCCACCCGATTTCATCTTGGGAACTCCATTTTTCCGACCCCCCGATTTTCAGGGTCCAGCGATCTCCTTGACCTTGACCTTGACCTTGATTGGTCAACAATATTCAGAAGGAGCATAAGCCAAACCACCTTCATACCAAGTTTCAACATCCTATGTCGACTGGTGCCTGAGATATGGCTACAAATAGATTGTCAGTTTCCAAGGTCATGACATTGACCTTGACACCAAAAGGCACATCTACAGTACCTAGCCTACATGCACATCAAGTTTCATCTTCCTATCCTTATTCCTTCATGGTGATATGCTGTTATCTTGGGAACTCCATTTTTCCGACCCCCCGATTTTCAGGGTCCAGTGATCTCCTTGACCTTGACCTTGATTGGTCAACAATATTCGGAAGGAGCAGAAGCCAAACCACCTTCATACCAAGTTTCAACATCCTATGTCGACTGGTGCCCAAGATATGGCTAAAAATAGATTTTCAGTTTTCAAGGTCATACGTCAAGGTCATTGACCTTGACCTTGACACCAAAAGGCACATCTACAGTACCTAGCCTACATGTACATCAAGTTTCATCTTCCTATCTTTATTCCTTCATGATGATATGCTGTTAACACCCCACCCACCCCACACACACACACACACACACACACACATACATACATACACAACAAAAACAATATTACCTTCGCTCCGTAAACTCCGCGGGTGATAATAATAATGAGCATTTATATGCGCTTATTCTTAAGCAAGCCCTAAGCGCTTACAATAATAAAAAAATAAATGAATAAAATCTGTCCGAGATTTACGGAAGATCCCGAAGATTCCCGAAGAAACAGACGACACATGGGTGTGTTCTGAATGAAACTCACAACTTAGCAAAACATAAAAGGAAAATCTGCATAAATTTCAACAAAAGAAAATTTGTCCAAGATTTACGGAAGATCCCGAAGATTTCCGACGAAGCAGACGACACATGGGTGTGCTCTGAATAAAACTCACTGTATCTGCCTCTGTATCTGTCACACCTTACACTCATCATCAAGAGACACACGGCGGGCCAGTTGGAAAGTCCTTTGGGAGAGAGAGAGAGAGAGAGAGAGAGAGAGAGAGAGAGAGAGAGCACTTGCAGCATTACATCTTTTTGCTACTGCCGTTGCTTCCCTCTAGCTGAACTTCAGGGCGACTTTGGGCGTCTGCCGAGACCCCTAGCTACTCTACAATGAGAGACTTAGTGCGATTTTTCTCACGCCAGAGGGCATGACGCTCGTGTGGGGCTAATCCTCTCTATATTATTAGTTGGGGATAAAGAAAGAGAGAGAGAGAGACAGTGAGTGGTCCTACCATCACTCTCTCTCTCTCACTACGCCCAAGTAAGAAAATCGCGTGATAAGCCCCTAGTGCATTGACTGCCCTCTGGCGTGAAAAATATCGCCATAGGTTGACCATTCCAGTAGGGCGGACGACTGACGGGATGTGGCCACACTCCATTCTTTGAGCCCTCCTGCATCATCCGTCGTGCGATCAACCACGAGTGTTAACCACCAACTCTGGGAGTAGAGTCACTCTCGCGTGCCTTCCACTGCTCTGGGAGCAGAGGCACCTACGCATTGTCCTCGGGGTTGGGCCACCCTTCTTCTCTCACAACGACTCTTCTGCCTCCTCACTTCTCTTCTTGTCATTGGACTTTACTTACGTGAGCATAAATAGGGTGTTAGGGTTTTGTTTGTTTTCCATTTTTTTGCAGTTCGATGTGTTATTCGGCTGTCTAGTTGTTAGTGTTTGATCAAAGAAACCACAAACACCACTAACTGTGTATACTTTTTGAAGGTAGCTCTGTGCTGTGAAAAGAATAAAATAAAAGTAAAAGATTGTGCTGGTTTACTTTTTGTCCCAATGGGGGACAGAATAGTGTATGAGCATGGTACATAGAGAGATCTCTTTCGAATTATGGAATTCTCGTCAGTATGTATATCTGCTAACAAACACTATCTTGTGGATCAACCCCAACAGGAAGACATTTCTAATAAAAGAATGGTGTCTTCTCTGCACTAGGCCGAAAAGTCCACAATTTAAGCAAACCAGCACAAGGTGAAAAGAAAAATGAAGAACATTTTGGGAAAATAGATAAGTTATTAAAATGCGGAAATTGCGATTTGAAAAATTTAATACATGTGGGTAGAAAGAGCCGACCACTGAGGTGATCCTCTAATTAAAGGGATGCAAGTAAATCTAGTAGTGTAGCTACTCCCTGAACCCAACATGTAAAGAGCAGGAAAGTCAGTGCATAAAGAGTTGGCAGTGGATCCAATATTGGATGCCTGTGGCACACACACCGAAATGGAATATTAAGTTGTGGTAGGTAAAGTTGCCGTAAGAATAACTAAAGATACAGTGATGTTTTTTGAACACTGCTAAAAAAAGGTTGTGGCGCCAGTCGGACCACTCATTGGTGTCATCTGATTGGTCCTACCCTTTGACGAAACTTGCTGTGGAGCCTATTGCGGTGTAGCTTGGACTGTTCTGATTGGACGTTCTTAAAAACGATAAAAGTTCCCTACCCGTAGGCATGTAAATTTTATTTTTCCGATTTGTTTTGGAACCCACCCTCCCCCCTCCCCCCAGTAGGCGAGGGTAGGAAGGGAAGGAAAAGTTTCCCCTTACACTCTTTGTAAAGACTAAAATTTATAAAATATTGTATAAAATTATAAAATAAAATATAAAATATATTTAACTGACTTAATTTTTGTCGGAAAAAATCCTCTGTCATGAGCAGACAGGACCTAGTTGAAGGGGGAGCACGTCTTCCTGGGGAGACCACACGGATCCCCCCCAGTGACAAAATCACTTCTGAGGACATAGAAATCATGTCCAGTGACTCAGAATATACTGACATCGAGTCAGACGCTGAAACCATAATTTCTAACGTGTCACCAATGGCACTTGATGATGCCAGAGAGGATTAAGATTTTCAAACCTTTCAAGACCACTCCCCAAGGGAAAACAAAAACAAAACGTAAACCTTGCCGATTCCAAGTCCACCAGGAAAAGAAGCAGGCAAGAGAGGGGCTCGGATGAACCCCTGGAAACTCAAAACAATCGGTTGACCGAAAAAAGACTAAGAGAAGACGGGGGAGAATCCCCCACCAATGATCACTTCAATGAACAGACCAACAGAAAAATCCCACAGGAATTAGCCCTCGGGGCGGCGTCTTCTGCAGACCCCGTCCCGGGGAATCCCAAGGGTAAAGAATCTGTTTGGGGCACGGCGCCCGCAGAAGGAACTGAAAACAACCAAAAACAACAACCAAACGTTAGTCAAAACAGGAGAATTAACCAACAAAGCCTACCACCACTTGTCTTTTTGAAGCACCCAGTGGTGCTAGAAGATCTAGGTACTGGCCCAGCAACGCGTCGAGCTTTGGGCCCTACATCAAGCTACCAACTTTATAAACAAACAATAGGCCCCATCCTCAGTCAGCGTCCACTTTCCAACAACCGCTGGCTGATTGGGTGTAAATCAGAAAAATAACAACAACAGCTTGCCAAAATGAATTTTTGTTAACAGATCCATATAAAATGTTCCATTCCAACAGTAACAACTGAAGGTGTCATCAAAGGAATAGCTCTAGAAGAAGACACCAAAAACATCGTCCAAAGCATTCCAGAGACTAAATCTGCATCCAGATTGAAAAACAGAGATGGAACAGACTCAAGAGCTGTCAGGATAGTTTTTAACAAACCAACTCTCCCCACCATGGTTAAAATTAAAGCTGAAGAATTCCACGTGCACACTTACGTGGCACCGGTCAGAAGATGTAGGAATTGTGCCCGCCTCGGGCACGGTGCAAACCAGTGCCGCTCAAAGAGAGTGACCTGCGTTCGATGTGCCCAGGGCGGACATGATGTCTCTAAATGTAAGTCAACTGTGGAGGATCCCACTTGGGATGCCCGCAATACCAAATAAGGCTTAGGGCAATCCGTATTTGCGGGGAATCCTTCCTTCCCTACTCGGCAGCTATTAGAAAAGCTAAAACAGAATTAGAAACAGAAAAAACAAAGCAAACCCGAGTGTCGTCGGTGCCCTCCCCCTCCCCAAAAGTACACTTGACATGGAGGAAAGAAGACCGATATAGAACTAGCCCTCCAGGCAGCTAGCTGCCAAAGTGATAGGTAATCAGGATACGTCGTCTCAAGTGACGATACAGACAAACAGCCTTCCAAATTCCACTTCAAGCAACGAAGCAGTGAAGTCACTAAAACCAAAGTCAAACAAGAAAAAACACTTCAGACCCAGAATAACTAGTTCAAGAGCCAAAACACTCAGAAACAGAGCTCAAGAATTAAAATAGCATTGGCAAATGCAGCAACGGGGAAAAAAAGAAGAAATTATAAATAAACGAATTGAAAGACAAACGGAATCCATCGTAACTAAATTAACAACATACATGGATAGTGTAATAACAAACTGTTTCAAAAAGTTTCAAGAACAAGGCTCAAACTCAATTCCAACCCAAACAGCTGCAGAACTCAATACTTTCACTCAAACAGCTTCTAGCAAATCCCCACAAGAACTGTTTATGACTAATATTCTGGTTAGCCTCGCCAAAGCGAAAACCACCAACAAACCCAGTCTCTTATTAGAAGGACTGTCATCTATTATTACACCCTCCAACACTACTCCTGTCCCCATGCCACAAGATAGTAATCTTTATCGCCTGGCACAACTAGTGTGCGAGCCAGGAGAGACATATAGACAAAGGCAAAGAATAGTGTCCCAGGCTTCCAAAACCAAACAGTTACATGCCTAGTGGCAATAGAAAATCGATTTTAACCTGAAGTTTTAGTGGATACGGTTTATCGAAACCTCCTATTTTTATCCTGTCTAAGTATAAGGCCACTTTGAATATCCTGCAGTGGAACTGCAGATCCATAAATACAACGAAGGATTACTTAATAAATGTTTTAGCTACAACTTCCACACAGTATCATATACTGTGTATTCAATCTTTAAATGTAATTTTTTCCCAGTTACCAAACATTGATGGCTTTTGCTACCCACCAAGCGTTAGAAATACTGTAGGTAAAGTTAAAACAGCAACTTATGTAAGTATAAATTTATATTATACTAAACAACTGCCTACTGTTTCAAATATAGATGATACTCAGTATTCAAATACTATTCAAATTCAACTAGAACAAAAACCACTAAATATTTTGAATATGTATTTTTCAAAAGGTTATAATGCAGCCCCTACAACAAATTGGCTGTCCTCTCTGTCATCCTCCAATTCCTGGGCGGTGGTTGGGGACTTTAACGCCCAACACCCGTCCTGGGAAAACAAAGGTTATAATGCAGCCCCTACAACAAATTGGCTGTCCTCTCTGTCATCCTCTAATTCCTGGGCGGTGGTTGGGGACTTTAACGCCCAACACCCGTCCTGGGAAAACAAAGGAACCACCAGTTCCAGAGGAGGAAACCAACTGACACAAGAGATTTTAGACTCAAACTTAATTTTACTAAATGATGGAACATACACACATTATCCGAACCAATTAGGACAAAATATGTCAGCTATAGATCTTACTATTATTAGTCCTAATTTACAAATAAATAGTGTTTGGACTCCCCTAGTAGATCCCTTGGGATCAGACCATAAACCAATTTCCATTACGTTTAATGCAGAAATAGATCAAGAAACATCAACCTCAAAAACATTTAATTTAGAGAAAGCAAATTGGCCAGTATTTCAAACGGCCCTAAGTTCATTTACTATAGAGGAGATTGAACATCAAGACCTCGAAATTTAATATCAAAACATAAGAAGTAATATATTAAATGCTTGTCAACAATCGATACCAATGACCACACAAAATGAAACCACTGTCAGTTTCACCAGGAATAACCCCTGGTGGAATGGAGAGTGTGCAGAAGCAGTCACAAACAAGCACCAAAAAAGTAATATATTTAATACATTTCCAACAACATAAAATTTTAAAGATAAAAAAATAGCTGAAAAAAATAGTAAAAAGATGGTAGCAAAAGCTAAATTAGAATACTTTACTGACGAAAAAATCACAAACTATACAGACTTGGGAAAGGCCTGGAAGAAACTAAAAAAACTAAAATTAAAAGGATGTTTAAGGAAAACTAGAGTTTTGAACAAGAAACTTACTACAAACAATCAAGAGACAGCCAATACCCTAGCAGAAACTTTTGCCAGTGCAAGTCAAACTAAATTTCTTCCACAACATGAACAAAATAGAAGAGCTAAAATACCAGCAACTGAAAAGTCAACTAATAATAATGACATAATTAATGCACTGCTCACTTTTGCCGAGCTTGCCAGAGCCCTCAGATTAACAAAGAAAGTTAAAAAAGCTACAGGAGAAGATCTAATCTCCTATGGAATAATAAAAAAAACTACCCCAATCGTATCTAAAGATCATTCATAATTTCAAATCTAGGTGTTGGGTGAGGGGGGAGGTGCCACAGGCCTGGAAAGAGGCACGAAACCGAGACAGGACCCAAAAAGCTACCGGCCCATCTCCCTCACCCCTCACCTGGGCAAAATATACGAACAAATCGTTAAACAACGATTAGAATACTTTTTACCCAAAAATAATATTTTACCCCCTTTTCAAGCAGGATTTCGTAAGCATAGAAGCTGTATTGAGCAGGTAGTTAAATTAGCTTCCCATGTCAGAAAGGCGTTCACCCGAAAGAGAAGGTACTAGCCACCTTCTTCAACATTAAAGGGGCCTATGACACTGTCTGGCATGGGAAGCTGCTTCAAAAAATAAGCAAGCTTGGCATAGAGGGCAATATGTTCAATTTTATTAAAACATTTTTAGAAAACCGCAAAATGAAAGTTAAAGTAGGAAACTCATTCTCAACAGCCCACAATTTGGACATGGGCGTACCTCAGGGAAGCATAGTTGCACCAATACTTTTTAATATTATGTTACATGATATAAACTTGACTTCGCTTAAATTATCTAAAATTTCAATGTATGCGGACGACATTGCGATATGGACGTCCGCGTGCAAAGCTAATGCTAAAAGTAGAACTTTTCAAAAGTTTTATAAAAGCCACCAAAAGAATACAACCGCCATAGCAACTTACCTTGAAGAAAATGGCTTTACGCTATCATCTGAAAAGTGTCAGTTTATGGTTTTTGCAAATCTAAAAACAACAGACATAACATTAGATATTCTAGGGAATGTGAAACAACAAAGCTCCAAAGTAAAAATTTTAGGAGTAACCCTAACTCCAAATCTTAACTGGAATGCCCATATAACATATTTAATTAAGAAAGCCAACCAGGCACTAAATTTTATAAAAACTATTTCCACAGAACAGTGGGCAAAGAACCCCAAATTTTTAACCTATTTAGTCAACACTTTAGTGAGAAGTAGATTAACCTACGGAATGGAAGTTTTTCACTCCCTAAGTAAAGACCAAGTACAACGGCTGCAATCAATGGAGTGCAGAGCACTCAAAACAGCCCTAGGTATGCCATCCTACGCGATTAATAAACTGGTTTACAGAGATGTGGGATGGTTGCCACTCGAAAACCTTATAACGTTAAACTGTGCCAAATTTATAACCAGACACAGACCAAGAATTTGTGATGGATATCCAAGAGCCATCCTTGGATTATTCAAAACTACAAAGGAAACAACCTCTTTTATATTCAAAAACAAAAGATATAATTTGTTACTCAAAAAGCCTATTTGCCAAAGCCAATCTCGAACTAAGGGACGTTGCCCCTCATCCCGTAGCAACTTTCCCTACGTGGGAAAGAGAAGAAGCTATATTTGACGTAACATTACACGAACAATACTCCAAACAGGACATAAATGTAATCGGCGCAGTGCGGAAGTCCTGCTGATCAAACCTGGCGTAAAAGGTGTTGAGCTGGATGGCCAGGGCCTGGCTGTCCTGGGTGCTGATGGCTTTCTTGGATGGTCTGATGTCAGTCATGGTGCGCACGCCCTGCCACAGCCGCCTGGAGTTGCCTGAGCTGAAGGAGTCTTCCACCTTCTCCTTGTAGCGCTGACGACTCTCAGCGATCTTGTCTTTCAGCTCCTTCTGTTTGTGTTTGGTTCCCTGTTCGTCACCTTCGTAGAACAGCCTTTGCCTATCTTCCACGAGTCCTCTGTCACTGTAGATTAGGGTTGTTTCGATTTGTTTTTGCTCTGTGTACGACCTTCGGACCTCGACCAAACAGTATCAAAAAATCAAATTGTTGATACTAAATGGAAGAAGAGGAAGGGTTGGTCTGCGCACCCACTGCACTCGCCTAGAAGGCCTCACTTGCAGTGAGCTCACTAAATTACTCTGCTTCCGGTTGCAGACGACACATGTACAAACAACAAGCAGGGGAAATCATCCCAACGTCACTACACTATTTATAACGAGAAAATATTTTCTGGTAGGCCCTATGATAATGGTCGAAGTCTGAAGGTTGGGTGGTTGTTTTTCTTTGTTGTTGGTTGTCAAAATTTCCACTTGAGACCTAACTCTTCCTCTTTTCGCCATCTTTTCCTTTTCGCTCTCTGCCACACAAAGTCCAGAAAGTTTTGCGGAAACGCGAAGCCATGACGAAATAAACGAAGAAATTGAACGTGGAGTTGACAAACGAGAACATCTCCGATATCCACACCCCGACCAAATACAAGTTATGGTATCGCCGACCAGACTTCAGCTCCGGGAAGAACAGGTTACTGAAACGAATCAACGTGACGGGAGTGATACACGCGATAAAAAAGACGGACACACACACTAACGTCTTCGTCAGAGCCATTTGTTTCGATGAGATCTTCATAGATGACGTCATTTCTGACCGCCACGTCATCGCCTGACGTAATTTGACGACGGTGATGATGGTTGCTGTCGTGACCACCATGGTTTCAATGGCGGGTAAGCTCAAACCGAACACGAAACTGTGAAGATGGTTGATGAATTTTTTATGTCGTGCGTAAAACTTTCCGTCCAATAACGTTATAATAACCACACCGGTTACCAGATCGCGAAAGCACCCCACGTGATACCGAAACGCCACAAAGAAAAATAAAGTAAAAATGACAACAGTGGTTACGACGATGATCGCTGCCATAGTTCTCGTCCGAAGGAGAGTTTGAAATTTGAGAGGATCGATGACACAGAGACAGCGTTCCATAGCAACAATGGCCGACAACAGGTGGGAAACGTAGGTGGCGGAGACAAAAACGAGTAAATTATTATTGACCACGAATGTCGCAGCAGGACCGAATCTTTCTCTCGCTGCGGTAAACTGCACATAAACTTGCTCCCCGTGCATAAGTGTAGAAATGGCCAGACGAATCTCATCAGCCAAAGACAGAGCGAAGAGACAGAGGTTCACACGATCCCGGAGGCCATGTTTGTAAAACACGACCATGTTGATGACGTTGGCAGGTCCACCAATGAGAAACAGCAACACAAGCAGGTTGTTTTTGATTCGGTAAACCACCTTTTCCGTTTCCTCGCTGATGAGGTTGTCCCGGTTGTCCCAAGGTATAAACTCCATCTGACTGAGGATAACTGGGATGCATTCGTTATCTTCCACCAATGAGACATTTTGTTCAACGATAATTGAGTTTGTCAAGGATAAATTAGTTTGTGGGTTTGCAGTTTCTGTCATAATGCTGGACTTCCGTAAATGAGAAGAACGGGTCAGGTCAGGTCAGGTCTGGTAAGGTTAGGTAGGACATCCAGGCCTCGCGGCCTCTCAAGTGACCTTTCTCTTGTTGGTTGTTTCTTTTTTTTTCTTTGTGTATGCGGTTGGCACAGCTGTAACGATTTTAGCAAAGTAATCAGTCATAGGTTAGTACGAGGTCAGAAACTCACGGTGGGCCTTATTCTTAGAAACATGTGCTTGTTTCGTGCACTTAGTTGGTTCATAAAGCCTCCGAAACATTCTAAAATATGCAGAAATAGTTATTTTATCTATCCTGAAATGTTCATGCGAAACAAAATTGGATTTTGAGAGAAAACGTGTTTTTTTGCGAACATATTGCACATGAGCGTTTTACCCTGTAGGCGAAAATACACCCACCCCAGGTCACCGATACGAGACTAAGCTTAAAGGTCACCATCTCCCAACGCGCCACGCTACTAGATTTTCCCTGCTGATTAATTTTGAAAGAGAGGCATGTGCTTAATCGTAATCCGCTGGCAAGAAAGGCAAATGTAAAGATCAGCTCCCTCAGCTGTTCCATGATGAAGTTGGCCAATCAGCTTAACGGAAAAGGTAAATCGGAGGGAGCTGATTGGTCCTAACCCTAAGCCTTCAACCTGGAACAGCGGAGGGAGCTGATCTTAACATTAGCCGCAAGAAAGCCTGAAGTTTGCCCTGGAATGTTGTGATGTGATTTTCACAGCTGTTTTCCATTAGAATGATACTGGAAACACCAAGATTCTGTCTGTTTATTGACGCGAATCATTGTTTGTGTTTGAATTGTATTATTTTAAGATACTGAAACGAATAGAATCATGTTATTTCCGACATGCCCTTACCCACAATGATGTAAAGAGTTGCGTCCCCTGATAAATGTGATTCAGACTATGAACTCAGGTTCTTTTAAACTATTGCTGAAGGTATCAAACAAACTTAAAATTTGAAATTAAAAAAGCCTAAAATCTTGTAATTAACTGTAACAGCTTTTAATATATCCATTCATTAACAAATTATTAATATTGTTTTTATATGCAACTTCTTTTTAGACCGGTTAAACATATGAAAAATTAATCATGTCAATTTATTGTTTCCGTAAAGTGGGATGCAAACATCGGCGGTACCATAGCCGATGAGTTTAACCGAGGCGTGGTTACCGCTACACCTATCTATATTGTTAAAAACTCAGGACTTTACTGGTGTTGCACTGCCTCCGGGCATTGCAGCCAGTATTGTTCCCACCATCTTTGTATTTACAAATGTCCCATATGTGTCTATGACCGAGAGGACGTAAAACATCATTTTCATCAAAGTGGGACGCAACTCTTTACGCCACTGTGGGTAAGAGCATGCTCAAGATATTTGTGGTGGTGTATCATGGTACACAAATGGTCACATTGATAAATAATTGACCCTGTCTACCTTGACATTGAAGTTTGACCTTGAAAACATCAATTTCTTCTTGTGGACATACATTTGACATATTTACGTTTGTGAAGTTCAAAATTAGTGTGTAGGTGCATTGGCTTATGGTAATTTCAAAAATCGGTTGCCCATCATGATCAAGGTCAGGGTAACGGATGTACACTAACAAAATGTCTTCTTTTGGCCATATCTTTAACATCGTTGAACTTACATTGTTCAAACTTGGCATGCATGTTCATTGTCATATGGTAATCCCAAGCATTTGGTACCAATCTAGGTCAAGGTCAAGGACACACCTTTCCTAGTCTGTGTCTTGGGAACTGCGGTGACCATATCTTTGACGTTGTTGGACTTACAATAATAAAACCTGGTATGTAGGTGCACTGGCTTATGGTGATTCAAAATATTGTGTGCTGCATGATCAAGGTCAAACTAAAAAACGTACAAATTGTCTGTGTTGCCTCTCCAAAATCTCTGGACAGAATTGCTTCAAATTGTGTGTGTAGTGTGGGGTGTATGATGGTAGGAGATGGGGGAGTGGGTGGAACGGGTGGCGCACATGTCTGTCGCTTGACCACACTCTTGGTTACAGTTTGCAATGGATTTAAAATTAACAAAACCCCAGAAACAAGTGTTACTCAAGTCAAGTTACAGAACTGGATTGTGCACAAAATTGAACAGTACTCGGAATGTTATTATTTTAAATGTTTCCAGCATATCCATAACAGAATTATTATTTTACCTGGATCTGTTCTGTGTATTGAAAATGTTCAAAAGTGTTCTTCTTCAAAGCCTGTGATGTACTCTGGAAACCATCATTAAGATGTTGCATTGCGTATAAGGCAGGTAACATTTTTTGACAGTCAGCAACAGAAACATTTCATAACTCAAACTTGTTTACTTTAGTGCATCTATTTCCATTGAATTTATTTTCTCATTCAGAAATAACAGCAGAAATTACATCACTTTCATAAACGCAGCCTCTTTTCTTGCAAATGCTAAAGCCAATACCATTTTTATGTGATTTTATGGCAATTTCTTAAAGAAACCCAGTTATTATCATTGTACCAGCCATGATTGACTTGCTGTTTATCTTTGTGTTCAGAAATTAACACTTCACTTCTTTTCAATCCAGTTACGTGTTGGAAGAAGGTAAACCTCAATTGTCATCAATTTCGAAGAATGACCCAATTCAAATGTTGTCTGATAGATCAGGCGCGGCTGACAACAAGAACCCTGGCTTGTTTGATTCGATTGCTATCTTCATTCTCATAGTTTAAAGCTTTATCCCCAGATTTCCCCAGTTAGCGTTGATATCCATTATTAGATCGTACCGAAGTAAGTTTATGTCTGCTTCAAAATATCTCAAGAATGCAAAATAGAATGGGGGTCGAATTTGCTGCCAGTTAACACTTTACATACGGGAAAAAACAAAAAACAGATAAACAAACATAAACGCATGCGTTCATAAAGGAGAATAAAGTAGCCCCCCCCCCCACACACACCCCCCTAAAAAACAAAAGTTGCGTAAGGGCAGATTCGAACCTAAGGTTTCCAGCTTAGGCCTACAGGCTACGAACCGACGACTTTACCTCAGTGCCAAAGTTGCATCCCTTTATGATGTAAACAAAACCCCATTTATATCCTTGACAATGATGGATGCTGTCTGTTGCAAGTAGAAGAAGCATCATCTTGGCTAAGATTTCATAATTTTATTTAAAGCTGAAGCTATCATACATTTGATCTTAATGAATAATGCTTGTGCCTAGGGGCACCTTTGAACATTGCAGAACGCATTCTCTAATCACTTAAAAACATAAAGAAAACATTTGTCAGAATATGTGGCGATAAAAAAGAATGACTACCACCTAAAACTATGAGGAGGAGTAAAAAGCCCATGGGCCTCTTTCCCCGTCACAGCAGCTCATTCATTTCAGTCTGGGTAGCTGACAGTCAAAGTGTTACTGAAGAAGAAAACTATCGTTCAAAAGCCCATACAATAAGCTTTGTACAAATATAAAGTATGTTTCTGATGTTGTTTTTTAATTTCACTTTTTCCAAGGACAGAAAATGATAAGAAAGACAAAGATCGTCAATAAATATTCGAAAACTCATATTATTGACCACAACATCACGAAACTTCAGTATGAGGTATTTTGAAAGACGTGCAAATGAATATGGGCAAAATTTGACTGATTTTTGCTTTATTTCATGAAATAATTGGCATGGGCTTCTTACCCACCCATGGGCTTTTTACCCCGGTATGATGAGCTTTTTACCACGTCTTCCCCTACTGGTATGTTATTTTACTAACTTTTCGGTCTTTGTGCAGGAGGTTTTTAAAACTGTTAGTAACATACTAACAATCATGTCTATCAGGTGCAAGTTTGGTTTGAACTGGACTTAGGAAAATGTCACAGAAAAAACGGTTTTGGTTTAAACAAATCTTTATTCATTCATTTGGAAACGATCAAACAGAAAGACAATTAGAGCAACAACAAGCACGAAGCTTATACCGTGCTCCTTAAATTAACATCCTAGTTGCACAATTGATTGAACAGATGGAGACTGCATTTAAACCAAGTAATACAAACAATTGTGAATACAAAAGAAGAGTTTAAGTGTGAACGAAATAGAAGTAATAATAATAAAAATAATAAATATGAATCAATAAACCTACAAATTTGTAAATTTGGGAGAGACCAAGGGGAAGCAAAACACAAAACAACAAACGATCCATAGCACAACATGAAATGTGAATCAGCCAGTAAAGCACTGGAGAAGCACACACAATTCATACACGTTTAGATCATACAGACAATCTTGCTTTCAAAACTTCAATACTACTACTACTACTAATAAATAAATAAATAAATAAATAAATGAATAAATAAATAAATGCATAAATGAATAAATAAATAAATAAATAAATGAATAAATAAATAGATCAATAAATGCAAACATGACTTAAAATCTGTTGGTTTCGGAAATATATTCATGAACAGTTTCAAATATCAAAATGTTTGTATTGATGTGTAATGCAGGGTTACCCTTCAGAAGTGTTTCAACAATACAATATTCTAATGGAAGTGTTGAAATAGTTCGAGCACGGGCTTCATTATAAATAATACAATGTAACGAGTAATGCTCCACCGTCTCCGCCCCATTACCACAAGCACAAAATGGGCCATAGACAAGATGACGATTAAACATATCATTCTTTAAGTCGCTCATGCCAAGACGGAGACGGCAGTGCATCACCTGCTGTTCCCTCTTGCCAAGATAGAAATGAGGCGGTACAACAGGATCTTCTGCTGATAAATAACGCTTAATTGTGCTTAAGGAGTTGCATGCTTTAATATTGTTTGGCAAAGAGTTCCACAGGAGCGTTGTAGATGGGATAAAGGACTTTTTATATAATTCTGTTTTGCATCTAGGCACATTTCTTTCTAAAAGTCTTCTTCTACGGTATGGGTTCCTGTCTGCAACAAGGCCAGGTAAAATGTTTATTAAATAATCAAGGCACATACCATTTAGAATTTTATAATAAAAGATAATTTTATGTCTTTCTTTTCTTTTCTTTAATGAACAAAAGCCAGATTCTTCATATAGCTTTTGATGACTTGTTCCACGAACTGCTCCAACAATTGTTCGTATGACTTATAAGTGTAATTCTTCAAGTGAATTTGATTGTGTTTCAGTACAGTTATCCCAGACGACATCAGCATAATCAAAGTAAGGTAGTACAAAATATTTATACATTCTTTCTACAGCTTTTCGGCTAATTCTATACTTATAACTTTTCATGCAAGAGAGTAGCATGGTGACTTTGTTAACAATGCTGCGGATATGCTCATCCCATTTACAGTTATTTTGGAGCACAAGTCCTAAGTGTTTATGTTTGCCAGTATCGTGTAATTGAACAGTTCCAAAAGTAAGGGGAAGAACGACATTATTTCCGCGTACAAAATTAAGCAGTTCAGTTTTGTCTTCACTAAATTTAACTTTCCAATGCATGGCCCAGCTGTTGATCTTTAATAAGTCAGCATTAGTAATTTCTGTACGAGTAACATGGTTATTAAGTGATAGGGACATGCTGGTGTCGTCAGCGAAAAGTTTAACGTTAGATGTTATACCATTAACTATATCATGTATATAAATAAGAAACAAGAGTGGTCCGAGAACAGAACCTTGTGGAACCCCTGCTGGGATCTTTAAATAATCAGATTTTTCACCCTTGATTACTACTGCCTGATAACGGTTTGATAGATAATCGGTAAACCAAGCTAGTAATTTCCCACGAATACCAATTCCATTAAGTTTGCAGATGAGGCCTTTATGCCAAACACGGTCAAAGGCTTTAGAAATGTCAAAATACACTGCTTGAGTTGCAACACCACTGTCAAATGAAAAACACAAATCGTTATAAATACACAACAATTGATTGATTGTGGAATCACAGGTAATAAAGCCAGATTGTGAGGGAGAGATGATATTATTAGACATAAGAAAATTGTAAGCATATTTATGGATGCATCTTTCCAGTGCTTTCCCAACACAACTCAACAATGAAATTGGTCGATAATTATTGCAAATATGTTTAGATTCTTTTTTATGTAAGGGGCTTACGTGAGCTAATTTCCAGGCACCAGGAAATTTACCTTCGGCCAAGCTCCTATTAAAAATGAAAGTCAAAGGATAAAGTATTACAGGAAGAACTGCGATTAATAATCTGTTATGAATCAAATCAGACCCAACTGCCTTGTTTGTGTTAAGATTCTCAATAACACAGAGCTGCGATTAATAATCTATTATGAATCGAATCAGGCCCAACCGCCTTGTTTGTGTTAAGATTCTCAATAACACAGAGCTGCGATTAATAATCTATTATGAATCAAATCAGGCCCAACTGCCTTGTTTGTGTTAAGATTCTCAATAACATTCTTCACATCAGTAAGTGTTACGGAAATTTCAGAAATTTCAGGAATAAGGTAAGGAACGTCTGGAACGTCGACATTACTATTTTCTAATGTGGATTGGGCTATGAAGAATGCATTGAAAACATTGTTTTTTTCTTTATTACTATTGTGTACTGTACCCTCGTGAAGAATGGGTGGGATCTCATTTGACTCAATTCCTTTTTTGTTTAAAAAGAATTTACCGGTAACAAGTTTCCACCATTCCTTGTTACCAACATTTGTGGAATTAGAAACCTTATTATCCAGTTCACTTATATAATCTTGTTGTCTTTTCCTTTCTTTAGACGTTACATAATTTCGGAACTGACGAAAAGTTTTCCAGTCTTTTGGATCATTAGTCTGTTTGGCTACATTGTGAATGGATATGCTCTCCTCAATCAACAGTCTGATCTCGTCTGTCATCCAAGGCACGTCATTTGGACGAATAGTAACAGCATACATAGTTTAGCTTTTTCCATAACTATTTCTGAAAACATTGCCACACTTTCATCCAAAGACCTGCCCAGGATAACATTGTCCCAGTCTACATTATTTAACAAGTCACAGAAACGCTGTGTGTCTAACTTATTATAAACATATATTGTTCTTTTATATGGTTGATTTTTAGTTATATAGTTTTTAACAATAACACAAGGAACACTGTAGTCACTGCAAACTGCAGGCAAAACGTTTTTAGAGGTAACAAAATTAGGACATTGCGTGAGAATCAGATCCAAACAAGTCTTAACGGTTTTGACTAACTGTATTCGTAAGAAACGAATTTATAAAACTTAAGCGAAAATATCACACAGGCTCGTGTCTGGTTTGTTGAAACATTTTTTTTAGCCAAACCCACCTTGGCATAAGGCTGTCCTAGACCAGTTGACATAAGCTAGAACACCAAGGCTACATCAAAATGTTATGTTCTGCAAGGTTGTGCGGGGATTGTCTTAAGCCATGACAAGCTCCTCGCATAACACCATCAGTCTAAAATCCTCCGAAGTCGGAGTACGTGTGACTGCCCACGTGGCTGGAGTAATCAAAAACGGTCACACACACACACGTAATGTTCTCATCCCTAGCTGGCGCATTTGTGCCATAGTGTTCATGCAAGTGCTTCGGCTGTTGGGATGATCCCTGGAGTCTTTAAGCCAGGATAAGACAACAACAACGACAACAACAACAATTGGTCAAACAACAACAACGACAACAACAACAATTGGTCAAACAACAACAACAACAACAACAACGAAAAAGAGCCCCACGAAATCGTAAACATTCGGGATAGATTGTCACAAGCGAGTAAGCCTCCGAGTAGCCATAAATCATTTGCATTTTACTTCTTTTGTTTCATGTTACTGGTCCATTCTCCTGCCTTTTTGTTTGTGGCTCAAGCCACAAACCTATAACTCACTTTGTCGGTCGGTCGGTCGGTCGGTCTGTCTGTCTGTCGGTCGGTCCAAAATTGTCGCACATTTTGACAAAATGTCGCACTTCAAATCGAGGCTACACTTCAAATTGAGGCCGCTCTTTAACATGATGTATTTTAAAAGCGTACAAAATAATAAACATACGTAATACAGACACTACAACAGACACGACGAGTATGCAGTGCTTCTTTTGATGAGTATAAGTAGGATACATAGTTTTAAATGTTTTCCAAAAGATATAAAAAGTTACGAAATGGTGCAGAGATAGCATTCTGGGACGGTATTCACGTTGAGATAGCATGAGACTTAGCATGATGCTAACTTAGAAGCTCTTCCAATGTCCTATAGGATTTAATAGGACTTTTGGAAGAGCTTCTAAGTTAGCATCATGCTAAGTCTCATGCTATCTCGACATGAATACTGTCCCTGGTTTACAGATTAAAATTATTGAAAAGCCAGGGGAGGTGACTCATGGTTGGAGTGGTAAAAATAGACCGCGTGCCACAAACTATTGCGATTTCGCGCTTGTTTCAAGAAACACTCAAAAAGATTTCCTCCAGCCGAACTGTCGGACTTGTTGGGCCTATCTATCTCTTAGTTAGGTGCATAACGGCAGCATGAAGCATCTGCGCTCATGATAGGGCATTTGCCACTAGTGTTCGTTCTCTATACTAGACTACTAATTTGCCCGCACTCGTTCTGCCCGAGTTACGCTGACCTTTCTAATTCAACTCTCTAAATTCAACTTGGTGAAATTCAAGGTCGCCCTCACGTGCTACTACTACTACTACTACTGCTACTACTGCTACTGCTACTACTACTACTACTACTACTACTACTACTACTACTACTACTACTACTACTACTACTACTACTACTACTACTATGCTGCTGCTGCTGCTGCTACTACTACTACTACTACTACTACTACTACTACTACTACTACTACTACTACTACTACTACTACTACTACTACTACTACTACTACTGCTGCTGCTGCTGCTGCTGCTGCTGCTGCTGCTGCTGCTACTACTACTACTACTACTACTACTACTACTACTACTACTACTACTACTACTACTACTACTACTACTATCCATGCACTAATTTTGTTGTTGCCTGTCTGTCGTTTCTGACAATGACTGCCAGATAGCAAAGGGAGCAGATACTATTCCGGCGGGCTGGGCGAGAATTAGTTTACAGTGGAGATGCCTTGCCCAGGGTACATCCCCACTCTCTCGACCAAAGGGATTTGTGGACGAGAGTTGGCGTTGGGGAAGGTCCCCAAAGGCCAACCAATCCCTTTGGCTGCAGCACCTCAGCCGGTGCAAGGGACCCCCCCTCGTTCGAGAGTGATAGTCTTCCACGAAAGACTAAGCTGTAGCATGACATTCCAATACTGTAGAATATCATTTATAGCACAGCTCTCATTTACTGTTGGCCCTTTCTACAGACTAATGTCAACCAGTGATGAAAGCCGTTGGAAATAATAAAACCTTGAAACCTTGAACTACTACTACTAGGCTACTGCGATCTGCTTATTACTTGTAAGCATTAACCCTCTTGCATTTATTCCGCCCAAAACCGCCCGGCCGGAAGTTGCCTCTGTGTATTCAAAGCCGCCCCAAACCGCCCATAGCTTGCCCCCCCTCTGATGGCATTTTCATCACGCACCAAGTTCTGGCTTGTTGTACACACACTGTGAAGAAACTTCTCACTTGCAGTGATGCTATGGTAACTAGGGGAAGACGGGGTAAAAAGCGCATGGGCGGGTAAGAAGCCCACCCCAATTATCTCATGAAATGAAGCAAATTTCAGTCTTATTTTGCCCATGAGACGAGCGTTAATGTTTAGCATTCGTCTCATGGGCAAATTTGACTGAAAGTTTCTTTATTTCATGAGATAATTGGGGTGGGCTTCTTACCCGCCCATGCGCTTTTTACCCCGTCTTACCCTATATGGAGCTCTGTGTGCTTCAAAAGGCAGACTTTCCCCAAAATGTGTGAAATAATCTGAACACTAGAAAAAAGTTTTGTCTGTAACAAATGCGAATGCACGAGGGTGAACAGACGAGGTAAAATACGCAAGCACACACGCAACCACGCATAGGCCCTACACTTATAGATAATAGACCTACATAAATTATGCTTAGAAATCTGCACGTATATATATATACGCATATAGGCTACAGCTCATGGAAATTGAAAGGGCGTGCAGACAAACTCACGAATAAACAAACGCGACACATAGACACGCACACGTAGACATGCACACATTTGACATGGATACTTAAAGACAGACGGACGGACACCAAGAAACACGCGCGCACGCACGCACAAACCCGCACATGCACCTCACAAGCACACACGGCGCACGCACGCATGCACAAACACACACACACACACAAGCACACATATACTTCCTCACTCGCGCTTGACACACACGCAGCCACTCTAACTCACTCATTCACGCACACACACAGACACAGACACACAGACACACACACACACACACACAGACAGACAGACAGACACACACACACACACACACACACACACACACACACACACACACACACACACACACACACACATATATACACACACAAAACTATCTCTCTCTCTCTCTCTCTCTCTCTCTCTCTCTCTCTTTCACACACAGACATACAGACACAAACACACACACACAGACACACATACACACATACACACTTCCTCACTCGCGCGTGGTACACGCACAAACACTCTCACGCACTCTCACTCACACACACACACTCTCTCTCTCTCACACACACACACACACACACACACACACACACACACACACACACACACACACACACACACACACACACACACACACACACACACACACACACACACACACACACACACACACACACACGTGTAGGCCGTAATTAATATAGCCTGTGTTTAATTAACTGCACAATCACAAAATCAATGCTAAAAATCAATCTAAACTTTGAGAGCAAACATCGAGGCAAGATAATTGCAGAAGAAAGTTGTTATTGAACATTCTCTCTCTCTCTCTCTCTCTCTCTCTCTCTCTCTCTCTCTCTCTCTCTCTCTCTCTCTCTCTCTCTCTCTCTCTCTCTCTCTCTCTCTCTCTCTCTCTCTCTCACACACACACACACACACACATACACACGCGCGCGCCCGAGTGCAAACTGAAACTGACAATTATACTGTAGGCCTATATAATTCCTTTCCAAGAATTTAGTGCCCAGCCGATGTTCTACCCAATTAATAGGGCCACGCATAATATAGGCGACATGCCCCTACCATCGTGTAAGCTTATGTGTACTGTGCTAGTCATAACAATGCCTTCAAACAGCAGTAGGGGAAGACGGGGTAAAAAGCGCATGGGCGGGTAAGAAGCCCACCCCAATGATCTCATGAAATAAAGAAAATTTTAGTCAAATTTGCCCATGAGACGAATGCTAGACATTAACGCTCGTCTCATGGGCAAAATGAGACTGAAATTTGCTTCATTTCATGAGATAATTGGGGTGGGCTTCTTACCCGCCCATGCGCTTTTTACCCCGTCTTCCCCTAGTATAGGCCCTACTTATCCCCCGGGTGGGTGGGTGGGGGTGGGGTGGGGGGGGGGGGGGGGGGTGGTCTGTTGCATAAATAGTTCCCCACCACCTTCTGGAAGTTCTGACTTCTAATGTTCTATTGAGTTTTATCCCTATGTGTTTTAACGACCCAAATCCATATTTTAAAACAATCATTCCCTTATCATGACCCCATTCCCCATTTTCTGTTCGTCCCCCTATCGAATACTAACAAAAAATGATGTCCCGTATGTGCCCGTGTGCAGGTCGGAGGACGTTAAAACAAGATTTGATTGATTGATTGGAAGTTCTGTGCTTGTAACTCCCTCTAATGGGTCCCTGGAATAACGTGGAAAATACAGTTCGTCCTAACGTGGAAAAAAGTGCAAAATCGGCCTAAGATCCACCCGATCACGTGACAAAATCACGGGATTCAGAAGAAAAGTTTTGTTTTACGTCCTCTCGGAATTAAGATTGGAAGAATAGGGGAAGACGGGGTAAAAAGCACATGGGCGGGTAAGAAGCCCACCCCAATTATCTCATGAAATAACGAAAATTTCAGTTGAATGCTAGTCATTAACGCTCGTCTCATGGGCAAAATGAGACAGAAATTTGCTTCATTTCATGAGATAATTGGGGTGGGCTTCTTACCCGCCCATGCGCTTTTTACCCCGTCTTCCCTACCGTGCTCCTTAAATTAACGTCATAATTGTACAATTGATTGAACAGATGGAGACTGCATTTAAGCCAAGTAATATAAACAACTGTGAATAAAGATTTAAGATTTCTTACTAGCCATAAGAGGGAAAACACGTGAAAACCGTGATTTTGACACGCGACGTGGTGGGTCTTTAACTAATTGATCTTTTTGTGATTGATATGGACGACTGATTTCTAAGCTGATACCATTCACACCATCATTTAACTCGCAGAAATGGTAGAAATGGAATATTCCTCGCCCGC
>CM065712.1:21191264-21196264 GCA_017654935.2 Phymorhynchus buccinoides | reverse complement strand
TCAGGAGGCAGATTAAAATGTTTATGATGTTGCCCCCTACCCCACTGCGGCTTTTCCGCAGTGGGAGAGGGAGGAAACATTTTATGATACTTCAATAAATGATGCTTATTCTAAACAAGAACCTAATTTAATAGCAATAGCCGCAAAAGAAAAAGTGTTTAGTCAAAAAGAACACCTTCATATTTTTACTGACGGTTCTAAAATTAACTCTAAAGTTGGATGTGCCTTCACCATTCCGGCACTTAAAACAACTAAAGCCTTCATACTAAATGACCATTTGTCTATCTTTAGTGCGGAATTGTGGGCACTAATGGAAGCTTGTGCTTTTATAAATAATTTAACAAATTACCCACGAAACGTGGTAATATTTACAGACTCTCTATCTTCTATCCAAGCTCTCCAAGGAGAGACGAAAAATAGAATAGAAGTTATAAATGAAATTAAATGGATCCTTCACCAAATAACTATAAAAGGAATCAATCTACAGATAATTTGGATTCCTTCCCACAGTGGAATAACCGGCAATGACCTAGCCGATAGGGCCGCTAAAACAGCAGCCATGGGAGTTTCAGGAACCCAAACGAACATTAATTTATCTATTTCAGAAACTAAAAGCAAATTTAAATCAGCAGCCTTCCTTCAGTTGGCCAAAGAACTAGAGAAATATGCTAGTTTCCACGGTTGGGATCATAGAATAGTGGGAGAGGGACTCTTTTTCAAAATTAGTCCCTCTCAACAATCATTAATTTTTAGATTAAGAACTGAAGCCTATTTTTGTAAGTATGCCAAGGTCCTGTGCCCATGTGGCCAGGTCCTTGACATTAACCATTTGTTCAGCTTATGTAAAATTGTTAATTTAGAATTTAGTCATTTAATTCAAAAATTTGAATCCTGTAACATAAAGTTTAACAGAATTAATACCCTGTGTAAGGGAAGTGAAGGGTGGGCCCCATTACTTTGGATGGCTGAAACTCTCAGCCATTCAATATTTGGCTGCCATTTCTAACATGTAAATTACTGTAAAACAAAATAAGACTTAATCGCAAACTTTTAAACGTAAACATTTAAACACATTATTTTAACGACGGGGATAGGGTCCCTCCGGACAGCAGGCCGCGCACCTATCTATACTCCATTCCCAATTCCACAATTCCCTTTTTAATCTTCGGCATGTATAGCACATGGCCGGTAGGACTCTTTTGAGTCCGAGTAAGTTTTATTCCCTTCCCCCCCAGTAGATGGGTGTGCGGCGCGACCTCCGGGGGGGGGGGGGGGGGGGGGGGGGGGGTGCCCTCATAGTCGTGAACGTAGATTCACGTTCAGGGAAAACCCAATGGATCCCCCCGCACTTAGTGTAGGATCCATATAGCGACGCCCTACCTCTGTTTTCACCGGGGAGCAGGGGTCCCTCTACCTTCCTCCCTCCGACCCAAACAAGTAGGAATCGTTAACTATCCCCGTCGGGAATCACTAGTTTTAAAATCGGTATATTTTAAAGATATTTTAACAACAACTTATGTTTTTAATAACAGATGTATATAACTTTGAAACTCGGTGTCAAACGTAGGATCCACTTTTAAGAACTTTTTTTGCCCGGACTCGGCCAAATTATGTTTTAGAGCTTTTTAGAGTCCGTGGTCGTTCTTGTTTGTACATTTTTACTAATTTAAGGACCCTCGTTTTTCTCATTTTGTAAAGACATTTTGAGGTAAAACTTAAAATAATAAAATTTCTTTTTAACATTGTACAAATAGTTTTCCACTTTAAAATGGAGATCTTTTAAAACGAGATTTGATAAATAAAAGTAAAATAATAACAAAAATACGTGTAAATATTTTTTCTCGCTAAACCTTGTTTGTTTTTAAAAACTGTCATTAAAATTGTTCTTTTAAATATAAAGTGGTCCTGACATGTTAATCATTTGCTCTCACCAGGAGGGGTACAGCCATAAGTTGTTTTAATCAAATATTTTATATCTAAAGCAAAAATTTTACAATATAAGAGTAGTCCTGCACGAGCCATGGCTCCTAAACAAATTAAAATAAAAACAAAAACAAATAAAACAAACTTGACCTTTATTCAAGATAAAAACATCTGTAAAAAGGATAAAAACTAAAACTGATAGAAATTTCACGTTCTCTTTCCCTCTCCCCCCTCTCCTAAAAACTACAAGTAAAAAGTAATGTCCCATATGGCTTCGGCCGGGAGGACGTAAAGCATAAATTTCTCTTTTTCCCCCTCCAATTCCTAACTGTCCCCGCCACCACACCCTTCCCCCCTCCATTCCCTGCTTTCCTGTCGTGGTGGGCCTGCAGGTCAGTCACAGTTCAGACGTTTGAAGCAGCTCCTGACCTCAGATTCGTCCAAAAGTAATGGCAAGCTGTCTTTCTCTGCCACTTCCCCCAACACCTTCGTCTGCTCAGTACGGAAGTCCTGCTGATCAAACCTGGCGTAAAAGGTGTTGAGCTGGTTGGCCAGGGCCTGGCTGTCCTGGGTGCTGATAGCTTTCTTGGATGGTCTGATGCCAGTCATGGTGCGCACGCCCTACCACAGCCGCATGGAGTTGCCTGAGCTGAAGGAGTCCTCCACCTTCTCCTTGTAGCGCTGCCGACTCTCAGCGATCTTGTCTTTCAGCTCCTTCTGTTTGTTTTTGGTTCCCTGTTCGTCACCTTCGTAGAACAGTCTCTGCCTGTCTTCCACAAGGCCTCTGTCACTGTAGATTAGGGTTGTTTCGATTTGTTTTTGCTCTGTGTACGACCTTCGGACCTCGACCAAACAGTATCAAAAAATCAAATTGTTTATTGTGGATACTAAATGGAAGAAGAGGAAGGGTCGGTCTGCGCACCCACTGCACTCGCCTAGAAGGCCTCACTTGCAGTGAGCTCACTTAATTACTCTGCTTTCGGTTGCAGACAGCACATATACAAACAACAAGCAGGGGAAATCACCCCAACGTCACTACACTATTTATAACGAGAAAATATGTTTTGGTAGGCCCTATGATAATGGTCGAAGTCTGAAGGTTGGGTGGTTGTTTTTCTTTGTTGTTGGTTGTCAAAATTTCTACTTGAGACCTAACTCTTCCTCTTTTCGCCATCTTTTCATTTTCGCTCTCTGCCACACAAAGTCCAGAAAGTTTTGCGGAAACGCGAAGCCATGACGAAATAGACAAAGAAATTGAAGGTGGAGTTGACAAACGAGAACATCTCCGCTGTCCACACTCCGGCCAAATACAAGTTATGGTATCGCCGACCAGACTTCAGCTCCGGGAAGAACAGGTTACTGAAACGAATCAACGTGACGGGAGTGATGCACGCGATAAAAAAGACGGACACACACACCAACGTCTTCGTCACAGCCATTTGTTTCGATGAGATCTTCATAGATGACGTCATTTCTGACCGCCACGTCATCGCCTGACGTAATTTGACGACGGTGATGATCGTTGCTGTCGTGACCACCGTGGTTTCAATGGCGGGTAAGCTCAAACCGAACACGAAACTGTGAATAAGGTTGATGAATTCTTTATGTCGTGCGTAGAACTTTCCGTCCACCAACGTTATAATAACCACACCGGTTACTGGATCGCGAAAGCACCCCACGTGATACCGAAACACCACAAAGAAAAATAAAGTAAAAATCACAACACTGGTTACGACGATGATCGCTGCCATAGTTCTCGTCCGAAGGAGAGTTTGAAATTTGAGAGGATCGACGACACAGAGACAGCGTTCCGTAGCAACAAGGGCCGACAACAGGTGGGAAACGTAGGTGGCAGAGACAAAAACGAGTAAATTATTATTGACCACGAATGTCGCAACAGGACCGAATCTTTCTTTCGCTGCGGTAAACTGCACATAAACTTGCTCGCAGTGCGTAAGTGTAGAAATGGTCAGATGAATCTCATCAGCCAAAGACAGAGCAAAGAGACAGAGGTTCACACGATCCCGGAGGCCATGTTTGTAAAACACCACCATGTTGATGACGTTGGTAGGTCCACCAATGAGAAACAGCAACACAAGCAGGTTGTTTTTGATTCGGTAAACCACCTTTTCCGTTTCCTCGCTGATGAGGTTGTCCCGGTTGTCCCAAGGTATAAACTCCATCTGACTGAGGACAACGGGGATGCATTCGCTATCTTCCACCAATGAGACATTTTGTTCAACGATAATTGAGTTTGTCAAGGATAAATTAGTTTGTGTGGTTTGCAGTTTCTGTCATAATGCTGGACTTCCGTAAATGAGAAGAACGGGTCAGGTCAGGTCAGGTCTGGTAAGATTAGGCGGGTAAGTGACCTTTCTCTTGTTTGTTTTTTTGTTTGTTTTTTTTCTTTGTTGGTATGCGGTTGTCACAGCTGTGACGATTTTTGCAAAGTAATCAGTCGTAGTAGTTAGTAATAATAATAATAATAATAATAATAATAATAATAAATTAATAATGCTTATGTAGCGCATAATATTGCAAAGCAACTCAATGCGCTTTTCACTCACCATTCGTGCAAACATTTCTAATAAATTGGTTCACGTATCCTCACCATATACCTCCATGAAAATGAATACATTAAATAATAACAACACACCTCCCTTCAACCCCCCCCCAACCATACCCCCCCCCCCCCCCCCACGCCCCCCCCCCCAACCATGCGCTTGGTGCAACAAAACTAAACGCCCTCTCACCCGAAGATTTCAAAGACCGCTTAGGAACTTTAAGAAGTTTCTGGGAAGAAGAACGAAGAGTACGAGAGTTTTGGTAGGTGCAGAGAGAAGAAGAGAGGAACTGAGGAAGAGTTTTGTCAAAGTGACGAAAAGCGAAAGTAGCCATCTTGAACTGCCAGCGGAATTTGACAGGAAGCCAGTGGAGCTCAGCCAAAAGAGGTGTGATGTGATCACGCTTTCTTTTGCCAAGAACAAGCCTAGCAGCACTGTTCTGCACTCTCTGTAAGCGCGAAATCTGTTCTGCTGGAAGCCCAGCATACACACGAATTACAGTAGTCCAATCTG
>CM065712.1:21181710-21186710 GCA_017654935.2 Phymorhynchus buccinoides | reverse complement strand
TGGATGCTGTCTGTTGCAAGTAGAAGAAGCATCATCTTGGCTAAGATTTCATAATTTTATTTAAAGCTGAAGCTATCATAAGTTTGATCTTAATGAATAATGCTTGTGCCTAGGGGCACCTTTGAACATTGCAGAACGCGTTCTCTAATCACTTAAAAACATAAAGAAAACATTTGTCAGAATATGTGGCGATAAAAAAGAATGACTACCACCTAAAACTATGAGGAGGAGTAAAAAGCCCATGGGCCTCTTTCCCCGTCACAGGCAGCTCATTCATTTCAGTCTGGGTAGCTGACAGTCAAAGTGTTACTGAAAAAGAAAAGTATCGTTCAAAAGCCCATAGAATACGCTTTGTACAAATATAAAGTATGTTTCTGATGTTGTTTTTTAATTTCACTTTTTCCAAGGACAGAAAATGATAAGAAAGACAAAGATCGTCAATAAATATTCGAAAACTCATATTATTGACCACAACATCACGAAACTTCAGTATGAGGTATTTTGAAAGACGTGCAAATGAACATGGGCAAAATTTGACTGATTTTTGCTTTATCTCATGAAATGATTGGCATGGGCTTCTTACCCGCCCATGGGCCTTTTACCCCAGTATGATGAGCTTTTTACCCCGTCTTCCCCATCTGGTATGTTATTTTACTAAATTTTCGGTCTTTGTGCAAGAGGTTTTTAAAATTGTTAGTATCATACTAACAATCATGTCTATCAGGTGCAAGTTTGGTTTCAACTGGACTTAGGTAAATTTCACAGAAAAACGCCCTGCGCACGCAAAACGGTTTTGGTTTAAACAAATCTTTATTCATTCATTTGGAAACGATCAAACAGAAAGACAATTAGAGCAACAACAAACACGAAGCTTATACCGTGCTCCTTAAATTAACATCAAAATTGCTCAATTGATTGAACAGATGGGGACTGCATTTAAACCAAGTAATATAAACAACTGTGAATACAAAAGAAGAGTTTAAGTGTGAACGAAATAGAAGTAATAATAATAAAAATAATAAATATGAATCAATAAACCTACAAATTTGTAAATTTGGGAGAGACCAAGGGGAAGCAAAACACAAAACAACAAACGATCCATAGCACAACATGAAATGTGAATCAGCCAGTAAAGCACTGGAGAAGCACACACAATTCATACACGTTTAGATCATACAGACAATATTGCTTTCAAAACTTCAATACTACTACTACTAATAATAAATAAATAAGTAAATAAATAAATGAATAAATAAATAAATAAATAAATAAATAAATAAATGCAAACATGACTTAAAATCTGTTGGTTTCGGAAATATATTCATGAACAGTTTCAAATATCAAAATGTTTGTATTGATGTGTAATGCAGGGTTACCCTTCAGAAGTGTTTCAACAATGCAATATTCTAAGGGAAGTGTTGAAATTGTACGAGCACGGGCTTCATTAAAATGAATACAATGTAACAAGTAATGCTCCGCCGTCTCCGCCCCATTACCACAAGCACAAAATGGGCCATAGACAAGATGACGATTAAACATATCATTCTTTAAGTCGCTCATGCCAAGACGGAGACGGCAGTGCATCACTTGCTGTTCCCTCTTGCCAAGATATAAATGAGGTGGTTCAACAGGATCTTCTGCTGATAAATAACGCTTAATTGTGCTTAAAGAGTTGCATGCTTTAATATTGTTTGGCAATGAGTTCCACAGGAGCGTTGTAGATGGGATAAAGGACTTTTTATATAATTCTGTTTTGCATCTACGCACATTTCTTTCTAAAAGTCTTCTTCTATGGTATGGGTTCCTGTCTGCAACAAGGCCAGGTAAAATGTTTATTAAATAATCAAGGCACATACCATTTAGAATTTTATAATAAAAGATAATTTTATGTCTTTCTTTTCTTTTCTTTAATGAACAAAAGCCAGATTCTTCATATAGCTTTTGATGACTTGTTCCACGAACTGCTCCAACAATTGTTCTTATGACTTATAAGTGTAATTCTTCAAGTGAATTTGATTGTGTTTCAGTACAGTTATCCCAGACGACATCAGCATAATCAAAGTAAGGTAGTACAAAATATTTATACATTCTTTCTAAAGCTTTTCGGCTAATTCTATACTTATAACTTTTCATGCAAGAGAGTAGCATGGTGACTTTGTTAACAATGCTGCGGATATGCTCATCCCATTTACAGTTATTTTGGAGCACAAGTCCTAAGTGTTTATGTTTGTCAGTATCGCACAATTGAACAGTTCCAAAAGTAAGGGGAAGGACGAAATTATTTCCGCGTACAAAATTAAGCAGTTCAGTTTTGTCTTCACTAAATTTAACTTTCCAATGCATGGCCCAGCTGTTGATCTTTAATAAGTCAGCATTAATAATTTATGGACGAGTAACATGGTTATTAAGTGATAGGGACATGCTGGTGTCGTCAACGAAAAGTTTAACGTTAGATGTTATGCCATTAACTATGTCATGTATATAAATAAGAAACAAGAGTGGTCCGAGAACAGAACCTTGTGGAACCCCTGCTGGGATCTTTAAATAATCAGATTTTTCACCCTTGATTACTACTGCCTGATAACGGTTTGATAGATAATTGGTAAACCAAGCTAGTAATTTCCCACGAATACCAATTCCATTAAGTTTGCAGATGAGGCCTTTATGCCAAACACGGTCAAAGGCTTTAGAAATGTCAAAATACACTGCTTGAGTTGCAACACCACTGTCAAATGAAAAACACAAATCGTTATAAATACACAACAATTGATTGACTGTGGAATCACCAGTAATAAAGCCAGATTGTGAGGGAGAGATGATATTATTAGACATAAGAAAATTGTAAACATATTTATGGATGCATCTTTCCAGTACTTTCCCAACACAACTCAACAATGAAATTGGTCGATAATTATTGCAAATATGTTTACATTCTTTTTTTTATGTAAGGGGCTTACG
This sequence comes from Phymorhynchus buccinoides, assembly GCA_017654935.2. Lineage (NCBI taxonomy): Eukaryota > Metazoa > Mollusca > Gastropoda > Neogastropoda > Raphitomidae > Phymorhynchus > Phymorhynchus buccinoides. The sequence goes on along the minus strand of CM065712.1, from coordinate 21,183,752 downwards.
TGAGCTAATTTCCAGGCACCAGGAAATTTACCTTCGGCCAAGCTCCTATGAAAAATGAAAGTGAAAGGATAAAGTATTACAGGGAGAGCTGCGATTAATAATCTATTATGAATCAAATCAGGCCCAACTGCCTTGTTTGTGTTAAGATTCTCAATAACACAGAGCTGCGATTAATAATCTGTTATGAATCAAATCAGGCCCAACTGCCTTGTTTGTGTTACGATTCTCAATAACACAGAGCTGCGATTAATAATCTGTTATGAATCAAATCAGGCCCAACCGCCTTGTTTGTGTTAAGATTCTCAATAACATTCTTCACATCAGTAAGTGTTACGGAAATTTCAGAAATTTCAGGAGTAAGGTAAGGAACGTCTGGAACGTCGACATTACTATTTTCTAATGTGGATTGGGCTATGAAGAATGCATTGAAAACATTGGCTTTTTCTTTATTACTGTAGTGTACTGTACCCTCATGAAGAATGGGTGGGATCTCATTTGACTCCATTCCTTTTTTGTTCAAAAAGGATTTACCGGTAACAAGTTTCCACCATTCCTTGTTACCAACATTTGTGGAATTAGAAACCTTACTATCCAGTTCACTTATATAATCTTGTTGTCTTTGCCTTTCTTTAGACGTTACATAATTTCGGAACTGACGAAAATTATTCCAGTCTTTTGGATCATTAGTCTGTTTGGCTACATTGTGAATGGATATGCGCTCCCCAATCAACAATCTGATCTCGTCTGTCATCCAAGGCACGTCATTTGGACGAATAGTAACAGCATACATAGTTTAGCTTTTTCCATAACTATTTCTGAAAACATTGCCACACTTTCATCCAAAGACCTGCCCAGGATAACATTGTCCCAGTCTACATTATTTAACAAGTCACAGAAACGCTGTGTGTCTAACTTATTATAAACATATATTGTTCTTTTATATGGTTGATTTTTAGTTATATAGTTTTTAACAATAACACAAGGAACACTGTAGTCACTGCAAACTGCAGGCAAAACGTTTTTAGAGGTCACAAAATTAGGACATTGCGTGAGAATCAGATCCAAACAAGTCTTAACGGTTTTGACTAACTGTATTCGTAAGAAACGAATTTATAAAACTTAAGCGAAAATATCACACAGGCTCGTGTCTGGTTTGTTGAAACATTTTTTTAGCCAAACCCACCTTGGCATAAGGCTGTCCTAGACCAGTTGACATAAGCTAGAACACCAAGGCTACATCAAAATGTTATGTTCTGCAAGGTTGTGCGGGGATTGTCTTAAGCCATGACAAGCTCCTCGCATAACACCATCAGTCTAAAATCCTCCGAAGTCGGAGTACGTGTGACTGCCCACGTGGCTGGAGTAATCAAAAACGGTCACACACACACACGTAATGTTCTCATCCCTAGCTGGTGCAGTTTGTGCCATAGTGTTCATGCAAGTGCTTCGGCTGTTGGGATTATCCCTGGAGTCTTTAAGCCAGGATAAGACAACAACAACGACAACAACAACAATTGGTCAAACAACAACAACAACAACAACGAAAAAGAGCCCCACGAAATCGTAAGCATTCGGGATAGATTGTCACAAGCGAGTAAGCCTCCGAGTAGCCATAAATCATTTGCATTTTACTTCTTTTGTTTCATGTTACTGGTCCATTCTCCTGCCTTTTTGTTTGTGGCACAAGCCACAAACCTATAACTCACTTTGTCGGTCGGTCGGTCGGTCTGTCTGTCTGTCTGTCGGTCGGTCCAAAATTGTCGCACATTTTGACAAAATGTCGCACTTCAAATCGAGGCTACACTTCAAATTGAGGCCGCTCTTTAACATGATGTATTTTAAAAGCGTACAAAATAATAAACATACGTAATACAGACACTACGACAGACACGACGAGTATGCAGTGCTTCTTTTGATGAGTATACGTAGGATACATAGTTTTAAATGTTTTCCAAAAAATATAAAAAGTTACGAAATGGTGCAGAGATAGCATTCTGGGACGGTATTCACGTTGAGATAGCATGAGACTTAGCATGATGCTA